>VXBX01007118.1:367477-388752 GCA_013400415.1 Scytalopus superciliaris
ATGGGCTGCGGGTGGCGGAGCCCGGGTGTGCCCCCGGTGCCGCACACCCGGGGGGCTGCAGGGTCGGAGTCCTGCCCGGCCGGGGGGCACCGAGCTCCTCCCTGCTGCGCTGGGAGTGCTGGTTTTTTTCCTTGTGAAAAGGCGATTCCGTGTTTTTGCTGGTGCGCGGGTGCTCAAGGAGAAAGAGGATGTTCGGGCTGTGACAGCACAGGGCGGGTCATGTGGGCAGACTGGGAGAAGCCGTCACGCTTGGAAAAGGGGGATTTAACGCAGATAGCCTGGCGATTTTCACTTTGGGGCGTTTCTGCAGTTGCCTGGGTTATTAAATTCGTGATGCTGCCCTGTCCGGTTAGAACCAGCTGATGGAGGAAGCGAGCAGAGGTGTAATGCAGTCGTAGAGGTCACTCTTAAAACTGGAACTCTCTCGGAGTAAGCACTTTGCTGCCCTTCTCTTGGAGATAGTGAAAAGCTGGCTTCAAAACACCGTTCAGTTTCCAGATGGGACCCACACAAGCGAATTTCTGAGTTCTCTGGGACCCACCCGCAGTGACAGGAGGAATTTCTGCCCCGAAACAGCCCAGGAGCAGTCACTGCTTTGCATCATCGCGCTGATTCATGTTTCACACCTTTTGAAGAGCTCTGTGACAGAGAAAGTTACTAAATCGGAGCCACATCCGTCTCTAATTAGGTTGTTCAGCTCATGATCAGCTGATTTGTGTGCAGTAGCTGGTCACAGAGGGACAGCAGCTATTTCCTGGTCCTGGAGCTAAAGCTGGGGATCACTTCCTTGGTCTCAACCAGGAAACCTTATTTTTGTCACCATTGTAAGAATGTAGAGGAGGTAATTCACTTATCCCCCTGGTCAGTGTTTTCATTAGGGACTGGGGTTGTTTCCACAAAAGTCCACCAAGTTTGCAACTAGTGAAAAACAACATTTTTACAGCTTATTTTTAAGGGGTTAAAATTTTTTTCACTTCCCAAGGCAGTACAAATGTTATGGCCTTGGCTTGAGCTTTAGGCACTGAGAAAATGAGGCTCCTGCTGTAATTACAGACTTCTTGCCAAGCTGATGAATATCTCTTGTCAGAGGCAGTTACTGTGTCTGCTTGGGATTTGCTCACCATTTCACTGGAACATGGTACATCAAACTGAAGTAGAGCTCTGACTCATGGACATTCTCACACACCTTGAAGCAGAGTTTTTGAAACATACTGAAAATTGCCACTTTTTGGAAAGCTTGTGTTTGACAGCCTGGTTTGGAAACATAAGGCCAAACTTTTATAAACAAGCTCAACACACACAATTCTCCAAAGAATTAAAGGCCATTCACTCTGTGAAGGGCTCCAAAGTGGTATAAGAAAAGGAGGACAGTTATTTTTTTTATAATGAAACTTCTCCTTAGCTATTAATAATGCAAATGACTGCAATGTTTAAATATTCACAGTTCTTTTAAAGCTGCTGGGAATGGCAGTGCCTGGGCCTGATGTGCTGGGGCACCAGGGAACTTTTCATCAGTATATAAAAATAACAGAAGTAATAATTTTCCTGTAGAACTTCAGCTACCCACATTAATTCAATGCCCAGAATGCAAAAAAAGATAATTAACAGAAACTAAACACTGTGGCACGCTCCCAAAATGCCTGCACCATCAGGAAAGGTGATCCCAAAGGCAGCTAAAAAGGCTGACTTGTCCTTGGGATTTCTTTGGTGCTGTTGCAGTCAACACTGAGCCTGTTGTGGTCAGCTGTTTGTGTGTGAGATCCAAGGCTGTGAGCTGTGCCCACAATGGGTTGGGACTGCCCAGGTACCTCACCTTAGACCTTGCTACCAGTGCTCCAGCCTGCCAGGGGCCTGGTTTCATCAGGGCACACAACCCAGGCAGGATTCAGTTGCATTTTACTTCACCCACCCAGGGGCAGGGTAAGGCACAGCCAAAATGCTGTGGGCGTGTTTAGCCAGAGCTCTCGCTGCCTGCAATGGCAATATACTTACACTGCTCAGTCTCTCATTTCCCTTCCTTTCAGAATATGAAGCAATAAACTCCATGCTGGACCAGATCAACTCCTGCTTGGATCACCTGGAGGAGAAGAATGATTATCTGCACACCTGCCTGAAGGAGCTGCTGGAGTCCAACCGCCAGGCCCGGCTGGAGTTCCAGCAGCAGAACGAGCAGCTGAACATGGGAGCTGATGCACAGGGGTCCCAGCCTTCTGCCTAGTGTCTGACCACACACTGTCAGCTGGCATGGCTGAGGGGACTTTTACTGCTCACCAATTTAATGAAAAACTTGAATAGGAAAGGTGCCTCGTGCCTGTTACTTGTTCCTTCCTGTGGTTGTGTCCTGCCATTCACCTCCATGTTCTGTTTTTCTTTAGCTGTGAGAGAGGTGCAAAGCACAGGGGTGGGTGTAGGAGAGCTGGTTCTTTCTGCTCCCCAGCACAAGCCTGGCACTCACACTTGGTTAAAGCTGGTTGTAGGAAACCTGAGGCCATGCAGGTAGTTTCCAAGCAGGCCCTCTTCACAAAGAGGGAAGGTTATCTCTGCTCTCTTGTACTGTTAAATCCAAGCAAGGAGTTGTTATGGCTTTAGTCTCTCCCCTCAGAAAGCACAGTAGGCAGGGGCTGTCCTGACTCTAGACTTGTCCCAAGTATAACTCTGGTGACAGCCTTGGAGAGGGAGGCCCTAAGCCAGCTCCTGCCTTGAAACTACAACTTCTCCCTTTCTCACATTAACTGGAATGTACCAAATATTGGCACATGGTCCCGTATCACTGGATGCTTCCATTCCCTTCCAAGCAGATAAGATGAGCTACCAGGCTGATGTTTTTACTGTTATAATTGGGGGCTGCCCAACTCTTGCAGCTGTTCTTACAGACCCCAGTGTGGAGAGGGCCACAGCAGCCTGGTCAGTCCCCACCACAGCATCAGCTACAGAGAGCAGAGATGGGGCCTGCCTGCCCTGGGATGTGAGCAGAGTCCTCCCTGTACATCCTGGTCTAACCTGAGATCTTACCAGGATGGCCTGGGGCCAGCACTTTGAAGCAAGTCTTACTGTTCTACTTATGTAAAGTTAAAGGAGTTTTTTGGAAAGTTAAAGAGGTTATTTATAAGAAATGTGTTTTATTAAAATCAGTTTGAAACAAAATTTGTTCCTGAGAGTCTCCACTATGAAAACAGACCAGATTAAGCCTTGTAGTACTAACAAAGGACCAAAGTGCATGTTCTTGCCTACCTTAGGACACAGTGCTTGTCCATGAATGTGTGTCTTTGAAAGGGAACTGTTCTGAGAAGCAAAACTGAGCATACAGCCTCCTAAGAGATAAAGAGGAAATGAGAGGGACTACAAAGAATGCTTATGTCTACATCCATCTACTCCATGAACTTTATCCCCTGTGGAAATCACATTACCATCTTCTTTCAGGTTCAACAATCCAAGCCTCAGTCTTTCCACGTAATTTCTGTATCCCCAATGTCCAAGTAATAACCAACAACATCCTGTAGTAGACACGCTAAAGCCAGGCTTATTTATTCTTAAAATAAAAACAGCAGTAAAGTTGAAGGTTTTGCTCTATTAAAAGACTCAGAAAATAAACATTTCCAGCAAATATCATATGTAAAGGGCTCTCCTTTAAGGCCACTCTATCTGGGTTTGCGCCTAGAAGAGCGTCTGCACCCAGAGGTGAGACCAGCTGTCTCACCTTTGGCGAGGGAGGAAGGCTCTGCCTCCTGGCCTGCATCTGCTGTCTCGTTCTGTCCTAACCCTCCTCCACTCCCTGGATCCTGGTGGTCATCTGTGCCTTCCCTTTGCCTGGCTGTGTTGCTTTCCTCCTCGTGTCCCCACAGCTCCCCTGCCGTGTGGCTCTCCTCAGGGAACAGGCAGTCGGCATTAGTGGCAGTGGACTTGCTCTCTTCCTGTAGATCTTCTACAACCATGACACCACACACACGGTCAGTCACACTGGCCCGGCCCTGGCCCTCTGCCCCAGAGGTGGCCAGCTCACCCTTACCCTCCAGAGACCTTGAAGTTTGTTCTTGCAGGGCTGACAGCTCTGTACCCTCCTTGTCTATCCCACGGTCATCATTCATCTTCTTGCTGGCATGTGCTGCTGTAGCAAGAGGCTGCTTTGGATCATCCAGCAATTGGGAGCTGGAGCCCTGGGAATGCAAAGGAGCCTCGGGGTAGGCAGTTGTGGCACGATGCCTCGCTGCCTTGTATCTCTGCAAATACAAACAAACCAACGTGAGAGGGAAGCCCAGCTCAGCTCCCTTCACTGCAGCAAAGCAGCAGCTGGTCCAGGAACACCTGCACAAAAACAGTGGTGAGTGGCAGGGGCACGACTGGTCTCGGCAGCTCCTGGCCTGGCTGCTGAGGCTTTCAACAGAGAAGGGTCATCTCCTGTGAGGAAAAGTGGTGACATTAAAAACTGAAGTCCTTCTCACATTACTTAAAGCTGAGCAAGTGCATGGCTCCTGAGACAAAAAATCATGGTCTGGCAGCTGTTAATCTCAGTCTGACTCTGGACTTTGTAGATGTAACAGTGCAAGTGACAGCTCCTGCTTCAGCTACTGCCAGGACATGTACCCTGGGCACAGGAGGCTCTGCACCACCCTCAGCTACAGGTGAGATTCAACGTTTATCAGCCAAAGCAAGACTTAAGTTGAAAGCTTAGTATTTCTTTACTCCGTTGATACAATCTGCACAGGCAGTGGAACTGTTGACAGGAAGACCAAGATAATGAGAATATCTTCTTGTTACAAGGCACTGAGGTTTTCCACAGAATAAAGGTAACATTTCATCGATAAAATGACTCATTTGCACTCGCTATCACGATGAACCAGTAGAGGTCTGTAAAGAGATTAAAATGGCTTCTAGACATGTTCTAGACTGGATTTCAGGGAAACAGCAGCTCTCTCTAGCTAACACACAGCAGGGACCTGGTCTTCAACACCCATACAGAGCATGATCTGAAGGAACAAACCAAAACTCCCCCTTTTCCACAGCAGTTCCCTCCACAATCAGCTCCCTGTCAGCTGTCTGCTAGAGGGTTCCTTGAACTGCCACTAGCATTATACCTGATGGTTTAAGAAAACAGCTTTCAGCACAATGCCTTTCATCAGTCTGCAGTTTGGGATTACAGCACATCAGACAGGCAGCTTTACACTGTAATTAATTTTATCACTGCAGGCTTGTTCTTTCTCTGCCCTCAAATAGTGGGATATGCACAATATCATATTGCATTGGAACAAGATTGGTCATAACGTACCCAAACTAAAACAGGTGCAAACATGCAAATTCGTGTTCAGAGTGATACTGTGAACTGCCTGAACAGCAGACAATTCTCTGCTTTGAAACCCTCTGCTGAGAATCCCCCAATATACAATAATAGTGGCAATGATTTAACTCAGACTGTGACAACCCCAAGGCACATGGGCAACCAGGAATAATAGTTATGTTCTTGCAGCTATTTAAGGTTAGACTCTTCTCACAAAAAATCCCTCCAGGTCACTCTGGCATCCATTTGAAGAACATATGATTTCAGCTCTAAGTGGGCCAAGAGTGACATAAGTGACTGCTGCTGCAGTTTCACTCTAAGCTGATCTAAAACAAGCCAGGAAAACTTCAAGGCTGATTCCTGAAATGACTAGCTGCAGGGGTGGGAGAGGATAAGCAACCATGAAGGAACAGCTGTGGTCTCCTGCCATCCCAAAACCACTGCTTTAAGTGCTGGCTTCTGCAGCACCACACCCCTTGCTGGAGGCAGTGAGAGCTGACTAGGAATAGTTTCTTCTGTCTGAAGATCAGAAGAAAAACATGGAAGTTTTTGGGGGGATTAGGGGCCTCTGTGTGTGTGTGTTTGGGGTTTTTTCAGACACTTAAAAAAGCTGGTGGGGAAGCACAGCAGCTTTTGGGAGCAGATGTGGGTGCAGGCAGAGAACAAAATTGGTGTGGGAGACTCCTTCCTTGCCAGGCTCAGGGAACACTGCTCTCCCACACAGGCAGGGCCCAGGCAGTGGTCACAGGAGAGGACAGACTGTGCAAGCCCTGTGTACCCTCCACGAGGTGCTAATCCAGGCCCCTCACCCCCTGGCAGGTCAACAAGGACAGAACGATGGAGGCAGATTCCAGGCCAGCCCAGTAGGAAAAGCTTTAGATACAGAAGCAGCACGGGGCAATAGGGCTTCTTTAGGTGGAGCCAGAAAAGCAAAGGAACAGCATCAGTTGGCAGAGCTTTGTGCTAAGGAGATTCTAGGAAAGGGCAGCAGACAGACAGACAGACTTCCTCTTGCAGGCTGACCCTGGGGACAAATGGACTCCCACCAGCTTGTAAATTCCATCACATAAACAGTCTGCAATGTTTAATTTCCAGATTTCTAAAGGTGAATGTATGATTTTAGCAGGCCTCTTCATGGATGAATCACACCCCCAATTTTGGCTAAAGGAGCTGTTCCTGCAGTATCACAGAAGAAGATGCACCAACTTTCTTTACAAGGAACAGCCTCTGTCTTTTGTTCTTTCCCACCTTGACCCATCTGCCTCTGGTCTAACAGAGAAGAGGCCTAGACTGAACAACAGACTCCACAGGTTCAGCAAACAGAGCGGACACTCTGAGGAAGATTCCCAGCCAGAAACGGGCAACAGGATGACAGCAGCAGCAGCTGGGAAGCAGGACTGGACTGGTTTCAGATCTACAGGGGTGATGGCAGACAGACACAGAGCACACCAGGAGAGAACTATGGCACAGTGGACACCGAGGATGATGGGAATGAGCCGGAGACGAGACAGCTAACGTGGTGGGTTTGCTGAAGAGACACGCACCGGGGTAACAAATGCCAGGCCATGCAATCGCCAAAGGGTCTGACCTGAAAGTTCTCAAAATGCATCAGGGACTTGCAGTGTGCGAGCCGGGCAGCGGAGTCGCTATGGTAGAATTTGTGACACAGCCTGCAGAGGTAACCTGCGACGGGGACCAGAAAATCCAGGCCTGCGAAACGGGAGGGGAAGGGAAATCACAGATCACATTGAATGGAACTCAAATAATGAAAGCATGTTAAAAGGGGAGGGGGAGTGGGGGTAGAAAAGGGAAAGTGGAAAGCTTTGCTTCTGTTAATCAGGGATTTGCAAGATGACTTGCTGAATATCTCGTCTTACCATGGAATGGCTGTGGTTGATATTCAGAGAGAAATCTGGCTGCCAGAGCAAAGAAACTACACAGAGCGTTAAGGGGGGAAAAGGGAGAAAAGAATACAATGGAAAACTACAGAGAACATGTGATCTAATGTAATGGGATCAAACCAAGCAGAAGACAGCAGGCACGCAAGAGGAACACGCAGAGAACATTCACAGCATGAATCATTATTCCATCTGCCACACGATAGTGGAAGGTTACAGCGATATGGGAGATTGGTGTCAACAGAGCTCTCCTTGGGCATAACACAGCCTCTGCAGAGCTGCCCTCCTCACAACACGAGTGAGGTCAGAGGTCTGAAGTCAGTCACTTAGAGGGTGGGGACCAGACACAGCCATCTGGAGGCACCACTGCCCATCAGGGCAGCAGCATGGCTGAGGAACTGCTGGGTACAGCGTGGGGGGTCTGAAGCAGAGGAAACATGCACAGTTTGGGCTCTAGCAGAGAGTTTGATACTGTCAGTGCTGCTCAGTATCTCTGTGCAAGCTGCATTTCTGTTGGAAAGCATCCCAATCAATATGCTTTCCGACTCCATCTTTCCAGAGCATCCTTCATTTGCTACCTACTTTCTTGAGTATTCCTGCCCTACTTGTTCCATGTCCTACCTTAGAAAAGTATCTGGCTCTCATCCTTTCTTCTTCAAAGCAAAAGGCAGCTCACAAACATCAATCACATCCTCATGTTTTATCACACAATAATAATGCAACGTTTGGTCTCTTCTCCAGCAGCAGTGACCTGCACCAGTCCAAGGCAGATGCTGGAGCACCATGGCCCAAGAAGTCATTAAAACGTTGGTAGAGACCACCCTCTCTTACAGATATAGCATGTGGCCAGAGAAGGCTCTGTGGGCCTTTGTGCTTAGCTCTGCTTGCTTACCATAGGCTGTGTCTGGACAGTACTTCTCACTTCCTTCGTAATCCTCCAAAGACACTTCCTTCAGCCCAGTCTGGAAACCAAAAGAACATTAGTGCCTACTGTATCTATACCAATTCCCTTCTGGGGCTCTTGCATTTTTCTGGTAAGCTCAGGAGTAAAACAGGATTCACATACCAGAGTTGCACAGCATCTGGTCAGGGCCAGATGCAAACCCCAATGTCAGCAGGCCACTTCACTACAAGGGTTAAAATTGCCCCTTGCACTCCAAGCCTGAAGTAGCTTAGCCATGTACCTCCTTCTTGGTAACTGGGAAAATATTTATCCAGATAAACCTCCACACGTTTGCTGCAAGACCCAGCTGCTGCTGGGCTAATCAAAGAGACTATGTCAATGTCTGCTTGTGCTTCTCAACAATAAGGTAATGTTTGAAGACAGCAGTAGGAGCTGTACAGCACAGCAGAAACCCCCTCCTGCATCCCACACATAGAGCCTGATTCTCTTTTGCATCATCCTGTGCTCTGGAAGAACCCCAGAGCTCTCACCCTCCTGCTGTAAGGTGCAAAGTCTCTTGAAAGCCTGAGCTCAACCGGCCAAGACCAGCTAAGTCACAGGATCCCACAGCAGATTCTCAGATAGGTCATTCCTTCTTTTGCATGGCTTACCTGCTTGGCAGCAGAATCCTCATTCTCCATCAGCACTACATCGGGGTCTTCCTCCTCACCAGCTCCCCCCTCCTCCTCCTCCTCTTCCTCATCATCATCTTCAAAACAGCCAACAGCATCCACAGTGATCAACTCCTCTGAATCTTCTGGGCTGCCCAACTCCTTCTCTCCCAGCCTCACCTGTCAAATATGAAAAAGAAAGATTGGATCAACTTTGCTCTCACCATTTAACCAAGGAAGAGCCAGGAGTCTGGACAGATTGCATTGGATGAGCAGAAGGGACTGCAAGAGGGGCACAAAGCTATCTTGCTTCTACACACATCCAGCTCCTTATCCCTTTTTCACTCAATTTCTTTTAACTACCGAAATCCAGCAAAAGGTGAAAATTAAAACAGTGTTGGAAGAACTGCACATCTTCCTTACAGCTCTCCACCCAGGCAGTGTTACCTCTTTGGCTTTCTGTTTGTGCTCAGGGGACTTCATGTGCTCCACGAACTTGCGAGGGGTCTTGAAGTGGCGGCTGCAGACAGTGCAGAAAGGACGGAGGGAACGTTTGGCCAGCTGAGGAAAGAGGGACAACCCCGTAAGTCACAAGAGGCACAGTTTTGGAGGAATGCAGGTGAATCTTGAGTGAAATGAAGTCAGCCCTGCATCTAAACCAGGGAGACCACAAAGAGAACAGTCCTTTCAGCAGGAAGGACTCCTTGACTCTCATCCACGAAAAGGATGGAAAACATGCAGTGTGCCTTACAATAGGTGTTCTGGCATTTCTCCCCTACAAGCCAATAAATATGTTAAGATGCTCAAATCTAATCTTGAAAAGGCTGCCTGCCAATTCCTCCATTCAATTGATTAGGTGAGTCTCAAAAGCCATTATTTATTGAGGGAAGTCAAGAATTACACACTAGAGGTGGTGCTTCAGGCCATACCAACACGTCACGACCACTGGAAGCTCCAGCAATGCCAGTGACCAGAGGCAGCACAGCAGTGCCCTTGGGGAGGATGTTACTGGGAGAACTTTATGTGTACCCCTCCACTCCAATCACTTTTCCTTTGCTGCTCGGGAAGCAGTGCTAGACACTCCATCCCCACAAAAGGTCAGTGCAGAGATGAAGCCCAGGCTGTGGCTGTTACCTTGTGCTCCTGTGTCCTGCGATGTTTGATGAGGTCCCCTGTGAAGTGCACCTGGCACGTGTTACACCACCTCTGCTGGCTCTCTCTGAAGTGACAACAGATACAGGTCTAAGTCACACCTTTTGACATTCTCCATGGGATATTGCAGTTTGCAATCTGGCCGTGGCATTGTTTTCCCCACTGTTCCTATCTTTACGGCCTTGGATTTATCTTCTCCCCTTCCCACCCAGGTTGCTTTAGCTTGTGCTGGCAGAAATGCACCAGATAAAACAAGTCTCCAACCTGATCTACTGTATTAAAAACTACACAGGTCAAAGTCAGCTCTGATATCCTTCAGCAGGATAGAAAGTTGTCCGAAGATTAATGTCCCTGAAACCAGAGGGATTTCATACCTTACTAGAACTCAGGGGCACTCTGGTGCAGGGAGAGATTTTAGAACCCATGTAGGGCCACATTCAGATGAAGTTTTCCAGTGCAGACCAACACTCACCCATCTTTTTCTGCTAGCACCTTCTGCTGCTTCACCATGGGCAGTAGTGAAACAAAACAAACATTGCTCATGTGCTGAATCTCCCCAAGGCGCTGCTGGTGCTGAATTCCAGCCATGTGGGACTGGAAATTCTGAAAGAAAGGTCACGAGAAAAATCCATTTAAATGTATTCAAAATACAGAAAGTAATAGGTATGAGCTATGCTTTCCTTTCTTTTGACTGCTGTTTAACAATGAAATGGTATAAAAGCTTAAGAGCATGGCTGCCTGTGGATCCACCCACCTTCTCTCTCTAGCAGGTTGCTTGCCAGCTCTCAGGAGAGGTTTATTCTATCTGCATGCTCGTCACCATTTTTTATGTTCCTTGTTCCTGAAGCACGAGCCCTTGCTAACAAGTCTCCTGCTGCACCTCTCCATGGCAGCCAGCCATCTAATTCCCATCTCCTGACCACCTGGATCCCTTCAGACCTGTGCATTTTTACCTGCTGACTGCAGCAGTTGGTCTTGCAGATGTAGCAGTAGAATTTAAGGACCGATTCAGGGTTGGGATCAGCTGTGCCCACCTCGCAGGCCCAGTGCCCTGGTTTCAGAGCTGTTGTGCTGATAGCTCTGCTCTCACTGCTCTGCTGAATAGTCACTTTCAGTGAACCTCCAGAGCTCAACACCTGACAAAAGAAGGAATCAAGATTAAGTCCAATCTCTCAGTAAAAGATATTAAAAATTACACCTGCCTTTTGTATGTCACCTAAGCTCTCTACCCTTTAGGAAAATGCATTTAAGCTTGAACTCAACATGGGGCAGATCAGGATTCTCATACACACTCCTCCCAAAGCTGCTGAATCAGCGGTCCCTGTGTCATAGCACCAGGACTATTAGCACAGATGGCTGTTTCTGCAGCCTCTGCAGTCACTGTATGATCCAGTCTCTGGGGACTGGAGCTACAAACAGTTGTTGGTAAGGGACATCATCAGCTCATGCTTCTCCACTGCAAAACTAAAGGCAGATCAGGACAAGACCTGATGGAGTCAGGAACTCAGACATGGGCAGGCTGATGCATTTGATCACATCAACAAACATCTCCAGGTATGGAAGTCTGATTCACACCTGAGGTTACATCTTTGTTTGCTCAGAGATTTGCACAGGACAAGGTTCTGGCTTCACATCCAGCATGTGGGCCACGTATTTCATGCAAAAGCCTTTCAGGTTGCATCTTTAACACCAGCACCTGAAATTTTTTACACCAGCTCACCAGCACCATGAAAGATGTATTTAGCCATGGCCCTCCATATGTATATATATATATATTTAAGTAACTCTTTCAATTCAACTACCCATCTTTCCAGATGAATACTGAAATCTTAACGAGCTCCCCACCCAGAGCCAGCAGCAGGTAAGGAACAGGCCAGCGGAGGTACAAAAGCAGCAAGTCAGAGCAGACTGCGCACTAATTGCAGACATATTATGCCTTATTGCCAGGGACAACAGCTTACAGCAGGAGACAGAGCTCCAGACGTGGGTGCCAGCTGGTTCCCAGTGGCAACGGGCTTCTCCAGGATGGAGGGGGAGGTTGTATGTTCTGCACCACCCCTGCGCGGAGCGGTGTCTGCTCACCTCAGGAGCCTTCGGTTCCTCGGAGAATTTCCTCTCTCTAGACAGATCTTCAGCTGTGTACTCCTTTGCATTGTCTGTACCTAAGGAGGGAGAGTCCTTTTAGCTGCTTTAAATCAAAACAGCAATGGCAGAAGAAAGAAAGCAGCAGGTGAGTGAAGTCAAGGAGCTTTCCTGTCAGTCCTGTTAGCCGTAAGCAAGTTCACAGACCTTTCTCCAAAGAAATCCCTTATTAAAGAGGGAAATTTCCCATCATTTTGCATTTGGTAGGTAACATATTTTAAGGGACTAGATTTGATTCCTAGATTTTGTCCTTCTGTCCCCCTCCTTCATGACTGGAAGAAGGACATTTCACATGAGACCCACGGGATCTAGAGGTGCAGTTCCAGCAAGGAGTCCCCTAAAAGTGCAAATCACAGAGTTTAGCAACTCACCATCAGCTTGGGCAAGGGTGCTCGAGACTCCTGCTTTCTTGCTGTCTGTGGCATCCTCTAATGCAGACTCCTCAGTCACACTTCAAGGATATCAAGAAAATAAGCTTATTTGCCATGTGACAGACAAGAGGTTCAGAAGGCACATCAAGGCACAGGCTGGGGTCTAAGCTACCACACCCTCCACTAAACCCCCAAATCAATAAGCTACTAGAAGTGGTATTTCAGGCAAGAACTTGTCAGAAATAAATAAAACCAATGAAGAGTGGGTGTTCTAGAACAGATTCAGGAACAGCAGCCAAATAACCTGGACAAGAACGTTAGAAGTGATTTTTGGTTAACAGCTCTCTCCTGCAGAAAGCCCGCAGGGAAGTAAGTTCATACAAGAAACATTCTTAGTGAGAGGTCTGAGAGCTCAGTCCTGTCGTGACTGGTGACCTGGACCATGCTGGCTGCTCTGTGCATGAAGGAACAGAACTGAAGGAGTTCTCCATGGTGGCTTACAAGGGTTTCACCAGAACTGCCTGCTCTATTCATACCAGCCGTGTTTTGTTCCAGAGTCCCTACAGTTCTGCTTGTGGGGGAAGCGAAAACGGTACAAGATGCAAATCAAAAGGACCTTGCTTTGTTTTATTTGGTATTGGTGATCTGCTAAGGAGACAAAAAAGCCCCCAGAGGGACTGCTGAGAATAAACATTTGACTTCCAGAGGGCACAAAGCGTGCTTTGCAGTCTCTTTCTCCATCCCTCTTTTTTCCATGGGGACTAACGCTTTTCACCATGGCCTGACTGTCTGCTCTGAGGGCGGCTCCAATTCCCACCTGCTGGTGTCCTTCTGCCAACAGGGTGCAGCACCTTCTGCACAAGCAGGACGCAGGTACCGCATCCCGTTACCCAAACACACACACACTGCATAACTTATCAGATTGATACGTGATAATGTAACTGGGTTACACGGCTATAAATATGCAGCAGGGTTTGGGCAGTGCAAACACGAATCAAACAGGAGTGGCTGGCATTAACATTATTTGTCAAGTGCTGCCAGCAGGCTCAACACTAACTGTACCACACACAGATGGTGCCAGCACTCAGGGCGAGGGTTTGAAGCCTGAACTGCAAATCTAAAGAGCAGTCTAAGGGAGCAAAAGCCATCACAAGCATGATCTAGGGAGGAAATGGTATTCCATGGATACTTGTCATGCCATGCTAGAGGTGGGTGTTCAAGGAAGGTTTGAAGATGACGAGTGTGCTCTGCACTGGAATGAGGATGTTGTTCCAGGTATACAGATGGCACATAGGAGCAAAGGCAGAAGTGGGAAAAGCCTGAAATCAAGAAGGAGGCTGGAATTCCTGGCTAAAAGGGAAATGGAACAATGAAGCGTGAAACAAGTTGATGACATGGATGGGGAGAATGCCCTTGTCATCTGTGAAGGGCAGTATGAGAACAGTAAACTGTTTCTTTTAGAGATCCATCATCTGTTCATTGGAAGTTAAAAGAAACACTTAAAAAAAAAAAAAAAAAAAAAAAGCTAAGGAATGATCTATTCTAGGTAAATACCAGCCATAATATATGCATCAAATCTGGCAGTCCCTAACTGCTGCTTAGGAAAGGATTTTCCTAATAGCAGGCTTGCTGCAGTGAGAGCTGTCATTCCTTGGACTTCATTCTTTTTTTCAGTGCATGTAACAGGACTTTGATTAATATCCTGCTAAATATTAATGTAATTAAAATTAAATTAGCTTTGGCAAACAGATTAACAAAGCATACACTCAAATGTATTCGACCTAGCTTTAATTGAATTTATTCACTTTCTTGCTAATCAGAGTCCATAATTCACGGTGGTCCCTGCACACACAATATTTATCACTCTCTAATGTTTTACTTTGATGTTCAGATATTACCTTGATCATGTAATCCTGGAATATTCTCCCTAAAGCTATCCATTAATCTCTAATCTACAGATGGGAAACAGCGAGGTGAAGAAACTTGTCCAAAAGCAGGCAGTGAATTGCTAACAGGGAAGATAAGAGGGCCCCGGAGTCCTGACTCATCCTCGTTAACATATGTTGGAGAATTCTCAAATCAATGCCTCCAGAAATCTGTGTTCACTCCCTCCTCTTCTCCCTCTGCACCAGCCAAGGGTGACAGTTCTGGGAGAGGAGCAGCCCGGTGCAGATGGCACATCCCACTAGATGGCAATGCAGCCCTGTCTGTCCCTCCTGCACCCTCGGGATGCAGGAAGTGCCGGGATGGGCCTGCCATGGCCAGCGTGTCTGCCTGCTGCACATCCCTGCTGGATAATAGGATTGCCTTTGTCTATTTTTACCCAACAGACAGAGGTACTGGGAAGACAATCTTTGCAGAAGGGATACAGAACTCAACACTCACGGATACAGGCTTGGATACTAGGCAGTATTGATTCCCTTTCCTTTATCATTCCCTCTCCTACACTTACTGTAACCTAACATATTCCAAAGATTTGCCTCTCTGCTCATTTTGCTTTTTGACATTTAGGGAAGAAAATTAAAGAAATATACCAGAATAGAAAAGAACATCTCTGCTTCTTACAGGATTCTTCAAGATCCTGGCAGAACACACAAGCAAACTCTGCTCTGTTGCACATTTAGATGAGCTGCATCTCTCATTTTTCATTCCCTTAGCTGGGTCACCCCTTGCAGAGACCTTACAACACCCTGGATCTCAGCAAGCACCATGAGATTTTCTGAATTATTCACAGGCATTTGAAATACCTCTTACACACATCAGTCCAGTCCTAATTATCAGAAAAAACAATTCGATAATAATTCTAAGCTCAGTAACTATCTCAAAACTCCCAATTCAATAAATACCTCTTCAGTCTTTTTGCTGCAGGCTCAATGTTCAACACAGACTCTGTTGGAGTTCTTGGCTCTGTGGGAACACAGAAGGAGATGTCCTTAGCAAAGCAGACCATGCCACCTTGAGCACGTTCCATAACTGAATGGCAAGTGCCATAAGGCTCTGTTAGAGCAAATAATACTAAACACTTGTTTATTCTGAATCTGAAAACTGCACTGACAAGGTTGGATAATGACCTCAGATATTTTTTTCATTGCAATGGCAGTGTATGAGGTGTTGTAAAAAAAAAAGAAATTACATTTATGTCCACTAAGCGGGTTTCAGTCCTGTACGAAAGTGACAAGAGTCCTGATTATGGGAACATTAATACAAGCCAAGGTGGCACACCTACCTGACAGCAACCACTTAATTAGGTAGTTTTCAGCCCTGCATATACTGGTCACAACCTCATCATATGCCTGCAGTTTTAGATTGGGCACTCTCCAGTCAGAAATGACACTCCCACATCTGTGTTGTATCCGACATTAAGACATTCAGTGTCAGCACCTTCTGTTCTGACAAGTGGAGCACAAGGACTCTTTCAGCTCATCTTTTCCTCAGCATGCTGATTGCAACTGGTTCTGCTCTATGTGTTTGGCTGCATGAGATGTTGAGTTCAGCATGGGAAAGGCAATGTGGAAGCTTTAACTTCAAACCCGTTTTCTTCCCGCCCCCACCCCATCTAAGATGGGGCTCGCTGTCAAAGTGACTTCTGAGAGGCTTCCATGTGGGAGAAGTGGAACAGGCTCATAAAATAATCAAAAATACCCAGGTAAGAGTGGTACATGAAGCACACAGCAGAGGGGCTACCACAGGCAATTTAAGTATTTACAACTGGGAAGAAATGCAGCTGATTAAACCTGAAATCATCTTCGGCCTTTGCTGCAGGACTAGTCAAGAGGAGTTTATCACATCTACAAGCATTTGTTTCACTACAGGCTCCTCCTTACCTGTGGATGGTGAGGAATTGTTCTGCTCTGACCCTGTTTGCATTCCCTCTGGAATTTCCATTTTCTCATCACCTTGTGTCTGAGATGAAGAACCAGGATCTAGTTCACGCTTCCTGTCAGGGACTCTCTGGAAGTCCTGCAATGGACAGAGAGTCACTGCCAGCTCTTGGCCCTTAACACACCCTGTCTAAGGCAACAGTTTTGGTGTGGAGCAGGAACAGGAACTCCAATATGCAGAAATTAAAAGGAATAGATGGTTTACAATGGACTGCCCTGCTTCAGGCAAGTTTACATGGTCAAACAGAGTGAGGCACTTCAGCTCCACAGGCAACCTGGGACATTTCCCCAGTGCTTTAAGCAGCAGCTGTAGGAGATCCAGCTGCTTGTAAAGAGTAGGGTCATGTTAAAGGGACTCTGGCAAGAGGCACATGGGCAGGGAAAAGAATAACCCAAAATAATCCTCTTCTTTTGAGTCTGGAGAAAGGACAGTCCAAGAATGGAAGTGTACCTTATCCACCAAATCTTTCTGACAGAATGGGATGAAATATGCAAAAGCTAATCTAAGAGGAGAAAAGTAGCAGTTAATTAATCCAAGAACCATTTCTACGATACAAAAGAGGCCTTAATGGTGGAAAGTGAGAAAGGTTTTTAGAAAACAAAAGGACTGTAGGTTTTACAAAATCCACAAGAACAAATAAAAGCCTCATCTTAAAAAGAGGGAAAACAGACCAAAGAAGCACAATGTCCATGGTAGGAGCAGGTCATTTGGGAACAACAAACTGCTTTGGAAAAGCAAAGCACTCAGCCAGGATTTCTTATGTTGTAATTACTTTGAAGCTGGTACTTCTAAAGGCTCCTTTTATATCTCAGGTTTGAACAGTTCTGCTGTGAGGAATTCTCTCTCTTGGGCAAGTGGTGACAAGAAACCTTTGCAGCACGAAATGTAAATATGGACCACAAAACCCTTCGGGAGGGAATTACTTCTGCATTTCTGTGTCAGCAGCATGGTGCAAAACATCATTTTCTTTGCAAGGCTCTCTCCCTTCTCCTTTGTACTCCGCCTACAACAATGTCAACAGCTGCAAGTGCAAAAGGAGCACAAAGCTCCCCCAGCAGCTGGAAACCACGAGCCCACCTTGCGAAAGGTCCGGTTCTGCCGCTGGAAGGGAAGGCTGGGGAAGCCCAGCCGAGTTGGCTTTAAGGAGACCCCAACAGGTGGTGGTCCCAGGAGGGAATGTCTTGTAGCCTGAGGGAAGAACTGCTGCAGTGCTGGCGCTGTCATGTTAAATCCACGCAGGTTTCCTATAAAGGCAAACACAGAGCGTGTCACCACCCTGAACTGTGCAGAGGAGGGGGGAAAATCTTACACCTGTACAAGCAGCAGGTAGAGGGGGGAAGGGCTCTTCTGCCCTGTCCTTTGCTGGGCACAGTATGGGTGCTCTGTGCTCTACCCTTTTCAGCACACACAATGATTTGATGTGATAGCAACCATTACTGTGGATCAGGCTATTTAATTATAATTGTCACTGCAGGCTAAGATCATTACAGCAATTATCTGATCTGAGCACACTAATGCTTGTGCTTGCAACAAACAAGGTCTCTTTTTGCAAAAACTCCCTGTAAAAAAGCAAAATTCACCTCACATTTGTGCAGCTGGCAGCTCACTCCAAAGCATGGATGCTGTTTAACACAAGCAAGGAGCAGTGTTTCATTTAAAACAACACTGGACTTCTCAAACAAAAGATCCCATAGTCCTCTCTGCCACCTGGTTGTCATGCAAGCTCAACATGTCAGCTCTAACTCTGACACTTGAGACTCTGCCATTTCCAATTATAATGCTCTGCTTCCTGAACAGTCCTTTTCAGCATCCACAGACTACTAACTAAATCTCAATTTCTTATGAAGACAGTCCTTGCCATCCCCATTTCAAGGGTGAGGGAACGGAAGGGCCCAGATGCCTCAGCTACACCCTTCAGAAGCTGTCCATTATTCTGGGAACCTGGACCTAAATTGCCATTTTTTTCTCTCACTTGAACTAGTGAATACTCCAGCTTTTTAGCAGCTGTCAAAACAGGGCAGTGAAGTTTGGAGACAGGCACGCAAAATCTGAACAACCAAGTTTTTTGTTAAAAGCCTCCAACACAATAGGAAGCAGTCCCCATGTTTGTCTTCAAAAGTAATCTAATCTATTATTACTTTCCATAAATAATCCCTTATTGTAAAAGGACATAGTTATATTAAAAAAAATCTGTAAGACAAGAAATCATCTGCTCTTGGTTTGGTACCTTGAAAGACCCACCCATCCATTTCAACTTGAGTATTTGTCTTTTCCTCTTCCCACTGCTGAAGCCACACACAGGCAATGAATTATTTATGCTGATGTTTCCCAGGGACAGAAATGCTACAGCATCAGATATTCTTACATGTAACCCAAACCTGAATGACCAAAAAAAAATTCAGACCCCTGAGAAGGGCCACACTGGACATTGGCAACCACATTCCATGTTACCTGTGGCTGCCTACCTGGTACAGGTTATTGAAAGAGAAGTCACAACTCATATAGAGATGACAAGAGGAAATGCTAAGATCAAGTGTAGGTAGTGTGTTCATTAACATATCTTGTCCTGCTCTATCTAATTAGCCTCAGGTCCTTGGCACATTATTTAAACAAAACTTCTCAATAAAAGATGGAGAAGGTCAGCCCATGCTGACATCAAACATACCTGCAAGGAGCGTGGCTGACTGGAGTGGAGTCAGGCTCTCCCCTAACAATATATACACACCAATCTTCAGAGTGTGCCTTGTCCTTTCCCACTACCACTTTCCCTACAACCTGAGAGATCTGTGGAGAGCCACTGGAGTCACTAGAGAGCCCTCTCTTTAAATGGGCAAGAGAGAACAAAAGGAGAGCTAACGACATGCAAAATAAATCTTTTGTCTTCACATCTGGGCAGGATTCACAGGCAAGATAGAAATTGCAGGCATTAATCTAGACTGGGCACCTGAAAACTATCCCAGGTACTGATTTGCTGAGTTAAGAAGAGGTGTCAGGTTAAGGCATCAGCAAAAAATAAAACCACAGCTTGATTCTTACTATCTTTATATTAGCAATGCTATTATAAAGGCATCTTCATAGATTCGTTTTGAGAATAGATATGGCAAAAACCCAAAGAAAAATCCACTTGTGGAAACCCTGATGAAAGAACAGTGATATTATCCATCACAGAAATAACAGTCATTTCAGTAAATCAAAATGTCACAGGACAATTGCAACCCAAACAATTTTCCACCATGATATAATTTATTTGCACTGCACCAAGTTTGGACCAAGACAAGTATTTACTGCAAACAAGGTTAGTGTGTATGGAACAGATAATTAAATAAATTGATTTAACCTTCCAACCAAGAAAGACAAGTAATAAAAATCTCAGTATTTTACCTAAACATATTGATAAAAAAATATTTGCTCCATCAGGTCTAAGAGGCAAGGCATGTATTTAGCATCTAACCTGACACCTTCTAATGCTATTCCCAGCTGTGAACAGTTGGGCACGTGGGATTTCCAACAACTGAAGAACCTCTGTGATGGGGACAAATTTAAAGAGAGAGAAAATAAAGGAGAACAAACAGAACTGCCAGGTACGAGAGCTGCACTAGTTCCAGGGTATGGTTTCAGCCCATGAGGATGATTAAATAACTCCAGTGAGCGTTTCCCATAACGACAGTACCTTGCATCTGCTGCATGAGTAAGGCCCGCTGAAGCATAGGATTGGCATTGAGCAGCGATGGCTGATTTGTTGCCCGTAAGCTCAGCATCTGTTGCTGCTGTGGTGGTGGCAAACCCCTGGAAAAGAAGGCATAGATCGTAAGAACCCAGTAAAAACCGGCCCCTTCAATTCCAGGCACCTGGCAACTATAAAAAGAGAGGAGCAAACAGCTGGAATGCTGATATACATGCATGAAAAGACACCGTGCACCAGCAGTGTATCCTCTTTCTTCCGCTCTCCTGGAATTTCCAAGCTGACAGATTGTCTATCAAAGAATTTGAGGTCAGAGACAACTCCTTAGCACCAAGCCTACATGAAGCCTCTAAAGCAGCATAAAAAAAGCCCAGGAGCTGACTGCAGCTCTACAGAATTATGCAGCACTCGTCAGGAGAAATGAGTGATCTAGATCAGCAGCTACATTTAACAGGACAACAAAAAAGAAGCACTAAAAACCAGGGAGTTCTCTCAGTAGCTTAAAGCACATTTTCCCAAAATCAACACCTCCCACACGGAGCCAGACAGGTCAGAACTGTCAATGGTGCCCCCTAACTGCAAGAACCAGATGGAAAAATAAAGCACGGCCTTCATATTTAAAACACGAGGAGGAAGAAGCGAGCGGAGGAGAACTCTCCGGTTCTAAGGAGGGTGGAGCAGACGTGAGAGAAAAGTCTGAAGAAACTGGCAGGCGCTTCTTCAGGCGATGGCAAGGTCAGGCCCACCTCTAAGCACGACTGCTGACACAGCTAAATCTGTCGGGGCTGAAAAGAGGTACAAACACGGATCGAAATACCCACCCCGACAAAAAAAACCCAACCCTCTTAAAAGAATTCACAGCAGTTCATCTTCGCATTTGCTGCTCTAGATTGTTCCAATCTCAGAGCTGAGATATATTTATACCACAAAAATCATACTTTTAAAGGTGTAAGATGCAGCCCTGCTCTCTCAGTCAGCCCCTTACTGGCATTTGAAGTGCAGCTTTGTTTATTGTATAAGACATATAAAAATGGTAAAAAGATTTGGAGGTTCATATTTCTAGTAAAACATTAAAATTCCCAGGTTTACCTCACAGAGAAATGCCTTATAAAGTAATATAATTTCTTAAATAACAAGTTAACTGTATTATTATTAAATTCACACCCCATTGCTTTGAATTTGCAGAGCATAAGGCTTTAAATGTAACAGTCAGTGCAAATAAATGCGTTACTTCAGAGAATTTGTGTTGATTCTACAAATAGCAGCTCATGGGGGACAACTGCTTCTATCTAAGCTGTTTTACGTCTTGCCTTTTTTTTTTT
>VXBX01007118.1:397309-455751 GCA_013400415.1 Scytalopus superciliaris
CGGTGCGGGCTCGGTGCGGGGTCTGCGCCGGCAGCAGCGCCGTGTGCGGGCTCGGTGCGGGCTGTGCGGGCTCCGGGCGGCTCGGCGGGTCCGAGCGCGGGGTGTGCGGGCACCGTGAGGGGTGTGCGGGCACCGTGAGGGGTGTGCGGGCACAGCGCTCCGCTCGGAGCCCGCCCGGCCGGCTGCGTGTGCGGGGCGCAGGACAGGGCGCCCCGGGC
Source organism: Scytalopus superciliaris (assembly GCA_013400415.1). Taxonomy (NCBI): domain Eukaryota; kingdom Metazoa; phylum Chordata; class Aves; order Passeriformes; family Rhinocryptidae; genus Scytalopus; species Scytalopus superciliaris. Next base: position 397,528 of record VXBX01007118.1, read on the forward strand.
GCTGCGGGGCGCTGCGGGGGGAGCGAAGCGGTGCGGGGATTCCGCAGCGGGGTCCCCGCCTGTGCCGCACCTTGCCGGCCGGTGCGAGCCCCCCCGTTACATAACGCAGGGGCCGGGGGGCCCGCGGGGGACCGGCCGCATCCATCCATCCCCTGCTCGGTGCGGGGCTCGGGGGTGGATGCTGTCGCTGCGGAGGGTGTTTAAGTTTAATCGGCTCCGTCCCCCCTCCCCCAGCACCGCCTCGCTGTCCTCCATAGCGGATGCCATGTCGGGAGCTGCGGGGTGGCTGTAGGAAGGACGGGGTTAGAGCTCTCCTATATGCTCGAATCCCCGGGTTGCTACCATTTTGTCACAGGCAACGCACTGGATGCTTTCCCTTCATGTGACCTTCGCATTCATCATCTGCAACTTGAGTAAATTGCAGACCCGGCTGCCCCGTTATCTGCTCCGGCGTAGACACACAACACCTGGGGAGCAGAGGGGGGGACGTTCCTCGGCTTGTTTCTGGCCTTGGTGATTAATTGCATTAAGTGATACACGGGTTTTAGTTATCAAGGTGTATTTTAACGCCGTGAGGAGCAGGTTGCTGGTGACTTGCCTTAAAAGCAGAGGCTGCTGTGATACCTGGTCAGATGCTTGCGTGGGTTTTTCTCTTCCAGCACAAACTGCATTTGTGACAACATCCATTGGATCCCGTTCCCCCACCCCCACTTTTTCTTTTAAGCTGTTTGCTGCCGGATGGCTTAGAAAGCTTTTCCACTGTCAGAAGGGTCTGTGGTATGGATTAATTGCTTGTTTAGCTGCAAGTAGCCCCAAATTGCAGACCTGTGCAAGGGTATCCTTGAGCAGTGAGTGCAGACTATATACTCTGTGTACTAGGAAGAAGGCACAGGGATTGTATCTGGTACAATAAAAAGCATGGCCAAAACAGGGGGGTTTTGGTTTGCTATAGATGGAAAGAGTTTTTCTATAAAATTGAAGGAGTTTGGGATCCTCTCTAGCTAACTTTCAAGAGTCCATGCAATGTATCCCCCAGGGATGCTGGGATCATGCCAAGGGAAGGACATGGCAGAGACACATTTTGCTGAGCCTCAGGTCATAGTCCAGGATCCACTTGTTTGTCCATGGACACAGGAAGAAAATAACGACTCCTGCCACCCAAATGAAAAGCTTCCTGGGCTGTAGCTTTCTAAGAAAAAGGGGAAAATGCATCTTTTGAAATCTGTGAGCAAAGCGGGTTCACCTGTTGGCTCTGCTGTTTTCATGCTTTCTAAGTACTGGCAGCCTAATGTTGTAAATCCTTTTTAGAGGATCTGTGCAGGCAGTGCTGCAGTGGTGTCATAGACAGTGTGAGGCTGTAGGGCCAGAGGAGGGTTTGTTGAAGGACAGCTGATGTTTTGGGGTACTCTGCCCCTCTCCTTCAGGCTGAGCACACAAGGGGATGTATCAATCCTTGGCGTGTCTCTACTGGCACCAATTTAGAACTGGGGGTTTTATCTGCTTGGTGGAAAGTAAACGAATGAAAGTGTTTTCAGTCTCTTGTTCTGATGACTCCTGTCCCAGGAGAACTTGTGACCTCACCATGTCCCATCAGCTGTCTCTCTAGCAGCAAGTTATAGTGCTGTGGCTTTTAGAAAATGAAATAATGAAAGGTCCCCTGAGCAAAAGCTGAGACCTGTCTGCAGAAAAGCATTTAGAGGAAATAATTGGAGGGGAAATGGAAAATATGTCAGAGTGAAGAGGTCTTTCTCCATTTGATACCCTTGAGTGCTGGCTGGTTTAGAGACTGGTAACTTGAGACCTCTTACCACAGAATGTATGTGTATATGCTGCAAACCCCAGTCCTGTTAAAACAGTGTTGGGGCCCTGCTGTAATGTATAGTCTTTTCTTTTTATGTGGGTTTTGGAAACCATGATAAGAAGCTATGGAAATAGTACCCAGAATAGGCATGGCTCCTCAGTGTAGTTGTGCTGGGGGCTGGTTTTTGTCTGAATAGTTGTAAGAAGAAATTGTGTATAGACCTACTGTGTACAAATACAATTATTGCTGTAGTGTGGACATGACATATGTCACTGCTCCAGCTTGATAGCAGGGTGGTGGTGCAGCTATTGCTCAGCAGCTGCTGCTGCACAGTGAATGTGAGTGCTGATGAGTTTCTCTCTGAGTGGATGGAAATCTGTACAAGAACAAATGCTGATGTGGTTGGTGCTGGCTGATGTGTGTGATGTGGGCACTTCAGCAGAGGGGCTGGAGGCCCTGCCAGGGCTGGTTTCCCTGCTCAGGACCTGTGGGGCTCCTTTCAAATTGTCATCAAGCCCTGTTTCCCTAACAGGACAGCACACCTGCCCCCTGCCAGACCTGTGCAGGGTTTCAGTCTAGGGCTGCTCTGGGCACTTTCAGTAGCACCGAGTCCTGCTCATGCTGGAAACCTCCAAGCAGAGAGCAGTGATACTGACTGCAGTCAATATTTAGTTGCAGGTCTTACCAAACAAATATTTTTTATTCCTGAATGTGATGGCTTACTAGCTGCTGCTAATTGCTCTTTCAGTGACACTGACTCTGCTGTTAACAGATTATCCAACAATGCAGGGCTTGTATTTATAATACCAGATGTCAGTGTGGCTGCTGCGTGTGCTCTTGCTGCTGGAGACTCAGCATGGTGACTGGGCATACAGGCTGGTGGTGTTAGAATCACTGGAGAGGCCACATAGAAAGCCAGACAGGTGACACATCTCTTCATAGACTGGTTTGTCCTGGCCCCCAGAACTGGAAGGAAGGTTAATCAGGTCGGCTCCAGGCATTTCCTGTTGGTGTGGTTATAGGCTTGTAGGATACCTCAGGTTGGAAGGGACCTCAGGGGTCATTTAGTTCATTCTTAAGGTGTTGTTACTTCTCTGCTGCCACCTTTTTTAAATAAGGTCTTGGAGCAGGCACTAATACCAGAAAAATTGGTCTGATAAAAAGAACAAAGGATGTGGTATGTGCTAATTTGACTTGAGAGCCAAAAGGAGCAATAAAGGGGATGTATAAGGCAGCCCACAAAGTTGTTTTTACAATCATCCATGTTCGTGCCACTCTCACTTTGCCATGTGAAAATAACAAATACGTTTTCTTTATATCGTGTGATCTCAGAGCACTGTTGCACAAATCTTTGGATTTGTGGGAGTATTACTGTTATCTGTGCTTTACAAACAGGAAAACTGAAGGCACTGGGCTGTGTTCAGGTGGCTCCCTGAATGTCTGTGCCCTGTGGTGGTGGTGTCTGATCCAAGGCAGGGTGCTGCTCAGCCCTGCTGGGACAGCTGCCTTGCTCTTCATGGAGAAAACAAGGCACCTCTGACTTCTCCAGAACAGATGGTTTAAGGGGGCTGCTGAGGAGGCAGTGACTAAGGGCTGGGAACAGTAGGTGGAAGGACTTGAATAGAGATGAAACCATCTCGTTTATGATCAAGGAACTAAAGCAAAAAGCTGCGGGAAGTGAATTGGTGTTTACTTGACCCCAGGCCTGAGCTTGGGTCTGGTACCCTGAAAATATCCTCTTTTGGGAGCTTTGATGCCCCAAATAGGGGCACTTAGCAGTCTGTCACCAGGCTCACATGGCCTGTGCTGAATTAGCTGGTGTTTGTGTGGTGTCTGGATGGAACTGGAGGAAGGCGTGGACCTCAACTCAACTGTGTTGGGTTAACCTCGCCTCTCTTAGAATACTGAAATTTCCACATGGATAGAAGAGTAGGGAAAATGCAGCATTGCAACGCCTGTGGCAGTGGAAAGGCTAAATACCAATTAAGCATGGCCCTTGTGCTGCAGTAATTGCCTTGACAAAATCAGTCACGGGCCAGCAGCGATGTCCCGTCCTGAGGATGCAAAGCTGGATCCTGGAGCCACAGGATTTCATTTGGCTTCAGGTGCCACTTCGAGGAGCAGCTTAGTATCTTCACATCTCAGCCTTGCCCAGTCATTTAGGTACTTACAGCCCTGAGATATGATGAGGGAATGCCTTCCTTTGATAACACATACTCTGCTTTGTTATGGTAGTCTTCTCCAGCAAAATACCTCCAGAGGCCAGCAACAGTATTTAGCAACTGTCTAGAAGGGAAAGATCCTGAAGGGATGCATAGAGAGATGCAGATACTTGGCCTGTTCCTGCAGGAAAACTGTTTTGTCAATGATCTTCGTGCTTTTAAGTTGCTCAGGCTTCTGCTGCAGTATGTGCAGTGTGAGCTTGAGTGCTGAGAACTGACTGTTTGAATCTTGTAAAAATCGTGGCTCTGTTATGTATAGATTAAGGCTGTCTGCTGTGCTGGGTAATGCTGAGCATCACTGCAGTACTTCAGCAGCAGATTTAAGTTTAAACAAGGAGATGCACTCACTACGTTGCTCTCCTCTGAACATGGAAGGGTTTCTTTAAATATGATTCTTCTAAATTTTTTGGGGGGGGTCCTGCTTTGAGATGTGTTTACGTGCCCAGAGTGCTGGCAGAGAGATTAATTGCAAGTCATGGACCCTTAATTGTTGTATAATAAATATATCTGTGAGCCAACCAAATCCTGTGCTGTATTTGCGGGTTAAAGACATAAGCACTGCTTGGGAACTGACTTACTCAGGGTTGCAGTGGGTGGTGCAAGAGCCAGGAGTAGAATTCTGCTTTTTAGAGAAATAAATTGTGGTCAAATAACAGTCCTTCAACTGTCAGCAAGCCTGTGGTCTCTAGTGAAGGAAATACCTATTTTCATCTTGGATTAAATGAGGAAGGAAGAAAATATGAAGCACTGGGGGAAATGGGCAATGTGTAACAGCAGACCCCAAGATAAAATAATTTCACTTTAGAGAAATCTGTACAGCTCTGTGCAAACACTTGTGGGAGGAGGAATGCTGGAAGGAGATACATAATTAAGTTAAAGCATAACATAACATGGATGGCTGTAAGGGAAAAACCCGTGAATCTCAGTGTTTGTAGATGCAGCAGCAGCGTCTGCCCGTGTTTGTTCTCTGTCAGTCTGGTTTACTGCTATAGGGGTTGGCTCAAATAAATACAAGTCTAATATTTTTGTCTACTTCCTGCAGCAGTTGCATGTTCTCTGCAGATCTCGTTGTCTGTGTTCTTCAGCTTAACTCTTTGGTGATGATCTCATGCTGCTGGTAACTGCCCACCAGCCTTGTATTCCCTAGGAAAAGAGATCCTTATGGCCTGTCTCAGATCCTATCAGAATTTACCCAGGGAAAGCAAACCAGCTGTGTCTCCAGTTGGGAAGCTGATGCTCAGTGTTGTGCAAGTTGGTGTTTGCCTGGACCTATCGGTGTGTGAAAATGACAGGTGGCCTTGTCATTGCTGGAATTCATCACCTGAGAGCTCAGGGATGCTGGCTTTGCTTGTGTAAACTCTCCCTTGTCGCCACGATAATCCTCCAGTGGAGAGTGTTAGAGCCATCCTGAGGTCTGATTAGTCCTTACTGTACGTTGAGATAAGTAAGTGTTGTGGAATTCTGGTGTATGTGCTGTGATACAGGGCTGGAAAGAGTGTACAGAACCAGTGGGGAAAGAAATCAGCAGCTCCTAAAGGCATTCCTCTGTGCTAAACTGTCAGCTGTTACTGCTTTTCAAAACTTGACATGCTTATCACACACTCAAAAAACCCTAAATAAAACCAGGCAAGGCAAAGACGAGCTCCTGTTTTTTAAAGGGTACTGATTGTTTTCAGAAGCCACTCAATGTCTGTGTGGGAATGCCAAGCCAAGTCCTTGAATCCGACTTCTCCAGATGCTCCAAGCAGGTAGCACCCAGCTAGACTTAAACAGGAGTGGGAGTCTGTCTGCAGCTCCTCCTGTCTGAGGCAGCTTCTGAAAATGTCATCCTGAGGCAGGAAGCTGATCCCCTTCCTGCTCTGGTGAATTCCCGAATGTCCCTACTTTGTACTTCAAGGTTGAGCCTGTGCAAGTGTGAGTGAGAATCCTCCTGAGTAAGGATTTCTTGGCGTCTTTAAGATGGACCCTTTTGGGGAGAAATGGAAGAAATTGACAACTTTAGGCTAAGTTAATGAGGAAAACAGGTCCTGCTGTGTTCTGGCTACTGGGGTGAAACTTATTATGATGCCTTGAGCAGTGTATTTATTAGACAAGAACAATCCCATGTGTGACCCACCCAGTACTCAGAGTTTTGTTTCAGGCAGTGCATTTGAGTGGCAAAACCAGAAGACTTAGTGAAGGAGTGTCAGGCAGTCATCCAGAAGCATATGGTGCTCAGCCTGTGTGCCCAGTGTAAAATTGGTTTTGAGGTGGCGTCTGTGAAAGGAAACTTACTGATAATAGGCAGGGTAAACCTACTTCCTTGTTAGCCACTAAAAAAAAACACCCAAAAAGCTTTGGGTGTAATACTTTTTTTCCTCCTTGGACTCACAGATCTGTAACCATATGAGTCAGAGTACTGCTAGTTGGGAGGAGAGCTGGAACTAAATCTGGTCCAAAGAGAGAGAGAAAAAAAAAAAAAGAGAAACCTAGTCATGCATGGTGGGAAAACAGCTCACTAGTGGGACAGTTTCTCATTCCACTTGATATTTTCTTTTCCTGGTCTCAGACCTGGTTTTGCATATCCTGATAGAGCCTGGAAGTTCAAGGTAAAGGAATATTGTCTCTGATTACAGGCAGATGGACAGCCTTGAGGTAGCATTCTGTTCTCTGCTCTGAAGTTAAATTCTTAGTGACTAATTTTTATGCCTTCTTGTCCATCCTTAAAGGAGAGGCTGTTGGTGTGTGTCATGTAGGTGTTTATTATTAATGGACACTTGAAATACTAAACTGTGTTCCTTCACAATAAATGAAAACTGTCTCTTCTGATCCCTTGGAAAAGCCTGCCTACTCTCCATAAGTGTTAGCTTTTCATGCAGGTTGGTTTGTTCAATATTACTGGTTACTTAGGTCTGCTCTGCACCCAACTTTAGGTCTGGTGCAGCCAACTTTAGCTGTTGGCATAGATCAGGTAGTGGATTTGAGGAGTCGGGGCATTCTTAGAAAGCACTGGAAGATGAGAGGCTGCCTCAGATGAGCTGGTAGCACTTGAATTTTTGAGCATGGTCTTTCAGAGCAGGGTTGGGTAGCACAGCCCGACAGAGGAATGAACCCAGGGTTTTGTCCCTGGTGACTTTCAGCACTTGGATGGTCTGGTCAGACTGCAAGGATGACTGGTTCTGAAAAGCTCCAAAAAGCTCTTTATTTACATTTGTCTGTGATCCTTCTAAAGCACTCATGGTACTTACTTTGGGGTGACCTGATGGAGTTTAGTCATGAGAATTGGATGTCTTGCTCAGGGCTAACTACTATAAATACTGGGGGGACTATGAAGAGAGAGGGCTGAGAACACCTCACTGTTTACTGAGGAACAGGCAAGATTGCATCAAAACACTGCAACTGGAGGCACAATTTAATATTAGGTATTTAAACAATAAGTCCACTGACACTTTTTCCATACTTCCAGCTTTGTTTTCAAAGTCGTATTAGTGAATATTTTAATAACAGTTGAATATAAAGTGGCTCAGTAGTTTTCTTAAGCTGTCTCATATAGATGGGCAGACAGGACAATTAAATTGCTGATGTTTCCTTCCCTTGTGACCTTCAGGCTTGTCACAGCTCCGAGCCTGCTGCTGACTACAGTAGATAACTCCTTTCTTTCCCTCAAGACACGGCGCAGGAAGAATGAGCCCTGAGTCTGAAATCTAACAGTGTCTCTGTTTTCTCCAGAGCATCTGACATGGCAAGTTTTGGCAGACCCAGCCATGACCAAATGGAAGTGAGATGGTCCCTGGTTAGTAGCTCCTTGCAATTCAGCATAACATGCTCTTGGAAGCTTCTTGGAAGCAGGCATTATGCAAGCTCCTCAAGCTGTGTCTCGCTGACTGGGAGCAAACTTGCCAGCTTCTGCCATTTTTCTGCAAGTCTTGTGACTCGTGTGGCTTTTCTTAGAGCCCTGGGCACAGCAACTGAGCAAACAGAAGAGCAGTGTAGCGTTTATATTGAAAACAGCAATTTTTAATGTGGAGGTTTCAGGCTACTTTTTTCTTTTTTTTTCTTTAAAAGATGCTGTTTGCCTGAGTGCTCCTGGAGACAAGGATAAAAATCCCAGAACTTCTAAGGCCTGCACTGTCATCTCTTCCCTTCCTAAAAATCAGGGTTTAGTCCCAGAACTATAAGCTTTGCTAGAATACTGGTTTTGCAGTTGCAATGAACAATAAATTATACAAAATGAGGTTTGGAATAAACCCAGTACCTCACTTGTGACGGAATTGGGAATTGAACTCGAGTCTCTGGGGATGAAAATAATGTTTTAATAATGTATTGCCTCACCAGTCCCCTTTAACTCTCCCTTTCCTGTTTCTTATGGCTTTGGCTTGCATTGTTGCAGTGGTGTGGAAGGCTGAAGAGTTAACTGGGGCAGACATGGGGACTGCTGGGCTCCTGGCTGTGCTCTGACTGTCATTTTGTGTCTGGGGAACATTCTTGCTGCAAGAGTGGCCAGTGTAATGTATAGGATGTCTGAGAGAGGGCACAGCCAATATTAGACTGATACTGCTGTGGATTTTGGCTGCAGAGCCAGGCAGAGTTGCTGTAATGCTGTATAAAAGCTGAGCATAAACTGCAGCTGTAGTTCAGAGTAGTTTTTCAACTGCATTTAGACCCTTTCTTACAGTTTCAATAGGCAGAAGTCTACAGAGATGCTGAGCAGTTGGTTCTTGACATCTGCAAATGTTTTCACAGCAGAACTAACTTACCCTGGAGAGCACTAGCAAAAACTACTTTTTTTTTCTTTTTTTTTTCTTGAGAATGGAGATCCGGGGATGGGGGAGGCTGTGCTGAATTTCTTAAACAAGGAAAGAGGTACCTGAAAGCAAAAGTCTAGAAGTCTTTGTTCAATTCCTCCTCTTTGCCTTCCTGCCACTCTTGAATGTGTAGACAGAGTAAGTTGTGTAGGATCTGGCTCAGGGCTCTGACAAATTCACAGGCTGTTTCAGCTCCCAGAGCTCTTGCTCATCCAAGTACCTCTACAGACAGGGGCTTATAGTGAAAATTACTCTGATTTGCCACCTGCCTTCCAGCACAGGAACAATTCTCTGCCAGCAGGGGAGGAATATACTTCATGACCTGTTAGCTCAGAATTAAACCAATGAACACCAAAGCTCTAACCCTCACATGCTTTATGCTGATATTTAGCCTCACTGATTTGCTTATGATTTACTTTGAGCTTACACTGCTCTGGGTCAGGATGGGACCCCTTGGTTCTGATACACGTTAGTTTCTCTCTCTTTCTGGCTGCTGTGATCTCTTGTGTAATCTCTGGCTATTTCTTAAGCTGATTGTGCTTTTACTTTTAATAGAAGCTCCTCTATGAATAGCTGGGAGTTGCCTGAGCATGGTGGTGGCCTTGAGAGGAGATCTGTCGTGGAAGGGTTATAGCTGGGGGTGAGGAGGAGGTTGGTACGTCCTGAAATGCAGAATGTACCCTCAGGGATTGGTGCATGGCATGTGTCACTGCAGAGCTGATGCTGCAGCTCCACCACTGAAACTCAGGTCACCTCTTCTACATCACGCAGCTCTCAGCAGAGATCCCAGCAATGGACTTCTTCCCTCTGGGCTGTGCTACTTTGATTTGTTCCTGTTCCTGAGCATTGCTCTGTTTATGCTTGTTCATGCAAGTTGTGTTTGTTATCTGGGGCCTGCAAACTGCAGGCACCCCAAACTCATCTTGGAGAAAGGAGGTCCATTTCCTGAGTGAATTTGTATGGACTGTTGAAAGAGTGATATTTAAGGAATACCTAACTGCAAAAGAACAAGTGAGGCATTGCACTGGCACTTGATATTTTGCCATCTTTGGTTTGGACAAAGTTGAACTTGTGCTGAACACCTGGATGGGCAAAAACAAATGTCTTAGAAATCAGTATATTGATTTAAACAAGTGAAGGGACTGGAGGAAGAATTTAGTTAAACCCTTTACTTATGGAAAAAAAGGAAAGGAATGGAAGGCTGTAGGGCTGTGGTCTGTTTGTCCAGGTCACTGTGCCACAATTTTGCTGTGGGTTCAGAATGCCCATTGGTAAGGCAGCACCAGTTTTGACCTTCCTGTTGGTTTTTTTTTTAATTTAAGCCCAGCCTTTTTGTCACCTCTTATAGTCACTGTCCAAACTTGACCAGGGAATATTCCCTGGGACATGAGAAGTGCTGTTCCACTGGTTGGTCAAAATGACTTTGGCAGACACATTGGAACCAGCCAGGAGGTGAAGAGCTCAACTCTTCTGGGACTATTGATCCAACTTTCATTCTGGTATAGCCTGAAATGGAGGTGCCTTGTGTGGTTTTTGAAGTGGAGTTTGATGCTCTAGAGGTGTTCGCAGTCGCTCTGCTGGGTCTTCTTCCAGGGCTTAGGAGGCAGAGCCTCTGCACCACGTTTGCAGCCAGGGTGATCCTAATTATATCTGGAACTGCAGAGGTGCAGTGCATAGCAAGGAGCCTGGCACTGCTCCTGCATACTTCTCCAGGCAGAGCAAGGATGTAAATCGTCATCTTAAATTCCCCTCTGCAGGGCAACCCTGCACTGTGGACAGTTTGGTCAGGATGCCTGAGTGCAGCATAACTCTGTTACCCCATGGAATTCTGTCCTTCCTGCCTGGCCTGTTGGGAAGGAAGCAGCCTTCCTCCTCTCCACAGCACACTCTGCCTTTTGACCACTACCCAAGATAAGCCAGCAGGGTACAGGCATTCAGCTTTATAAACCCCACTACCCATGTGTGGCCGCTAATAAGCACATCATGGTTTGTGGTACCCTCCTTCCTCGTGCAGCTTCCGTTTGGGTTTGTGTCTGTGGGTTCATCAAAGTGCCTTTGCCTTTTCCAGTGAACTCCTTCAGTTGTCTGTACCCTTGGTGGCATTCAGGCTCTGAGCAGGCTGGCTCTGTTTTGAGCACACAGTGCTGTCTGGGAGTGGAGGAAGTGTCATCCTTCAGTGATGAAATATGCCTTGAGCTACATTTGTTCTTCTCTTGGGTCTTGCAGCAAATACCAGGACTCCTGAGGTGGCGGAGTTCTGCCAGGAAATCTAAGATGATACTTAGCACAAGTGTTCGGTGTCTTTGAGTCTGCCATTGTACCTGGGTTCCTTCTCTGAAGGAGAGAAGGACAAAAAGAGGGATAAACCTGTTTTTATCCAGTCCCCATGTGATAAGCAGCATGAATATTCGTTACTGCTGCACAGTCTAGTGGTGTCCCTGAGCACAGGGGAGCCTTTAGTGCTGGGCAGCCTTTAGTCTGGACTCAGCTGCAGCCTGGCTCCAGAGAGCTCGGGCAGATTAAGACACTGGTGGTGGGAAATAGCAAGGTCAGCCTGCTGCTCATCAGTCTTAGCATCCATTAATCCTGGGGTGTTACTGTGACTGTGCTTTCCCGTCAACCATTCCTCTCCCAGAGTTTTAGTGTACAGCTTGTCCTTTTGTCTTCTCCCAGCTCGAGTTGCAGGTGCTGAGCAGGTCATGTTTTTCAAGGCTGCAGCCCTTCTGCTATGGCAAAGCCAGGGTTTGTCAGTGGGTTTGTTTGTGCCAAAGCAGAGCAGTGGTGCTGCAGTGTTATGACAGATCAGTGCAGCTTGAGAAGGAGATGAGCAAAGATGCTGGGTCATGGGTTTACCTTTATGGCCTGAAAAAACCTCCCTGTGTTTCTTCACTTCTGCCATCGGGACTGGACTAATTTGATGCCCTGGGGTGTTGCTGATGCCTCTTGGAGACTGTGTGGAAATTTCAGGGAGATTCTAGAGATAAAATTTACTTTTTTTTTTTTTNNAGTTTTAAGGAAAAAATTTTTTTTTTTTTTTTTTTTTTTTTTTTTTTTGCCAGGGTATATATGCTTTGCAAAAAAACTTGCTTTCATGCTGTGATGGTGAAAATTCAGCAAGGCAGACAGAAGGGTCTGGTTTACAGCTTCTGGAGGGGAGAACACATCATGCAGTGCAATATTTCTGGTGTTATTTATTTTATTTTATTTTTTTTTTTACATGAGTGAAACCAGCCTTGTTTCCTCTCTCCTGGGACTGCAATTCTCGAAATCAAAACCGAATTTTCCACAAATGTGTAATCCTTACTGCCACATCCATTCAGGATACACCAGGCTGCTTTTTCCCCCTCGAGTTCCTGATATTGTCGTGCAGAATCAGTGCTGTGTTAATCTTTACCTTGAATATCCCAAGGCAGCAAGCGAGATCCAGGACTTCATTTTCCATTACTCAAGAGAATCCCAGAGGAAGCTGCACAGCAGCAGTGCTGCAGTTTTCTGCTCTCTCCTGACTCCTTCCCCAGATCTGCAACCCGGAGTCAATGCGGCATTTGCTATAACGGGCAGTGACTTTTTGAGATCAGGCAATGCACTGTAGGCTGCACCACTCTCTAAATAACCCTCCACGGCGAAACGCAGAGCTCCAAACAAAAAAGAAATAAATCCCTCTGCAGTTTTTTTTTTACCTGCAAAACCACAAAGAGGGAATTGGCTCACGAGTGCACGTGAGGTGCTGGAGGCTGTTTTGATTTCCCGTCCCTGTTCTACGTCCTCACGTATTCTGGGCCAACCCATCTGCAGGGAGACAGCAGGGAGGGAGCTGAGAGATAAAATGGAGGAGGGGAAGAATATTCCTGATTAATTCTCTCCCAGCAGAGACGAACTGGAGCCAGTGGCATTTTGGGTGAGATGGGAGTACGTCGTGTTTCTCCTGCAAACTCTTGACCTATAGCTGTAGACACTTGCTTAAAACCTCTCAGCCACAGCAGCTTGGGGCTGCTGCTCAGCAGTGAGGGATGCAGGAGCTTTGTGGGCATCAAACTGATTTGTTTCTATGGAAACAGTAGATTTCACCATGTTTTAGGGAAGTAGGAGGGGAATTATCCCTCTGGGCCTGGTTCTGGCGCTCAGATTGGATTGGCTGCTGCACAGCAATTGTAGAGCAGCAGCCCATGAAGGGATTATCTATCTAGTCAGCGATCACAATTAGGGAGAGAAGCACGTGGGTCCAATCTGCTCCCATTGCAGGCTTCCTCCACAGGGGTGACACAAGGCATGGTCCTCGTGTGCCGGGATTCCCAGGGTCACAGCCCTCTGTGGCACTTAGAAACAAGGTGTTTAGCCTTGGCTGTTCACAGGCAGAGAGGGGGGTCTGTGTTACAGGCAGGCAGCTGGGACTGGGCCCTGCCCAGGCTCCTCAGTTGGGATGGCTGAGGGGATGGACTGTGCTTGTGCCTCAGCACACCTTCTGGGCAAGGGCTGAGAACTGTTTGTGGTGCCTGCAACGTCTGGGGGAAGCAGAGATCTTTCAGACAGACTTCAGGTGATGCTTTCTTTCTGAGGGAACTGCTGTCTGTCCTATTTGGTGTACTGCTTTCAGAAAGTCCCAGCACTTGAAGGCCTGTGACTAGGGGTGAAGGTTTTGAAACCTCTTTCTCTAAGACAAAAGTGAGCTTTGTGAAACCAGAGAAGGGATCAAAGCATGAATACAAACCTTGAACAGGTTCAAATAAGAACAGTCCTTACTAAACCCCATATATTCCTAGTGGTCTGTAGTACCAAGTTTGTTAAAATGATGCCAGTGCTGGTCCTTCAGAAGGGACTGACCAACACCTCTGCTCTTCAGACTTTCAGGTCCTAAAGGCACTTGCCTTTACTGGAGGGAAATTCCATTTGCTCAGCTGCTGTCTCCCCTTACTGTATATAGGGACTTGCATACATGTTGTGTAAACTGAGGTAGGGATGGAGGGGCAGCTCTAGCAGAAATTCTTGCTTTATGCTTTGTAGTGCAGCCACTGAGTTGATTGGATGGGATAATCCTGGTTATGGATTTGCAGGGGTGCATCAGAAGAATGTAGCAATATCTCTGCCTTACTTTCAGGTCATCTAAATATATATATATATATATAAGATCTACCAAGCATAAAGCTGGGGTGTGCTGGCTGCCTTGAAATTGCTGGAGACACACAGCAGCAGAAATGCCTGGGGCAAACTCTTGGCTATGCCAGTTCACTCTGCAGGTCCCCAGGCCTTTGACTAAAAGTCTAAGAATGCTTGTGACCTCCTTGGGTTGTCTCTTGCCCTGTGGAAGCAGCACAGCCATGAAGCTCTTCCGTCGTGCATCTGATTAAACTGTGCACAGAGGCTCTGGAGCAGCCATGACTTGGCATAATGCACACAGCTGTCTTCCAGATTTTGATGGGCCCTGAAGCTAGTGGAGTGTGAAACAAAATCAACCCAAGGGATTCAAATCAAAACAAACAGTAGAAAAACTTCTTATCTTATTCCGCTGCTTCCAGAGACCTGTACAGAGGCATGTGCAGGAGAGGGGCTGGGATGCAGGGAAAGGAGGTGTGGAAGGAGTGAATGAGAGAGGCAGTGGCTGCCATGGCTCCTGGGAACCAGTCTGTGCAGTCAGAGATAAGGCAGAAATGCAAAATTTAGTGCACTCTGGAAGAGATTTAGTGCACTCTGGGAGTGGTGGGGGAGAGAGCTGTTTCAAAGCAAGCCTTCATGTAAAAATTGCTGTGCTTTCCTCTTGGCTTTAGCAGTGTCTGTGAAGGTGCTGCAGGCTGAAGTCTGGGCACGGCCACTGCAGCTGAAATGTCAGTGATGTGAGAGAACATTGCACAGGGTGTCCCCTCTCTAGTTCTCTGAGCCCCCTCAGCACACACTTGGCTCAACAAATGTGTTCTGAGTGGGGAAAACACTGTTTTCATTAACACTTTGGATGTTCAAGGCATGTGGATCTTCCCAGAGACACACAAGAGCACATGAATCTGACAGTGCCTTTCAGCAACAAAAGGTTTCATCCTGTTCTGTAGGAAAGATCTCTGCTCTACCAAAAATTACCAAGACAACAGCACTAGACTGTCACCTGTATGTCTGGATCAGTGGCCAGAATTGTGCTGTGTCCCAGGACGAGAAGACAAGCCCTGTGGCTGAGATGGAATCTCATTGAGCTGCTGTCTCTCCATGGCACATCATTTAGCCCCAAATGTCAGTGAAACAAACCTCACCATTATGCCTGTTCACGAGGAACTGGATTTGACTGGCCAAACTTACTGTGTAGGCTTTCAAACAGCCAGGCATGCAGCTTTCTATGGAGGTGGGTTCTCTGGGAGGGGGCAGCCTCCTGAAAGGTTTCTTGTCTTCCCAGCAGAGCCTGTGGTGTGGGGTCACTATGTTTTTTGAAATGTGATTTGCAGTAAATGTAGGTCTCTGATGTGGCTCTATTTAGTTCATATGTTAACTCTATGAACACACTGCGTTTTACTTACTTTGAATGAAGTGAGAGCACAGTATGGGAAAAAGAGCTCCAGAACACCACACATCCTGGTCAGTGGTAAAAGGGACACAGGAAACAAAACCAAGACTATTCTTGTGGTGAGAATCATGTCAGTTCTGGAGCAGGATGTCTACAATACACATAATACAACCTATTTCTATGCTTATTTATTTCAGTGAATTGGCATGGTTGCTGTCCTTTCATGTTTGAAGACCTCAGTGCCTCAGCCTGCATAAAACTTTGGGCAGAACACCCCTCACTTGCTGGGGCCCTGTGCTGCTACTGACTGCAACACTGTGCAGAGGAGCAGACCTCAAGACAGAGAGGGACAAGGTGCCAGCTTGGAAACTTACTTTCTAGTTCATTTTCTATCCTCTCCTCTTTTCAAATGAGCCAGTAGTATGATATAAATGGGTCCATCTTATACCAGCACCTGTGTTTTGCCCTGCTTGGGCAGCACCTGTAGGTTTGTAGGATGGTCTTTGGGAGCTCACCTTATAAACAGCAAACTCCCAGACTTGTCTGCTCAGCCCTTTTGGTTACTGACACTGGGGGACAGTGGCCAGGTGTTAGAGAGGCTGTTTGAGGGCCAGAACGATCTAACAAAGCAATTGTAAGTGTTCCAAGCCAGCACAATAGTGTTAACCTCCCTTTGCACTATTGTAAATAGGAACTCAAGGTACAAGGCAGTGGGAAGCCTTCTCTTTAATTTTTTGTTTCTGCTAACACGTATATTATGATGGCACTCATGAACTATTGCCTGTCTTTATTTTTCACAATTGTTTTCTTGAATAATGAATCACTGTGCACAATAATATTGCCACTATACTGCAAAATGGTGTACTTACAATAGATCTTTATTTCTATATGTATCCATTGTGTGACCAGTACCAATTACACCCTAACCAATGCTATACCAAGTGTTTATGGAGTTGCTCTCTTTCAGTGTGGGTCAGGACTAGGCGTGCTTGTGCTGTGAAGATTGGCAGATAAATAACACATATCGTCCTATCTTAAACTTAGCTAAGAGTGCTAACTTTAAAGGTAAAAACCATGGCTTGACTAGGAATGAGACTTGCTGTGTGATTGAGTCTGTGAGACTGGTGTCCAGGTTCCCATGACGCAGCATGAAAGGAACATGAAAGCTCAGGGCAGAGAAGAGCAGGTTGAATAGCAGGTTGATGGGTGTTTTTGTTCATAATGCACCTGCTTTTAGTGTTTGCTGTTCCTCTTGGCCTGTCTGGCTCTTTTCAGTTGAGAAGCACTTAGGGAAGAGTAGAGCTCACAAAGGCCACAAAGTTAGCAGGCAAGTCTAAATCTGCAATTCAGTGCTTTTGTTAACCTGCCGGGTGGCAGAGGAAGCAACAAATTTGTCCTTGTTCTTGTCCCACATCCGAGTTGTTGTGGAATTGCTTGTGAATGCACTTGCATGTCACTTGACTGTCACCAGGAAGGTGCTCCAAGGGCAGTTCCTGCATCAGGTTTCTTCCTTCTGGTCGAAAGAGATGATGTCTGTTATGAGGGAGCACCAGGAGCTGTGTCCAAGAAGCGGGAAGCTGCTCCTGTTCCTGAGGTGTTTGTTTTAGGAGTCAGTATCATGAAGAGTAAATGTTTTTAGTGTATGGTTAACATGTCAGCCCGTGTTCTGAGGATTCATTCTGAAGTGCTGAAGTGAGAATATGTTTGAAAACACAAGTGTTGTGCTGCGAGATGAAGTGCTGTCCAGGGAAATGTACGAGCTGCTCGCAGCCTGCGTGAGGATGTGGATTTTATCAATTGGTGCAATGATTGAAAGAGTTGTTTCCAAAGGTACCAATAGCTCGAGATTGGCTTGGGATCCTCCTAATGCATCGTGTGGTCACAGGCTAATGAAGAGCTCTGGATCTGGATGTGTGTGAATGATGAATGATCAGCTGTAAGGCTTGATGGATGAAGACAGTTCAAAGCTTAAGCAGGAGCAGGTCTGAGCTGTGTAACCAGACAGTAAAATCCATAGGGCAGGATTGTATTTCTGGTGGTATATTGGCACAGTGCTTTGTGCAGTGCAGTTCTGATTGAATTGCTGTCCCTGGGCACCACCAGAACACAGGAAATTACAAATACTGGAGTTAAATTACAAACAACCATGTGAAATTATGGAGGATGTGTGAATTTTAATTTTCCTGAAGCTAATATAATCCAAACTGGGGATTAACCACATCCCTTAATACCCTATTTGTCTATAGACATTTAATAAGAAATCAAATTGAAATTAAATGATCAGATGGTGGTGTTCACTTCTGTTCTTTGGAGCTACTTTCACGTCTTCATAAGCTGCTGTTTTGGCTCTTTAATTGAGGCTTTACCTTCTCTTGTGCATTCTAATTCAAGAATCTCAAAGGACTGGCAAAGGATGCTGTGTCGGTACATTAGACAAGGCTTAGATTTGCATTTCAGAGCCCTCTACAAAGAGCTTTCCAAGCCTTCCAGCTTCCCTGAAGGCAGGGAAAGTAAGTGGGGTTAGAAGCATTTGGTCTGTCTTCAATGTAGAACAACAGATGGTACCATGGACTGGTTTTGACTGCTGGTGAGTTCTGTTGCAACTTCAGTGTAGACTAAAATCATGCTTGAAAAAAACGTTTAGTTCAAAGTCCTTTCAGAAATACAGGTTACCAGTGGATGGAGAAGGCACAGAACTGTTTTAATTCTGTGGCACAAAGAGTAACTTGTTTCCAAGGGGCAAAATTAAGTTTATAATCCATGGGTTTCCCTGTGTATCACCTGTGTATCTTTTCCTGCTTGGAAAATTCAGTTCTTGCTGGGTTCAGAGCTGGCTTTTACAAGGGCTTGTAAAAACACATTTGTAGTGCCACAAAAGGGATTGCAGTAAGTCTTATCTGATCATGTTGAGCATTTTAGAACATAATAGCAAAAAGAAAGTCTCTCTCTGTTGGGTTTCTCTGAAGACCTGCATGAATGAAGTCTCCTCTCATGGGTGTCTTTATAGCCAAAATTAAATTTCTTGGTCAGTGCTCCATAGTCATCTTTTGACAGGCCTCAGGTGGCCTCTTACAAAAGTGATGAGCTGCCAAAAAGCAGCCAGTGGCTGTGTGCAGTGCAAAGGAGCTGGGCAGCAGAGATGCTCTCCACGTGGCTCATGCCATCACTGCTCCTGTGGTTATCCCATTTGAGAATGTCTATTCCAGCAAAGTGGTGGACCAGGCACAATATGCCCGTAACAATCACCGAGGTGCTGTAGGAGTCAGTCTTCCTCCAGACATCTCAGTAATCCTTGTTTTAACAGGAAAACATCAGGTCAGGTGTTTGACCAAAGGAGCAAGCACTGTTCTTTGGTCTAGTGAATTATGTGCTCCTTAGCACCAGAGAGGCTGCAGCAAACCAGCTCATCTAAGTGTCTTCTTTCAGTGTTCTTCAGTGTAGTATCAATGAATAAGCACAAGAAATGGGAAAGTTCCAGTGTGTGCCTCTTTGGATAATCCCAAACTTTCCATATGGGCACCTTCCCTGCTTTCCTTGCTCTCATCTGTCTTTGCTTCCCTTTCTGTACAATGCATGTTGGATTATACAAGCAGTTTGTCTCCTTTGTTTTATGAGTAGTCTGGGGGAAGTGACTTTGCTCAATTCTACCTTTAACTTCTAATCCTTTGTGCTGTGCAAGTCATTAAATGAATATGAAACTCATTTATAGAGCAAACGTACTTTTTCTGTCACTTGTAACACCTTGTTGTTCTGTGGGATTTCAGGTTACCTAATGCGTGGAGGCTTTTTGTGTGTATTGCCTGCCTTTAATTAAACAAACAAACAAAGCAACAGAACTATTAGGGAAACCCCAATTCCCAGTGCCCTGATTATAAACGAATTGTTGCACGACATCGAGATTGCCTTAGTATGTTTCCAACACGTTTGGATTTTGTTTCAGTGTTGTCCTACAATAACTGCTAGATTGTTTCCCATCCCCTCAGTATTTTTTATTACTATGTTACTAATGCAGCTTTCAGCCCAAATCTGCCCTTTAATGCAGCTCTGCATACGAAAATAGAAATAAGGCTGGGAGGGATGATGTGATTGGGTTTGCCCTGGGGTGGCTGGTTGAGAACATGTGTAAGCACTTCAGAAGTGAGCAATGCAAAAATATAACAATAAATGCCTTTTCAGGTCACTTCCCTGCCTGAACTCTTTCAGCCTGAGACCCATCCTTGGTTCTTTTTGTTGTCTTGGTTTAGAAGAGGACATCTGCCACTGATCAGACCAAGAGTTTACCTACTCAATAGCCTCTCTCTGACAGTCACTAATGAAAGATGAGTGTGAAGTACATATAAATAAGTCTTCCAATAACAGATGCTTTGGGAGATGTAGTTTATTTGAGCCTAGTTTTCCAGCTCTTATAAAATGCTTGAAATTGCATTGCTAGAACCCATACCTCAATATCAATTTTGAGTCAGTAGCTAAGGAAGATACGAGCAAATTAAGTGTTTATATTCCCTGAAAACTGCTTCTCTGTCTGTTTTAGCTGCTTCTTTGTATGTTTTCTAGCTGAGGCCTACCCAGAAGAAGTGGCACAGCGTGGTATTCCTGCTTAGAAGCATAGGAAATCAAATGCTGTCATGCACTTCTGCATGTTACAAACAAAGCAACAGAAAAAGGAATTTCAAGTTCTTATGGTACAAAGTGAAGGAGGAAAACAGTGGTTGGTGCCCTCGATCTGAGCAACATTTCAGACACAGCTTTGTACAGTGATGTACATAACAAGGCTGCTCTGATGTCATGCTGGGGGCTGCACACGTTGTCTCTGAAGGCTTACTCCATCTTCCTCTTTCCCCCTCCAGCCTTGGTACCACATGTCTCCCTTGCAGGAATTGGATAAACCAGTTTAACCCTTCTGCTCTTGCCTGCCCAAGTGACCTGGCACATGGTGGGGTTTGCCTGGTGTGTTGCTCCCCTGGTTCTGACCCCGTGTCATCTCTTGGGGCTGCGCTTTCTGGAGCAGTGTGGAGACCTTCCCCCAGGCTCTGAAGTGAACTCAAATTGTTCTGGGCATGTTGTGTGTGCCACACGTGCTCTGTGGCTGTAGGTTATTTGCAGAAGCAGTTTGTGGCCCCTGCAAGAGGGCAGGCAGGGCTCTGTGCTCTGCCTTCTCCTCGGCACCCAGCCAGCTCCTCCTGGAACTCACTAATCCATGTTTTTAGTTTTTATGATTTGAAAGGCTTAGCTGGAGCGGGAGGAGGAAGGAGGTTTTTTTCAGGAGACTCTAAAGAGAAAGGAAGTAAAGAAGAATAGGAAATAACATGGATACATTGGGGTGATGCTGCATCAGCTGTACGGGTTTTTTAATAAAGCTTTTTGACTGAAACTCCTCATAAGGGTCAAGTGTAGAGAAGGCCTAAAAGTTGAACTGCATGTGCCTCACAATAGTTCGTGGGTAACAACACACATTCATTTTCTGTTTATAGAGATCAGATTGCACATTTTCACTAGTAACTAAAGCAGCACTAAGATTGTTGATTTAGGCTACTAAATTTG
This sequence comes from Scytalopus superciliaris, assembly GCA_013400415.1. NCBI lineage: Eukaryota > Metazoa > Chordata > Aves > Passeriformes > Rhinocryptidae > Scytalopus > Scytalopus superciliaris. The sequence goes on from VXBX01007118.1 coordinate 418,357, forward strand.
GCTTATGGCTTTGTTGTCTTGTCTATAACAAGTCTTATTTTTTTTTTCCCCTTGGAATAGCCTGGGAGCTACTTCAGTTAACACAATAAATTGAATCTTTTTGGTAGTGCTGGAACCCAGATGTCATGTGGGTTTTCCATCTACTTTGGTCCTGAGATTTTTTTCCTTAGTAGCTACGATGAGGAGAGCAGAAAAACTGGGACTTTGGCTGAAGCAGAAAGATTCAGGAAAAGATGGAGTACAGCATGAATGGAATCTTGCTTCCTAGTGACCTCATGCTTGTAAATGCAAGTGGTCCTTGCCCTACAGTAAAGCAGGATTTGATACTGCAAGTTGGAGACCATCAACCAGAGCACTGTCTCTGGAAAGGGAATCTGTAGTAACGGGATTCCTTTTTCTCAGGTACAAGTTCAAAACAAGTAGGTGCCAGCTCAGATGGATTTGTTATGCTAAAAAATGATGCCAAGGTAGGACTCTTCCACATATTGACCACAGACATCTATAGGGATGGAGCTAAGATAGCAGAAGGCTGTTGGAGTGATGCAGTGCCTCAAAGATTCCAGGGTTAATCCCACTGGAATGGAAAAACTAGAGCTGTATTATTTGAAAAACAAATGAATGACAATCCTTAATTAACTCTTTATACCTTTGTAAAACCTGAAATAACGAGAATGGTTTACAGCTTATTTTAACTGGGAGAGTTGTGCCAGAGGTTCCATTACTCCAGACTTAATAATTTAAATACGTTTTTATTTGGGATGTTAGAGGTTGTAGGTGCCTCCTTACACTCCCTGCACCTGAAGCTACTCTCTAGGTTTTTAATATTAATAAATTATTAATTTTAATATTAATTTTAAAGTTATTCTGACATCCCCACAGAGCGAGAAGTATATTTATAGGTGAGGAAAGGGAAATACAGTTAAGAAGAAGACCTTGCATAGGGTCACATAGGAAATCCGTGGACAAACCAGCAGCTGAGGCAGAACCACTTCAGTCCCTTGGCTGGTGTGTTAAAACAAAAGCTCATTTCTCATCTCCACGAGCTTGGTCAGCATTAAGTTCATGCAGGGCTAAGAGGAAGACCTCAAAGTGGAGAGCCCTGGATTTCTCATTCAACAGAGTTGATAGTTACTCCTGAATTAGCAGAATTATTCCTTGCCACAGCTATGAAGGGAGGGAGGATTGTGTGCCAGAATCCCAGCAGTGTGGGCAGGGCTTCTTTTAACAGAGAAAACTATATTCATGCTGGAGCAAACATGTTTTGAAGTGATTGGGGAAAAAGGAAAAGCAAAGGAGAACTGGTGGGCTGTGGCTGCTAAGTCAGCATTTGGAGAAGGATGGGGAAAGGCTGCTTTCCTTTGAAATTATTGGAAGTACACGAAACTTCAGGATTCTTGTGAATGTAGAAAGAAACTGATGCTTTTGCAGTGGTAATACTTGTGTCTTGAGTGGTTACTGCCAGGGGAAAGCCTGGCTGGACATGAGCCTTTGGCTGCTGGTGGTTCCTCAGTTGTCACATGGTGTTTGCTCACTGGGACATCGTGGTGTCTTCTCAAGCCCCAAGTGCAGGGTGTGGGTGATTTTATTGTAGTTTGGGTAACGGTTTTCTGTCAAAAGGAGGCACACTACTTTTCAAGCTTTACTTCAGCTTCTTTCTGATGAAAGAGATTATTTTTTTCCAAAGTACAAACAGCTGTATTAAATGGACTTGTGAGTTAACTTGGAACTTCAGCTGAAGGAGCCGTGCTGTGAGTATAAACTTTTTCAGAACAAGCTCCTGCGCTTCTCAAGGAGAAAAACTTGTTTTTTAGTGCCTTAAGCTTTTTTGTGCTGAGGGTTGAGCCTCCCTCTTACAATCCATGTATGCTTATAGAAGCAGAAAAGCTGTGAAAAGGGAAGGAAACAATCACTCACTCATCCAAAACTTCCTGTTTCATTTCAGGGACTTTCTGCCACGTGGATCTGGCATCGTAACCAGGCGCCCACTGGTCCTGCAGCTTGTAAACTCCAGCACAGGTATGTGGGCTCCCTCCCCTGTGTGTCCAGCTGGGATGCTGACTTTGGAAAGGGCTTGTTTGGTCAGTGGCACTGCTCGGCGTGGAGAAAAGAAATAAGAATTTTCCCCAGTAAAAATGACCTGCAGCTGTTTTTCCTGTTTAACATCCGATGTATTAAGGGTTCAGAAGCAAAATGCTTAGTGTTTTTTTTTTTTTGGTTTAATTTGTTAGTCAAGGCTCCATTTGCGCATATATCACAATTTTCCTCTGCCTGTGCAGCTGTGACTCATGAGAGGGTAAGACCTAAGAGCCAGATGACCCTGCTGATAATGAACTGCAATAAGGGAGTGAGATAATGTGCTGAAAACCCACTGCGAGAACACTGGGCTCTGCAGAAGAAAGGCTACAGAATTCTGTGCCTGATCTTTTGGGCAGTTCACTGGTTTGTTTTTTTGTTTTTTTGTTTTTTTCACTTCCTAGCAGGATATTTTAATTACCATTCCCTTTAACTTATGTTGAGATCTCATCCAGGAGATGGCAAGTTAATGTTTCAAGGTGTTCTTCCCCTGCTTGTTAGATCAGGGTCACCTGACAATCTCATCTACAGTGAGGAGACAGTTTGACTTTTAGGAGGCTTTTAAATTGGAACAGGGGGTTCTTGGTTTGGTTAGCCTGTTGTAGGACTGACACAAAGAAATCAGCCACAAACCAATTTAAAATCATGTCAAGAGAAGATTTAATTTCTTTCTTTTCTCAAGACTTTGAGTCTGTTCTCAATGCGCAGTGAGACTTACCCCACCACTTTAATACAGAGTTAATCTGAGTTCTGAGTACCAAAGAACCTCCCAGTGTAGCTGGAAAGTCATGACTGGTGCAGACAGGTGCAAGAGAAGTTTGGTTGGTATCAACAGGGAAGGTCCAGGATTATCACTTGAATGAAGACAAGTGAGGAGGTCACCTCTGCTGAAACAGAAGCTGGACTGTGAAGATGTTGGGCTCAAATAAATTGTCTCAGAGACTTCATCCCTTCAACTGCGTTTTGTTGTGTTCTGCTTCAGGATGTGAAAGTTTCATTGCACTTTTGAGTGTTCCTCTGATTTCAGTGACTATTTTTCTGACTCTCTGCTTCTATTTAAATAGAATATGGTGAGTTCCTGCACTGCAAAGGGAAGAAATTCACTGATTTTGAGGAGGTCCGTTTGGAGATTGAGGCTGAAACAGATCGTGTTACTGGCTCCAACAAAGGGATTTCCCCTGTGCCCATCAATCTCAGAGTCTACTCTCCCCATGGTGAGTCCTAATGCAGTGGAACCAACTCCTCTGGTTCTCCAGTCTGCTAGGAACTGAAAAAGTGTCACCCCTTCCCTCTCAGTGTAGCATATGTGGAAGGGGTTTGAGGGCACAGCTTGCCTGATCAGTGTGAAAACAAGTGGTTTAAAGGGAAGGGTGATGAGATCATTGGCAATCACACTAGTAACAAAAAGGAACTAGAAAGCTCTGTGTGCTTTCATGTGTTCATCTCTTATGTCTATTATATATTGGAGACACTAAAGCTGCAGGTGGTACTTAAAGACCAGAACATTTCTAACTTTAACACTCCACTGTTCCATCTCCTCTTTCCTCTTGTCTAGTCCTGAACCTGACTTTGGTGGATCTGCCGGGTATGACAAAGGTCCCTGTGGGGGATCAGCCCCCTGACATCGAGTTTCAGATCCGGGACATGCTCATGCAGTTTGTCACCAAAGAGAATTGCCTCATCCTGGCAGTGTCCCCAGCCAACTCTGATTTGGCCAATTCTGATGCCCTGAAGATTGCAAAGGAGGTGGATCCTCAAGGTAAATCTCTCTTAATTTAGCCTGACATTACTGGACAATGGCCTGAGTTTCCTGATGCCTTTTGGTTGGGATTAGCCCAATAGCTGTGGAGTGTTGTCTTGGGATGTATTTTCACCAAAAACCATTCTTTTGAGAGGTATTAGTGAGTGTTAACAGTTGTAATAGAATTTTTGTTACTCCCTTCTTCTTCCTTTGAGCCCCATTTATGAAGAGTTGAAGGATCTCCTTTCCATTCATCATCTGCTTTTGGCCTGGAGAAAAGTAGAAAAATGAGCACTGAAATCCCTCTGTGCTGTGTCATGGTGTGTGCATTCATCAGGATGTAACTGAGAACCAAGCTCAGCTTTTGTCTGTTTTGCTCTTGTGGCCTCTTGGATGTGGTGGGAACTGTAGTGTTTAAGAGCCCTTGAGTAGCCAAGTTGGGCAATCTGTAAGCTTTGAAGAGAGGAAAACACCACAAATTATTGAACAAGTATGTTTGTATTTTTTCCACAGGCCAACGCACCATTGGGGTCATCACTAAGCTGGATCTTATGGATGAAGGAACTGATGCAAGAGATGTATTAGAAAACAAATTGCTTCCACTCCGTAGAGGTATTTTTCATCATGTTTTGTCCATGGTCTCCTTCTGTTTTCCCTGTCTGAGGTATCCTGGCCTATCCTCTTCCTCCATTACATCAGTATCTGGTACAACTTGTGGTTAAACCATCTCTGTTCCAAGCTGTAACTGAGAAAAGTTGGGGAACAGGGATCAGTCATGCTGCTAACAGGAACATTCTGGGTATTTAACCCAGGATATGTAGTCCTAGCTGAACCATAGCCTTATGCTCTTTACTTTCTGTTTTCTTCTTTTCATAAGGCAGGCAGCAAAAATGGAGTTCCTTTCTAAAAGACTCCCCTCCCTGTCATAGTAAATAGATGAAATAATTCTGGGCTGTAGTACCTGCTGTGTAATAGCCATGGCAAAGTACCTGTCCTAAGGACTCTCACTGAGGAGTCTGAAATGAATGAGATTAGGGTGTGCTTTGTGTTTGGGGAGCAGTAAAAAACAAGCTCATTCTCTGTTCCATACTCGTTTCTTTCCTGCCTACCTGGGCCATTCAGAGGCAATTCTAATTTTAAACTCTTCCAACTGTCCCTAATAAAGTGTTACCAGTAGAATTCCCCTTTTGCAGTGCTGCCAACTGAATAACTTCCCTCTCAGTGTGATTTATATCCTCACCCTTGCAACCATCTGACCTCTGATGCCACTCTTACAGGTTACATTGGTGTAGTGAACAGAAGTCAGAAGGACATAGATGGCAAGAAGGACATTCAGGCAGCTCTGGCTGCAGAGAGGAAGTTTTTTCTCTCCCACCCAGCCTACAGACACATGGCTGATCGCATGGGAACCCCCTTCCTGCAGAAAGTGCTGAACCAGGTACTGTCCACAGTTAAGAGCTGCTGCCCACAGTGCCCTTGGCTGTCCTGGCCTTTGGGGCTCATTTGAGATGGAAGAATACAGGAGAAGCTAAAACCTGTGGGCAGCAAACTGATAGTAATTTAAATTGTTTTGCTGCAGTGAGACTTGTGAAAAATGGGTGAACTCTTCCTCCTCTGTCACGAAAAGTATTCTGGTGCCACACCCCGTGGAGTGTGCCTGACTTGTTTAATACTGATACAGCAGAACACATTGGGGCCAATAATGGAGCCTGCACTCCAAAGGCAGAGCAGTGCTTTATCCTTTCACTGACACTGCTACAAAATCAGTAGTTGGTTCATGGGATTTGCACTGTCAGAATGCAAGGTCTTCCTGGTTAAGTTAAAAGATACTTTCTAAATTTCAAGTGGTTTCTGTGCCTAACAATAAGCTGCAAATGTTGATTTAAATGTGGTACTGGTAGTCACTTCCCCACCTGTTGGGGCTGTCTTCTCTTCTGTCTCATACAGTAGCAACTTAATGTTACTTCCCTCTCTGCTCTTTTTTTTCTCCTTATTGAAATATTAATCTTTAAATTGGAGTTTTCCACAGCTGTGCCCTGTGGAAACCCTCTTATTAGAACCTCATCAGTGGTTTTGACTCCTTCCACCTTGCCTTGTCACCCTGTTGAAAAGGGGCTTTACCATCACTTGAGTGTCAGTGCTGTGCTAATCTGAAGACAGAATAGCCTTTACCCTGGTGTGAATAGCAAATGCTAATGCTTTTATTGAAGTTTATTCTTTGGTTTGAGTCAGGAGACTTGTGTGATTTGGAGCTTTGTACCAGACCGGAAAGGAAACTGAAGGTCAGGAGTAGAGGTGTGCAATAGGCAGGAGCTTGGGAGGTGGGACACCCTCAGCTCATAACTGGTATCTGTCCTGGTACAGACCTTTTACTAGAACCACTCAGAAGAACTGAACACAAAGAGGAGCATTCCTCTTTATTTTGTGGCATTGAGGGAGAAAACTTTCCCAGTAACTACCTAGAGGTTTATTGTCATCTTAAACCTTCTTCTTGTGCAGCAATTGACCAACCACATCCGTGACACCCTGCCAGGGCTGCGGAACAAGCTCCAGAGCCAGCTCCTCTCCATCGAGAAGGAGGTGGAGGAGTACAAGAACTTTCGCCCTGATGACCCTGCTCGCAAGACCAAAGCTCTGCTCCAGTGAGTGGCCTCGGCTGCGTGTCCCTCCCTGGGGAGGGCTGCTCAGCCATGGCTTCTGCTTCATGCTCCTGGTTTTCTTTCAGGATGGTCCAGCAGTTTGCTGTGGACTTTGAGAAACGCATTGAAGGCTCTGGGGACCAAATTGATACCTACGAGCTGTCGGGAGGAGCGAGGATTAACCGCATCTTCCATGAGCGTTTCCCCTTTGAGCTGGTGAAGGTACTGCTTCCCTGTGCCTCTGTGTGCCTGTTGTCTGCTGCCTCTTCTGCATGTCTCCTTACTCATCTTCTTATCTCTCATCATCTGACTTCCCCTTCAACCACTTTGTTTCGTGGTTTTTCCTTTTATCACCTTTTTTACTTGTTTTTCTCCATTATTGGGACCTTCCCACAGGACTGACCTTTCCCTCTGTTCCTGTGCCTGTGACAGAACTTAACTTTCTCTGAGATAAATGACAATATTTCTTTGGCTTCATTCCTAAAGGCTAAATTAAGTGTGCAAAATCACTGTAACACAACCAATAGTAAATCAATGACTGAGTGCCCTTGCAGATATGTTGTATCAAAGTTACTATGACTGAATTTCACATGGTATGAGTGATGCTGAAACTTACACTTCCTTGGTCCTGAGCATCAGACTAGACCTAAAGCTGCCCTAATAGATATCCAAGAAGTAGGAAAAAGAATGTAGGTATACCTGGGATGACTTCTGTCTGTCCCAGATCAATGACTTAGTGGTGGGAACAGTGTAGAAACTGTTCTCCTGTCATAACAGTGGAAGAGAATTTTTAATGAATGATGGTTTTCTTGGATGGCAAAGTACACCAGCCTTATCAGAAGGGGTATTGAAAATCTTTTTTTAATGTCAGTTGTAACATACTTGAGAGCCAGATCTTTCTGCTTCAGGATTTTCTGCATTCTGCTTCCTTTTTTCACATTTGAATAAGATGAGCCATTTAATGAAAATGTATTTAATGAAATACAAGAGCCTGCCTTGTATTAGGCTTACAATTTGCACACAAAAATGTATTATCTATTTGTGGTGTTCACTGAAAAAACAGCTGCCAGGATCTTGGGAGGCAGAACAGTTTGTTTTAGAAAGCTGTCTAGCACTTCAATGCTATTGCTTTGTCTCAAAGAAGCTCCTTGAGAGCAGCTGGAGCTTGGCATCTGTAAATGTAGAGCCTTGGCTGTTCGTGTGTCCAAGATGTCCTGCACTGGCAACAGAAGCTTTGTGGCTGGACTCTGTATCCAACACTTGGGTTAATATCTCATCTGTCATGTGATAGTGCTGGCATGGGACCTCTTCTCTGTGTCCTGGGGTGGTGCAAGTAAGTGTTCCACAGTTTCTGATAAGGTTCTCTCCTGGTGCAGATGGAGTTTGATGAGAAGGAGCTGCGGCGGGAGATCAGCTATGCCATCAAGAACATCCATGGTATCAGGCACGTATCACACGCTAGGCAGACCTTTGGCTGCAAAGCCCTGTAAATACCTCTAGGCCTTCCAAGTGGAGTTGAAGACTTCAGAGGTACGGTAGGTCAGCCAAAGAGGGGAGGGATAACCTCCTTGGACCACTCCAGTGCCTTGAATGTGGGAGTAGGGACAATCATCCAAGTCAGTTTGCTTTCTCTTCCCATGTGAGAGTCACAGAAGCCTCAAAGGTAAAAGCCTGGGAGACCTGACATTTTTTCCATCCTTCGTGGGCCTTGACATATGAAAGGGTAGAAAGAGGGATACAAGTGTGTGCTACACCTTGGTTTAGTTAAAACTAAACCATTGATTTTTTCGCACCAACCAGCAGGTAGTTGTTCAAAATGGGTGTTGGTGCTGAGCACCTCCTCCCCCAGAGATCTGAGGGAACATTGGGGTGCCCACCACCAGAATCCCACTTGGCCCCAGGACACAGTTAGCAAATAGGTCTGTGTTCCCCTTAGTGGTGGTGAGTTGTCAGAAAGCATAGCCCTAAGTTGTGCAGCTCCTGGGAAGGTGAGCAGGGCCTGGTGCCTGTCAGAGCCCTTCTTGCACACTGGGATGTAAACAAACAGATTTAGGTTTATTTTCTTTCGTTTCTCTTGCTCAGTCACCAGCTGAGTTTGATAAAGGGTGTCAAATCTGTTATTGTCCTAACCATTAAGAAAACCTCCCAGAGAAGGCCTCCTCTCTGCTGCACAACTCTGAGGTTGAATACACTGTGGAGAGGTCAGCCCTTGCCACCCATGGGCTTGGTGGCTGAGCTGAAATGGTGACCTGGCCATGGCTGTCCAGCTAAGATCCATTCTGCCCTCAGGACCACCTTTCCTGGGTAGTGCCAAGCATCCCTCACTTTCAATGGACTGCAGTCAGGGCTTTCCAGGGGACATGACACTCCCCGGCCCTGTGTCCTGGGTTTTAGTGGTGGCTGTGCCTGCTCCAAGACGTGTGTGTAACGCTGTGACATTCTCCTTGCCCCTTCTCCTTCTCCTGCCTTGTCTTGTCCCCACCCTGGGTGTTTAGAACCGGTCTCTTCACACCTGACATGGCCTTTGAGACCATTGTGAAAAAGCAGGTGAAGAAGATTAAAGAGCCTTGCCTGAAATGCGTGGACATGGTCATTTCGGAGTTAATCAATACTGTTAGACAGTGCACCAAGAAGGTAACCAGAGGCAGCATGGAGTTGGCACCTTCCACCCGCTCGCTGGCTGCGGCGCAGCATCGTGACCTGGGCAGGGACTTGCCTGCAGCCACACTTGGTGTTTAACCACCTCCTCAGCATGACTAGACCTGAGCAGTCCCAGCCTGGAGCGATCCAGCCAGCAAGCCAAACAGGAAGGGAAATGCTCTGGGACCTGGGCCATGGCCCTGCTCCGCGAATCTCTTAGGTCTGAAGGGTGCTAGAGACACCCTGGGCACATCTTTGTAGTGTGGCTCCTGGTTCCTTCAGAAACCAAGGGTATTTCTATATGGCTGCGTTTGACTTTAAATTTATTATCTGTGTTTATTTTCCAAGTGGGAAACTGAGATTTAAATTTTGTCCCCTCTGTTCTTGTGGAAGTGAGCGGGTTATACTCCCAGACTACCCCCTGGGTGCTGTTCAGAGGGTATATGGGGCTGAAATTTAGAGGCTACAGCACTTAAGAGTTGTGGGCTGTATCTCAAGGAAACATTCCCATGGTGTTTGGCTTGGTTTCTGGCTGGTTTGGTCCATATCCTGTTCTGGAAGAGCAGCACATGGTTGAGAAGAAGCAAGTTAGGAGTGTTCAACTTCTGGCCTCCTCCTGCTCTCTTTGAGAGAGTCAGTGCTTCAGGCTTTACCCTTTGGGATCCATCCTGGTATCTGTTGGGGCTGGGGAGAGAGTAGCTGCCTTGATTCTACCCTTTGGACATGGCAGCTTTTTTTTTCCTGAGGCTGGGGTTGAAAGGCAGCAAGATAAGATGACTTGTGCCATTCTTCTCAGCCATGGCTTGCTGCTTCAGGCAGGGCTTGGGTGCTGGTGAAAAGGCACCCCAGATAGGATAGTGATTTGGGCACTGGAGACTTGGAATCGCCACTGGCTTTTCAGGTGCAGGTAAATGGCCACTGCAGGAGGTGTCTGGAGAGCCTGACACCCTCTGTAAGGGTGGGAATGGTGCCCAAGTAGTGGTAGAAATGCCTGGTCCTTAGGGCCAAGAGCCTCTGTAGAAGGGCTCAGGCATGCAGGCACGTGCTTTGCCCCCCAGGACAGACTGGGAGAGCAAAGTGGATGCAGTGAGAGATTGCTCAGGTTTCTAGAGTGCTGGAGGAGCTTCCTTTTTCTGTCCTGCTGTCCTCTCTTGGGGTGTGTGACTGTGGGGAGCACCCAGAAAGTTGCCATTAGAGCCTGTCGACAGGTAAGCACAGGCCCTCGGGCTGCCAAGTATCCAGAGTCACCTGCTAACTGGATCAGAAGGGCCCTCCTTTTTCATGCCCTCTGAAGCTTCTCTTGATTTGTTCTCCATTCATCAGTTGCTATTCAAAACCTCCCATTTATTCTTTCACTTTGCATCCTTTCCTCCATTTCCTAATTCTTTCTACATTGTTTCTTTTTATTTCCTCTTTTACTGATGATTTTAGAATAAACCATCTGTTGTGACAGCAGCAGGTTTGTCAAGTGATCAGGTGGTGGGTACAGCAGGGTGGCAAATAAGGGGGGAGAACAGACCACAGGGATGGAGGGGAAAGAACACAGATTGAGGAATAAAAGATTCCATTTTAGTTTGGATGCCACTGTTGAGGTATTGATGGTTGACTTCAGTGCTAGTTGCTCTGTGTGCACTCTTAGTAGCCATGGTTACAATTTTGCATCTGAAAAAACAAAATATTGTCATTCAGGTGATACTCAGGTACTGGAAGAGGTTAATTTTTTTATGTATTTCTTCTATCCAAGGCCCTCTGAAGTCTGGTGGGGGAAACAGTGTATCTTGAGCTTAGCTGGGCAACTGGATTAGTAGGAAACTGCTGCTGAGTCAGAGGATGTGAAGTGAACTCCAGAAATGCCCTTGCTTTGCTCAAAAGGGGCATTGTTGGCACCTTGAGAGTAGTTTTTGGCTTTGGGTGAAGCCAAGTCCTGTAACATTCTAACTTTGCTGCTTAAAAAGGCAGAGTGGTTGTACATCCCATAATATGTGTTGAGGAGTGTTTTAATACTGGCGTTGCTTGGGGACTTGCAGGTGTTTCCCACAGAGATGTGAAGGGGTAAATACCTGATTTACCTGAGGTGGTGGTTATTTATAACTATCCCAGGATTTGCTGTTAGCTGCAGGCACCCCAGGTGTGACTGTTGGCTGTACCTTTGGAAAGGCAGCATCCCCTTCCCATGCCAAGGGGATGTTGTTCCTTGAAGGTGCTGGCAAAGCAGTAATGGCCCGTGGTAAAACAAGTAACTCAGATTGTGTAACAGCAACCTGGCAGAAGCTCTGAAGTGTTAAGTGCTGAAAATTATTTTGGGGTGCTGCAGTCTTGAATTGGATTGATCCTGGCCATGTTTTATCAACTTCAGTTTCTGTGGACTTTCTGCTCTTCCTCAGTTGAGCCATTGAGAGCACAGGCCACTTAATATCAGTGGAAATTGATGGTTCCTGGTAAAACTCCATAGGCCTGTGTTGGGTCTGATGCTGCAGGTTATTATATATTCTGATGGGGCAGAATGGATTCTTTGTCCAAGCTATGGATGTCCTGTAGCAAGTTTGCATTTTCCTAAACACTGAGTATATCTGTTTTTACTGAGGAAGTTGATGTTGCAGGGAAGGTGAAGTGAGATAAAATACACTCCATAAGTGGAGCAGTTTGCCCAAATCCCTGAAACTGAGAGGCATCAGTTCAGTTTTGCCAAAACAAGATACAAGTGACAGACCCTTGCAGATCTTGGTCTGACTCCTGTTCAGGCTTCCTGCAGCTTGAATAAGGAAAACTTGGAGGGGAGATGACTGTGGTGGGAAGGAAGGGGAAATAAGATACAGAGAAAAGGGGAAATGAGACATGGTGAACCTCTAGGAAGAGAGACTGTGGCAAGCAGCTTTATCTTAAAATCCAAAGAAGCTTTCCTTCAGGAAGAGATCACTTGATCCCTGGGGGTTCCATCCATTCATCTTGCCCTTGACAGCTCACCATTTCACTGGCCCAGCTGCTCCTACCCCATTCCCCTTTGCCACTTACATTTGCCTGTAGACTCTCCTGATACTTGGCAGTGCACAGGCCCCATAGCAATGCTCACCTGGTTCAATAAACTAATGGAATGAACCAAAATCTCACTTCTCATTTTGCCTTGTGTTTTCTCTCTTTTCCCTTTTCCTTCCTTCTTTCTTCCTCCTTCCTGCTCTTTCTCTGCTTTGCTTTCTTCTTCCTCCTCGTTGCTTCCTCCCACCCTTCCCCTGCCATGCAGAACGGGTCTCTTCACGCCTGACCTCGCTTTTGAAGCCATAGTGAAAAAGCAGGTGCAGAAGTTGAAGGAGCCAAGTCTGAAGTGTGTGGATATGGTAGTGAGTGAGCTCACATCCACCATCAGAAAGTGTAGCGAAAAGGTAAAGAAACAAAACAATCAAAGAAAGGTTAATGCCCCCCCACACCCCCCCTTTTCCCACACACTTCCACGCTGGTTCTCCACACACACCCACACCCACCAGGAACTACAGCAAATCTAGAGAGAGAAAATTGGTATCGTTGCATCTAAAGGAGAGCAGCAACCTGCAGGTACAAGAGCAGTTTACAGGCAGGCCAGGAGAAGTGGGTGACAACTGATGGACTCTTTAGCTGAGAAGTGAACTGGGATCCAGTGGAATAGTCCAGCATACCCTTTACCTCTGTCTGGCTCAGAGACATTCACCTCAGTGTGAATCAAACCCTTTGCAAGAGTTATTTTCTGTGCCACTGCCTGCACATTTGGAACTTCTTACGTGTTGTTTCTGGGACCCCCTTAAATCCAGGTACCTTAGAAAAATATAAAAAGCCAGAAAAAGACCTCCCATCCCCACACTATGAGTGGTCTGCAGAGCAATGTTGAGCAGTAGCATCTACAAACCAGCTGATTAAAAGTTTGAGGTGCAGGGTGTTCTGCAAAGAGGCATTCAGAATCCCAAAAGGCTGTGAGAGGAGCTTTTCCAGGCATTACACCCTCTGCATCATTCTCCTGCTGATCTCTCACTCCGTGGACTGTGCTCAGTGGGAAGTAGTGTGATGCTTTTCGTTGCGTGCTGTGAAGCCTGAGGGCAGCAGCAGGTGGAGAGTGACAGGGAAGGTGTCAAATACTACTTGGAGGCTGGGGCAGGAGTGGCTTTGCTTCCCAGGCTGGTTCCCTCCAGGAGAGGGCACCACATGCCTCCTTAAAAAAAAAAAAGGCACATGTGGCAATTGGTGTTAAATTGACCAGTGAGGACCCAGAAACATCGCTGTGGCAAAACAGAAGTATGTTCTGGAAACTGAGTTGGAAAGGACTGTTTCATGGGTTATTTTAGGACTTGAAAATTACAATTTCCTTCTTCCGGGGTTACAGCCAGACTCACCAACTTATAGCCCTAAATTGGGAAGGAAGGGAAGTTAAGAACTGATACGACTTCAGAGCGATGGCAAGAGCTGAGCTAATAAAGTCTGGCTCAGTTAGGAATGCAGAGCTCATCTCTGTGAGGAGACATCTTTGACATGTCCCAAGCTCTGCCCAGTCTATTTGTTGAGGGGTCCTGCTGCCGCCAGAGTATGGGAACTGATGTGGTGAGGCAGAGTAACTCCTTTCCAGCCTGTTTCTCCTGTGGATTTTTTTTTTATTTTGATGGGCTTGATTGCTTGCACTGTGTTCTGTATCTGACTGGCAATGTCTGCTTTGGGTGGGGAGACAGAAGGATGATGAAAACCCCAAGGGTGTTGAATTCCGTTTTCTCTATTGGACATGTCATAGAGTGGCTGGATACCCACTTGCTCTGTGGATTCTCATCCATGATGTGATGGAGGGGACCCTGTGAGGGTGTTCCGAGGTGGTACAGCTTGGGTAATCCTGTAGGGAAGGTGACAGTAGCAGTGGCTAATGGCTGTAATAAAAGCTGGAGAGGCCAGGGAGGCAAATGTTAGAGATGTGAAATAACTGCCTGAGTGAAAATATGTAGCAAAAGTACTAGAAGATAAAAGGAAGGCTTTTAGTAATGCTTAAAGTCAAATGTCTGCATGTAGTGAGAAGGTTAATCTTGCCTGTACCTCCCTCTGAAAGAATAGGAAGTAACTGCCATAGGCCACTTTAGGAGAACAGCCGGACTGAGATGGGTTCTGATGGCATAAGGTGGTGACTGCCCAGGGACATCAGTTAATTTGCAATATTTATTTTGCATGTTATAGCTCTAACTGCTTGACATGGACAAGAGCATGTGCTATTAGGGGGAGCATCTGGAAAAGGCTACTTTAGGACTGATGCTAATTGTAAGGTAATACCCAGCCTGCTGTGTTGTGGACTGATGCTGCCTTTCAGATGACAAAAACATTTCAACTCACCGGAAGTCCTGCAAGGCTTCTTGGAAAGGAAGGCTGCTTGGGCTAACACCTCTTGAATTAGCTTAACAGTCCTGTAGCCTTGGTTTGTTGCTGTCCTGAACTGTGTGTGTTATTGTTTGTTACCTCACAATTATTTCTTTTCACCCCAGATGGTGAAGAAATCATTGTATGTGCGGTTGATAAAGTTGTATAGATGGAATAATATGAAGCTATCAGTAAAGAACACAGAACCCATGTGTTCACAGTACAACTTTCCTGTATGAAAAGTTGACTATTTCTTAACTATTAGGCAAAGCTGAGGGCTGGAGAAGACAGCTATTGACAGCTGTTCTCTGACTGGCCTGATCCTGAGCTTCTTCCCCTCGGTTAAGTGGAGAATAGCTCCAAAAGCAACAGAAAACTGGTGTAAGCATGAAAACCCTTATTTAGGAGGATGGTGTTCTAGCCAGTGGTTTTCCAAAAGCAGGAACCTTCTGTGCCAGACTGCACTGCAGCATCTGCCAAGTGCAGGAAGGTCTTGCAAGTCAGCAGCCCTTCAGCTGAAGGTTGATCTCTGGTGTGCTGGCAAGGGCTCCTAGAACCTGCAAAGAGGGGAACTAAGGAACATTGGGATAAATTGGTTTTCAAATAGGACTGTAAGCTTGTATTTTGATGGAACAGACAAATGCAGCTAAAGCAGGATTGAAACCCCACTTGAGCTGGGATGTGGTCCCAGGCTGACAGACTTTACCCCTCGAAGGGTCGCCTGCTCTCCTGTCTTTCAGAGTCATGGCATTTCTGGGTGCTGTTTGTCCCGCTGGTGATAACTCCTTGCCACTCTATACCCTTTTGCATGTTCCCTGGTGATGTGACATCCTGTGGCTTGTTTATCCTCCTTCCTTGCCCACCCTTGCTGCTCCTGTGCATGCTTGGGGTTGGAAGCTCCTGCATGGGCACAATTTATTTTTGCACATGAGTGTTGCTGGATGACCTGAGTTCTGAATAAACCACAACTTGTTTTGCACTTTGTGTGCATTTGTACTGGTTGGGACTGGGGTGGGGGGGGAGGGGTTTGATGTGTTTTTTGTTTGACTCTGTGTGTGTTGGTTTTTTTTAATTTGAAGCAAAGAAGCTGAGACTTGCTTAAAAGTTTTCCAACTTCCTGTTTTTCTCTTTGACATAACTTGCCCATCTATCCTTTGCCAACCCCCCAAAGGAAACAGGAAGATTTCCCTGTCTGTCTCTGAAGCAACCAGCTGCCTTAACCATAAAGATCATGGAGAACACCCAGTTTGTGCTTTTAAGATGAGGTGGTGGTGGGGAACACTAATTCCACTTGTTTTTTCCTGCCTCTGTGGCATTCAAAACAAACCACACATTTAAAAATAGGCAGTGTCAAATCTCATCCAATTTTCAGTTCTAGGCTATTGCAACTTGCTCGACTGCAAGGGAGCTTGAAAGGGTTTGAGAGCATTTTTGGTCAGATGTTAGGAATATTGGTGGTGGTGGTTATGTGGGATCTGGATTCCAGCAGTGATGCTGCACATTTTGAGGCTGTTCCTTCCTCTGTTATAATTGGTTATGTATACAAAGCAAAAGGGCAAAGCAGTTGAAGGTCTCATAATTTGGAGGAGGAAAACAAATGCAGTACAGGTCATAAGCAAATGAGATTTCTGTTTTTTCCTTTATACAACTTCTTGAGTAGATATAAAAGACTGATATTGGGAAATACTGTCTGGCATAATAATCAAATTGAAGGTAGTATTAAAAAAAAAAAAGGGGAATTTATTTTGTAGGGGATAAGTGAAGTAGGGAAGTAAGGGCCAGTTCCTGGAACTTACTCATTAATTTCACTTATTAATAACTTATTAATTTCATTTGACTATGTTGGGCCTGACCTGGGAGGCAAACAGTTACTGCTGTGGAAATCACTAGAGGCTTGTAAATCTAGGCAAGAAGAGAGGTGCTGTGTGAAACCCAGAGGGCTTTGAAGGTGCTGATCCTAGAGGTGTTGCTCATGTAGTATCTCTGTAGATGATACTCTTTTGAACCACAGCTGGTACAGTCCTTCTGCTTCTCTGTCTGGGCAGGAAAGGATTCCCTCCTCAGTAACGTGGCAACAAGTGTGGTGTAGGTGCAATGTGAACATAAACCTGAGCTATGTAATCCTGCCCTAGCACAGGTGGAGAATGAGTAGAAGCAGCTGGATGCCCAGAGCATGATGTTTCTTGGAGAAATGCACCCTTGAGCTGCTCAGATCCTCTGTCTGCTTGCAGGTGTTGGAGTGGGCCAGGTGTTTTCACTTAGTGCCTCAGCAAACAGGGGTTGAAATCCACTTCACTTCCCAGGTACACTTGCCATAGAATTTAGCAGGTTGTAGCAACAGGCCACTCACCTACTTAGCCTGCTATAGTGAGTTGCTGAACATCTAGAGAAACTTATTCACTGCAGTAGGAAGAACCTGACAGTGAAAAAGCAGTGCATTGACTTCTGGGGCTTGCCAAGAGCCTCCTGCCAGGAACAAAGTGGTGGGTTTTGTGGTGAGGCAGAAAGGTTGCTGCAAGAGTGAAAAGGGCTTTTCTCTGAAGCCCAAAACAAGCAGAAATGAACTTTGAACCCAACAGACCTCCAGGAACTTGGAAAAATCTGTCTGCAAGTCCAGCTTTCTAGAACTTCCCTTGAGCGTATCTGGTAGCAGGGTGTATGTGTGCATGTGTACATGTGGGGGGCTGCTGCCCCCTTGATGCCTCCCTTTCCCATGTGCACGTGTTTCCTCTCTCTTGCAGCTCAGCCAGTACCCTCATCTGCGTGAGGAGATGGAGAGGATTGTCACCACTCACATCCGTGAGAGAGAAGGCAGGACCAAGGATCAGGTGGGGATCAGAGTGTGTGTGAGGGGGAGCTTGGGTGGGGGACACCTTTGGAAGGGCCAGTCTGGGTTAGAGGGGCCTGAGCCAAGGGGTGTGTGGCTGCAGAGGAGGTCAGATGGACAATGTCCAGGGCTCTGTCTGCCCTTGAGCAGTGTCAGTCACTAATGTCTTGCTCTGTGCCTCTGTTTGGCAGGTCATGCTTCTAATAGACATCGAGCTGGCTTACATGAACACAAACCACGAGGATTTCATTGGCTTTGCCAAGTAAGCACCCACCTTCTATTGCTACCTCTTCCCTGCATGAATTTCCTGTGGCTCTGTCCTATAGTTGCTCCAGTAAATGGGTTGCAAAGACCCTGGTGGAGATGCTATGGAGCCAAGCATTGCTTGTTTTTAGTGGCTCTGTATTGCAAGGCTAGGGAGGAGAACAGGGATGCATGGAAGGGGGAGTTAGACTATTGGGGCTGCATCAAGGAAGGGGAAGAAAAAAGCAGCAGCTGTGAAGGGTTAGTGACCTGAGTGTGGTTCATGTGGGAGTGAGGAGAAGAGTAGAGCAGGTTGAGAGAGCAGATGGCAACAGATTGGGCTATCAAGACTTGGAAGCCAGTGGTGAGGGGCACGAACTTCCTGCAGCAGCTCCCTGAGTGGAGCAGGATTCAGGTGACCAAGAAGAGCCTGAGAAGTTTTGAATGTCTCTGCTGTTGTTTGCAGTGCTCAGCAGAGGAGCAGCCAGATGAGCAAGAAGAAGGCAGCTGGCAACCAGGTAGGCCAAGTTCTATCTCCTTCACTGCTGCCAGGAGGACGTATTTGCTATCTGGGAGCTCCCAGGTGGACAAGTGCTGGATGCAGCAGTGCTCTAAGTTGGATTGGGGTTTTTTTGTATGTGTTGCCTGTTTATTTTTTTCAACTCATCAAACTGCTGATAACTGGAGGTATAGTGTTTTAGGCTCCCTGCAGGCAGGAAGAACTGAGCATCAAGCACAGTGGAGGGAAATGGTGGCTTGGTAACCCACATCTGGCCTTGCTTTTCTGATAGAAATTCCTATTAATATGTAAATTCCTGTTTGTTCAGCCTCTCCACTAACTGTGCTTACTCTTCTGCCAAGGTGAGGGGTACAGAACACTAGATCTGAGCTGTTACAGTGCAGAATTGTCCTTTTTAGTTGTCTTTTCCATCAGTGGTATCTACTTTCTGAAAAGAGAGTTCAGGGACTCTTTTCCAGAAAATTTCATTGGAAATACGTAAATCTCTGTACAGGGAGAAGAAGGGTGGTGATAGCCATGGTTGCACTGGGTATGTGTGAGAACACATCCATGGGAGAAGACAGCAGTGGAGGGGAGGAGTTCCCTTAATCCTTCAGGAACTGTAAGGAGTGTACATACAGTTAAAAAGAGACTAAGACACTGTCCCAGATTTGCTGGGGACATGGCAAGGCTGTCTAGGCTAGAAGATCCTACAGGAAACAGAGCCTTACAAGCAGCTTCATAGAGAATGGAAGCAGATGCTTTTGCTTAGTCTTCTTTAAAGATATTCACTCTTGACATCCACCCTCTCTTATAACAAAATATCTGTTCACCTTTCTGTGCACATGAACGTGCAGACTGTTTCAGTACTGCTGGCAGGAAGGTTGGGCTGGCCAACCATCCATTTCGGAGCGGCTGTAGGGAATTCCATCCTCTGCAGTGCACCTGACAGAAGAGCTGAGTGTAAAAGACTGCAAAGGGCAAACTCTGGATCTACCTGTAAAGCATTCTGGCCTTCTGTTAGCAGACTTTATTTTGGGATGGGGGTTGCTTTTGTTAACACCTGGGGTAAAAGATTTTGGTACCAGCCTTCAATTTATTTTATTTTATTTTTGAGCCTCTCTCCTCCTGCTCCAGCTTTCCTAGTAACAATCTCTCCTCTCTTTGCTCCTCTCCTGCTCTCTGCTCTGCTGCTGTTGCTATGGTTCCCCTTTGCAGGATGAGATCCTGGTGAGTAGAAGGCCACTCAGCAGGGTGTGCTAATGGACATTAATGCTGCATCTGGGAAGGCAAGAATAAGGCATAAACAAATGATTCCCTCTGCTGCCCAATGGGCAGAGGAGGGCAGCTGGCATTAGATACAGACAAGCAGAAATGAGGTGAGAAGGTAGGATGTTGAGGAAAAATTCAGAGCCGCTGGTACATCTTTGAGTGGGTGGAGATGAAAAGCAGCAATCCAAGGATGTGTGGTTCTGCTCCACTGCCCCCTCCTGTCCACAGGGAGAGCAGGACTAGCTCGAGCTTAGAAGGCATGAGATGAAGATCCGAGGCTCCTACGTTTGCCTTTATAGGGTAAATTGCCAATTAACAGGATCCTGTACGTCTACATAGGCTGCTCACACAGTGCAACCTGATAATATGCAGTGCAGTCCCATGGTTTTCCAATGCCAGGTCGTTTTCATCCAGAGTATCCATACAACAAGGTACACACATAATGCATGCAGGTGTTTTTGGGTGTGAACAGTGCAGTAAGACATAAAAACTAATGCATTTAAGCTATGCATACCTGCATTTGATTAGTGCATGTGTGAGGTTCTGAACCAGCACTTGGTGAAGAGGATTTATTAGAGAATAATAGCCCCCAGCTTCTTTACAGACTAAACTTCAAGGAACTTATTTGCCCTAAATTAATGACTGCTCAAATACCTGGGTATGCTGAAGTCCAGGGTACTAATTCCAGATGCACCATTTTGTTCTATTATCCTTAGTGTCTCCTTTCACTAAACTCAATTCTTTCTGGGTTGCTTGCCCGTGTCCTGGGCTGGTTCTCCCCACCCCTGAGTGAAGCATTCCACACCTGCAGTGTACTGAAAGGTGTGCTGGTGTCCTGGTTTTTTTCTAGGCATGGCCTTTTCTGGGTGTTTTGCTGTGATTTGGTGCTTGTAGGTTGTGTCAGTGTCCAGGGCACTCTAGATGCAGTTCTTCCTGCATCTCCTTCCTCTTGGCAGAGAGTAAAACGCACAGCACTGCCAGGTTCCTTCCTGCGTCCTTTTTATGCTGTTCCTGGCCCTTTTGAGGCAAGGACCTTCACTGGCCAGTTGAATGGGGGGCTCTTCTGGCAGCAGCAGAGAGCACGGTGTTCCTTGTCTTTCCATGCTATTCCATGTGTAGGGATACCCTCTGATCTCTCCTCTGTCGCCTCAGGCCAGGAGTTGTTGTCCTTGTTAATGCTCACTGCTTCCACCCCTCAGGTGATCCGAAAGGGCTGGCTCACCATCAACAACATTGGGATCATGAAGGGTGGCTCCAAGGAGTATTGGTTTGTCCTGACAGCGGAGAACCTCTCCTGGTACAAGGATGATGAGGTGAGTGGCTCAACTCTGCCCATCTGATGGGGGATAAGCCCTTCAGACCACTGGGTATTACAGATGTATCTGCTGGGTGCTGCCTGCAGCTTGTGACACAGGCTGAAACTCTCCTGGGGCCAGGCTCCCTGTGGCCTCAGCAGTGCTGAGCAGTTCTGAATTGATGTGTGTGGCTTTTTTGACGCACAAGAAGTAATATTTATGCTTGAACTCTGGCTCAGCAGAAGGTTGACAGACACTTGGAATGAATTTGACACTTATGTGTTTTGCTGTGGTGGCTGTGATCATTAAGGGTGTGATGGGTTGATTCCAAGGTTTGGACTTTCTGGTATTTGTGGGGCAGCAGTGAGCTTTCTGAATAAACACAGGCAGAGGATTTCATGTGTCTCCTGGTCACAACAAAAAAGGGTCTCTCTCCTGAGCACAGCAACAGGAGCTGTGGACGTGAAGCTGCAGCTCAGGTGCTGGTTCCTTCTGACTTTTAAATTACTCTTCAGGGTTCAGCTGTTAAACATGTGAAGCAGGAACGTGTTTTTAATGTTTCTACATTGAAGATGCTAGTTAATGCATTATTTGTAAAATTGTTTGAGTTGTGAATAGTTAGAATTCTGCTGATCAAAAATACAGTGATGTGTGGAATATCGCTGACAGGAACATGGAATATCACTGGTAGGAACATGGACCTACTCTGTAGAGTTGCTTGAAAATCTTGACTATTAGCAATTCTGGCACTGTGCTGTGGTGTCTTTCTGCTTGAGTGGGAATTTATATAAGCAGACAGAATTGTCCCAGCTGAAATCACTGTCAACAGTGTGTTGCTTCCTGAGCAAGACAAAGATAGATAATTGTCTTTTTTGATTACTTTGAAAAGAGAAAGAATAGCTGGATGGTTCTGGTAAGAACATGATCAAAAGGTTTAGTCCCCTCAATGTGCTGGGGAATGAGAAATGCCTGGTATGATGTAGTCATACGTTCTTAGTTGAGCAGGGCTTCAGGCTGCAAATGAAGAAACTGCTCTGCCTCTTACTGTGGTTTGTGTCCCTAAGGTGTTCCAAGGCACACAGTATCATGCCTGGGAGCTGCAGCCAGGCCTGGCTCCTTGTCTAGCTCCTATCAGGGGGACTGTTTCCCTCTCGGCAGGTAGAAATGATGACAAATACAGTGATGAATCAGCCTCTAAATATTGCTTTCTGCATGGAGACGGCTGCTGTGCTGCTATGGGTGAGCAGGCAGCAATTTCCTAATTAAAGAACCAGGCATTGAAATGTCTTCCTCTAAATCCATGTGTCTCTGCTACGAGACCCCCCTGCCCTTTGTGTTCAGAGTTGCTTGGGGAGGCTTCCCTCATCTCTAGGCTGCATATGCAGGTCGAGTGGTTATAAACATCAAGTAGTTTAATCAAAACCAGCTGCTACATCTGTATTACAGAGATGATCAAAATTCCCTGTTCTTCCCCCGGGGAGTGGGAGGGAGGGCGGGCTGCAGTGGGGATGTATAAACTGTTGATAGATTCCAGTTGCCTGAGGTGGGGATTGGACCTCCCTCCCCTCATGAGGGAGGGCAGCCTTGGGGGTCAATAGCAACTGGAGGTCTGTACCATTTCCCTTCTGCATAGCAAGAGGTAGAGCTGCCTAATGAAAACAGTTCCCTGCCAGCCTCGGTGCCTTAAACACAGAGAACCAGCACTGATGAGGTCTGAGCTGCCTCTGAGAAAGGAGCCTTTGTTTTCCACCGAGTGGGAGAAGGGGGGAAAGGGAAGTGTGTGTTTTATTTGCTTCCTCCCCAAGTTCAACTCCTTGATCACTCGCTGTTGTGAGGGAGAAAGAAAGCAAAGTCTGCCTGGAGTCCACAGCCGAGTCAGGTTAAAAGTTGGTGCATTTGAGGGGCAGCTTGGAGAGCCTTGAGCATGGGGATTCCCATCCCAAACCTCAGTCCTTCATGGAGCTGGCTCCAGACGTGGGAACTGCTCACAGTGCATGGTCCCCTCTCAGACAGGGTTATCTTTGCATGTCTATTCCAAAGCTCTCCTTCTCCACCAGCTCAGGAGTACCTGTGTCCTCTGCAGCTCCTGAAATGTTCTCATGTGGTTTTCGAGGTTGTGCTCCATAGTTATTTTTTGCTGAGGCTCTGGGAGGAAGGGGGAGGCTTTGTCTGCTCCACCCTGCACTTCTGTGGGCTCTCTTGTCCCAGTTCCCCCACGCTCTGGCTGCTTTCCAGTGGGAACGAGGAGGGAGCTGAATCTGTCTGGTGTGGATGGAAGCGCTGGTGGCAGAGCTGTGGGTGGCGATGGGGGGAAGAGCAGGGCGAGGTGGTGTGTGGTGGGGTGAGGGTGAAGGCTGGGCTAGCACCTCTGGAGCCACCAGGACTGGGGGCACAGCCTCTCCCTGCCCTGTTCCACAAGCCAGGGGACCCGGAGTCTGCAGAATGAAGACATCTGGACCCCATTAGTGAAATACCAGCCTTTCCGCAGTGCTGGCTTGTTTTCCCTCTGCCTCTGAAGAAAGGAACTGAAACTTAAAATGTCTTAAAGGGCCCAGCATCACATGCTAGCAGGGATATATGGCTGTGGATGCTCTGGAGGGGCCTGAAGGAGTGTGGTGGGGAATGGGAGGGGAAGGAAGGAGCAGGTCAGGCGGGGGTGGAAAGTTGGCTCCCCACTCTGCCTTGCTGCCAAGAGCATGTGTGTGTGCTCCTGGGCTCTCTGTTTTTCTTCCTGTCTCCTTTCAATGAGTCCAACACTGGCCCCATGGAGAGCGGCCCCACAGAAAGTTGGCCTCCCAAGGCCTGGCGACTCTCCTGAGGTACCTGCATCTCCTGAACCCTCTGGGATTATGCTGCAGGCCAGTGGTGGGAAGAAGAGGTGGGGAGGAGCCTGCTCTGACTGCTGGCAATATAGAGTGAGATTTCCTTGCTCAGGGAGGCCACAGTATCCCAGTGGAGCAGCAGCACAGACCAGAGCACGCTGGCTGCTCCTCAAGCACCATAATGGACACGAGACAAGAATTTGATTCAAATAATCCTTCTGCCTGAATCCCTTATGAAATGCACTGTGCCCATGACTCTTCAGGGCTTTCCTGCCTGCTGGAAAAGAGGGTCTGAGCTGGGATAGGGCTGGTGGAGGGGACCTTGCTCCATGGTTCCTGTTAGTACAGCTCACTGGCTGCTGGAGGGGACCTGGCACCCCCTGCTCTGCTGGGGTGGCTGTTCCTGCTGGAGTCCCTGTGTGCCCCTGTGTGCTGGAGCGTCGGCACAGCTGGGTGCATGGATGTATCTGCTGCTTCCTTTGGGAATTTGTGTGAATGTGCAATACAGATGGGACCTTTTGTCCTCACTCAGGTAAATCACGCACCAGAGATTTGGGCCCTGCAAAAGCAGGTGATGTGTAGTCATGAGAAGAGTATGACCTTATTTGCTTGTGTGAAGGTATTCACGTGGTGCATGCAATGCCAGTGCATTTCAGTCCTCCACGTGTGCAGGAGGGGTGGGTGCAGAGTTTTAGGTACTTTAGGTGCTTGAGGGGTGCTTCATATTCTTTATGGATCATGTTGATTCCTGGCGCATCAATTGTGCTTGAGCTGTCTTCATGTCTTCTCTTTTGCTTGAAATACCTTCTCTCTTGTCCTGGGGGAGATGTGACCTTATTGACAGATACTAGATAGCTGCTTATTCTGTACCTGTCAGCGTCTCTTACCCAATTCTAGTTTAAAAATAAACACATTGATCAGTACTGACATTGTTCCCACATATGCACTCCCCTCTTCTCTGCCCTCCCCACCCCCCAGTCTATGTCCTTGAGGCCCAGCTCAGTGGGTAGAAATCCTTTTGTCTTTGCCCTGATACCTGCCATTCATTAGAAACTTGCTGTGATGAGTCTGGTTGCAACCAGGTTTTTGCACCCAGTTTGTTTTAAAGACCATAGGAGCCCGTCTGCTCTGAGGTGGTTCATCTCCTGCTTTCACACTGCTCTCTGGAACATGTTCCTTCTCTTTACATCCTCTGTGCAGCTCTTTCATTCATACACTTTTTTTTTTTTCCCACAAGTGCCTGTTTTCTCATGGGTATCTTAGTTTTAATCAGACCTTTCACTATTTCTCTTCTATCTCTGGCAGACAAACATCAAAGCAAATACAACTTCCAGAGCATCCAGCCTTCAACTTTGAATCCTTTGTTGGCTTTTCTTTGTATTAATGACCAACATTCCTTGCACTGTGAAATCCCCTTTCTCCAGTCACCTTTCTGTGCCTGATCCTGTTTTCTCAGGTAGCAAAGCACAGCACAGTTGTAACTCTGACAGGCCTGTGTGTTTATTTCTGCATTTCATGGCAGAGTTTAGCATGTGAAACACAAGCCATCCTGAACAGAGCTACCCCTGGGACAAGCACGTGAAGCTGAAAGAAATAGGAATGGGATGAGAGAGAAATGGAGGAGAAATAAGAGGTTTGTGAGTAGGCTGGTGAACAGGCAGGTAAAAGTGATGATCAGGCACTGCTCCAAAGGGTTATACCCTCCCAGGCTGAGGGATGAGTGACCTCTGCATGCAGCTACCCCACAGCCCGCCCCCTCCACGCATGTCCCTCTGCCGTGCAGGTGTTGCCGTCCCCGTGCAGCACTGGCAGTGTGTGGTGTATCCCAGCACAGCCTAACCAATGTGCAGACTACTGTACAATCTCGTAGTCCTGAACAGGTAGTCTGAACACTGGGCAGACGGAGTGGAGCCTCTGGATCTGCTCTCCGGCTATCAGCAATTAGTCCTTTCCCCTCCCTGATTTTGGGATGGGGTTGTGCGGGGCAGAGATGGGGTGAAAGCAAGTCCAAGTCCTGATTGGAAAAACATCCTCCTCTGGCAGCTGGGGAGAAGAAACGTTGCTCTCTGCATGTTTCCAATTTGGAGCAAACTTCCAAGCGCCTCGCTCTTCCAGTGCTGGTGTCAGGCTCGTACCTGGCTTCCACCTGGGCTATGCTGCACCTTTCTAAAAAAGAGAAAAAAAAAAAAATAAAGATCAATTACTGCAGTTTGAGAAGGAAATGCTGTGAAGTCTTGGCTGTCACCCAGGTGTGCAGAACTTGTTGCTTCATTCAACTCCTTTTCTTCCCCATGGAGCTGTGTGGGAGGATCCTCAGGCCCCTCATCTCCTTCAGTCCTGCAGACCAGCGGGTCCAGAGCAAAGCTCAAACAGGACCAGCCCTTGCTTCCAAGTCCTCCAGAAGGTCCTTTGACAGGGTTGCAGAGACAACCTTGGCCAGTTGCCTTTGCAGCTCACCTCTGGCTGCTGCAGGAGCAATCCACATCCCCTCTTTCTCCCCCCACTACGCCCTGGCATTGCTGAGCCTCCCTCCCTCTTCTGGTTTTCACTCCCTCCCTTCTTGCTTCCCTTCTGTCCTTCTGCCTCACTTGACGTGGCAGTGGAAAGCTAACTAGACTCGAGGGAGGAGCTTGCTGGCTGCTGGGAAGGCCGGAGTTTGGCAGGAAGCAGGGGCTGACGGATGGGGTTGCGCGGGGGAAAGGAAGGTTCCCTGCCCCGCATGGAAACTTGAGGAATGCTGTCGCTTTCTGTGCCGCTTGGCTCCCATGTAACGATTCCAGATGTTAGTCCCAGCCCGTGTGGTTTGCTCCCTCTCCCTGTTGCTGCAGGGATAAAGAGGGCTTTTATGCACGCCCAGCGTGTCCCTTCCAGGATCTCCCTTCTCTTGTGTGGATGGTTAAGATTTGTGGCTGAAAATACGGACACTCACCTGAACAAATGTAAAGATTTTTATTTGCATCAGCTGAAATAACAGGCAGATTTGAACCCGCAGCCAAGTGTAACCCTAGGAAGCCATCAGGGGGTTTATGAGAAAGCACAGGCAGAAACTGAGTAGCTTAAAGAGAGACCACAGTGCCCCAAACTCAACTGCCATGACCCCTCTAAGGTCAGGGCAATGCCCACCAGCCTTCACAAAGAACAACCAGGCATTTCTCCCTACACCTGTCCCTGTGCCAGGGCAGGGATGAACCAGCTCTGAGTATTTGACTTGCTTTGCTAAGGTAAAGCACAACACACGTGCAGAGCATTGCACACCTCCAGGAGAGGGTTGGTTACCCTTCCCCAGGGCAGGGTTAGAGCCAGAGTGGGAATTCACTGCCCTGACCTTAGAGGGGTCATGGCAGTTGAGTTTGGGGCACTGTGGTCTCTCTTTAAGCTACTCAGTTTCTGCCTGTGCTTTCTCATAAACCCCCTGATGGCTTCCTAGGGTTACACTTGGCTGCGGGTTCAAATCTGCCTGTTATTTCAGCTGATGCAAATAAAAATCTTTACATTTGTTCAGGTGAGTTAATTACTATTGCAGTGCTTAGTAAGCCAACAGTAATGGTTGTGATTAATCACACGAGTCCAGGTCTAGTGTCTGCAGAGCTTTTGAACTAAATCAGCTTAAAATCTTAGGATGTGTTGTTTAAGTTAAACCAAGGCAGCTTTCTGATGTAAACAAGCCATTACAGCTGCTCTGCAGCTTGGAGCAGTGATCAGTGTCCTGTAAATTATGCTCTGAGTGTAGAAGTGCTACAGGTGGGCTGTGTCTGGGAAAGCTGGTCTCAAGATGTGTGTATGTAGTGGGATGACCAGGACTTCCTGGAAAAATCACAGCTCAAATTCAGCTTCTTCTACTTTGCTAAGAAGCAGAAAGTGGTTGGTAACATCTTGTGGTGGGGGGAGGTGGAGTGGTGGTTCAGCTTGAAATGCTCAGCTAACTCACTTTCATATATTCCAGGCTGTTTTTCAGAGACTCCTTCCTAATAATATTTCAGTGTGCATGTATTCATGCAGCGTGTTTATTATAAATTATGCTGTTAATGTCTCTCCCTTTGAGCAGAGTTTTCATTACTGGAGCTCCCAAAATGCTGTGCATGTGTTTAACACAAACGATTTGACTGAAACTCCAGTCATCTCTGGGGCAGGTTTGTTTACCCATAGTGCTTTACATCTTACAAGAGGGAAAGGAGATTAAGAGGTTTAAGTGAGATGAATTTCTCCTAATTTCACACAGCCCCCAATTAAAACAATGGCAATGCCTTCTCCCACATCCACAGACCTTCGTCTTGTGCAGAAGAAGTTGTTTGTCATAACAGCTACAGGGAAACCTTTAATTAGTTTATTTGTGCTCCAAATGCAAACTGAGATCTAATAATTCTGCCAATTACTTTCTGGTGCTGCGAGTGCCAATTTCCAACCTTAGGGGAGCCCACACATGCATCTTTTGGCTTCATTTCATATGTAGCCAAGAGCAGGAAAATTTACCTTTCTGCTGAGGCAGTCCAGCGAATGGAGGGAATGCTTGGAGTCAGGTTGGCTTGCTGCCTGCTGGATTCTCTGAACTTCTGGTAGATTATTACCTACAGCATAGCAACAAATAATTCAGGTGATAGTGCAAACCATTGCTGCACCTGGCCAAAACCCCCCTCTAGAATTCAACCTCTGTAAGGAGTTGTGTAGTAATACAATAAGGATGTCAGAACACCAGGCTGCAACTGCAGCATCCCTTTTTTTCCTCCAGTTATTGTGCTTTCCACCTCACAAATGGAATGGCTGATGGATCCTGGTCAGCTTCCTGGCCATGTGTATTTTCTTTCTGTGGTGGATGCAAAGCACAGAGCCATATGGCTGGATCTGCACTGTGCCGGGGGTGGGGGAATAATCCTCTGGCATTTATCCTGCCTGTGCAAGGAGCTTTTGCAGCCTTCTCTTCCTGCAGGTCTCCATGCAGGCAGCGTGGCTCCCATAGGAGCAGCCCTGCTGAGGGGTGGTTAGCCCTGTGCCTACAACATTCCCCAGCCAACACTGAGCACCATGTTCTGTTCTGTACAGTCTGAGGGCTTCTCCCTCTCCACCACCACCTCTCCTTGGCCTCATGGCTCTGCAGATTAACTCACATTTTACATAACGCATACTCTGCTGCTGAGGAAGAGTTTTGTCTGATTTTTTTCCCCCATCCCCCTTTCTTATCAGCATGTGGAGATGAGCAACGTAAGCCTCTTGGGACCAGAGAGTTTCAGAGATCAGACATCTGAACATAGTATTTCACAAACTACTTTCCCACTTCGATGTGTGCTGGCCTTTCCTTCTCTTCCCCCCACCATTCCAAGTCTGGAAAGGGAGAGAGAGAGAGAGAAGCCCTTTCCCCCTCTTGGCCAGGATGCTGCTCAGCCATAGCACATACTGCCAGATTGCTAACATATGGGCAGAGGGCTCAGCCAAAGTTTTGAGAGGCTCAGCCCTTGGCAGCTCATTCCACACTTTCCTGTCTCTACATTCAGGAAATGAAGTCAGAGTGTTGATATAAAACAGGCTGGGTTGAAAACTGAGAAGCTGGAAAGGCTGAGGAGGGGGACTGGGAAGGGGGGAGGTGTGAGGAGATGGGGAGCTGCAGGGGCTCGTTGCAGCATGTCTGGCTTGGGGGCTTTCGTGCCTTCTGCCAGTGTCCTCCATTTGATTGTTCTTGCAGCCTCTGAGTGGAGGACTGATCTTTTTGTGCTGGCAGACAGATGTTTGTGTCTTTCCTGTGGTGTATGGAAAGATCAGCATGCAGAGATAGTGTTGTCCTGATCACGTGGCAGCATTTATTGCGAGAGCTTGGAAGGGGTGAAAGTTGGAACTCTGGCAAAGAGCATGTTGTTTCCATATCTGGGACATGGAATTCCCTTACCTTTTGACTTTTTTTTTCCTGAAGAATAACACCATTGCAAAATTTCTATGGAATTATGTGGTTATAATGCAGATGATTTTTCTCAGTCAGTTTTAACATCAGTTTTGAGGTTTTTTACTAGCCCAGAGACTGTGGGATGAATGCAGGGAGGTCCAGTTAAGTGAGACTGCAGTTGGTTTACTTCACTTCTAGGTCACCAGATCAGCCTAAATCAGCATAGTAATAACCCAGAGTACTAGAAAGCTGGAAGCTGTTTGTGGCTCACAGAACTGAAGTGCTCTGTGTGGCTCAGAGACCAGCACCTGGCTGACATATCCCATCAGAAAAACTTGTGTCCAAATCTGATCAAAACTGATCAGCATTAATAAAAAGTCCAGGGAAACTTGCTTGGAAGAGCTCTTCTGCTTTCGTAGCCTGGTATCCCTAAGAGAGAGGCTGGCAGCTACCCAAATGATTTCTAGGGGCTGGTTTTTGGGATATTCCTGTTGCACACGTTTTGTAATGGACCGGTGTAGTTTAATATTTTGTGTGTCTCTGAACTGTGAAGTGCTGGTAACCTCAGCAAACTCAAGTCAGTTTAAACTAAAGGACTTGCCATCCTCTGGGTGTTGGAGCTGAGCAGCTTTGTCACCCTTACCTGCTGCTCTGCCCTGCCTGTCCTTCCTGGCTGGCTCTTCAGGATCTCTGCTCGCTGACCATCTTTGTTTTCCATTCCGTTTCCCCTGAGAGCGACCACGTTTTGTTTTTTCCTGCCAAGAAAGCTCTGCAAACACCCCAGATCTCACAAGGGGACGGTCCCACATGCTTGCTTGCACACAGAAGCGTGCTCTGGTTTTGGTTTAGTCTTGGATAGCAGCGTTCTGCCTCCTGGAAGCCAGTGTGAGGGCTCCCTCTCTTGTTGTGCAGGGGTATAATTCCCTGCTGGAACAGGGTGCTCCAAATGCAGGCCTTAAACCAAACTCCCATGAATTTGCTGTAGATCCAGATTTGAGACGAAGAAAGGAGAATGGTTTCTGAATGCAAATGTAAAATGTAAAGTGGAGTTTTGGTTGGGGCTTTTCTGGAGGGTTTTTTTGTTTGGCTGGGGGGGTTGTTTGTTTGTTGTTCTGGGGATTTTGTGGGTTTGGGTTTTATTTGTTTTGTTTGTTGTTGTTTGGGGTATTTTTAATGAAGATAATACCTGTGGTTAGAAATAGAGGTTGGTATTTGGATTCCTTGTTCTCAGTTTAGCTGGAGATGAGGAACAACCAGGCTGGAGGGTTGTGGGTGCATTTACTCTGAAACACAGAATGCTTAAAGCTGAGTAACTCAGTTTCGGTTTTTTACACTCACTAATAGTAAACTGCCCATTTTTTGAGCTTCTGATCATTCAGAGCATGAGGTCCCTTTCTTTAGGGAACAGAGGACATGGGTCTGAGGGTGCCTCCCTGGTGATGTGGGGGCTGTGTGGCTGATGTTTGTCCATGCTGGCAGAGTAGAGGCTTCTCTGGAGCAGTGAGTGACTTGTTGTCAATTCCCTTTCCAGGAGAAGGAAAAGAAGTACATGTTACCAGTGGATAACCTGAAACTGCGAGATGTGGAGAAGGGGTTCATGTCCAGCAAGCACATCTTCGCTCTCTTCAACACTGAACAGAGGTATGTTCCCACCTCAACATGCCCAGCTGCTGAAACTGGGGACAGCATTTGTGTGGTATTAGATGGGAGAGAGCAGAGATGAGTGTGTTGGGACAGCTGTCTGAGAAAGATGAGTGTGTCCTTTCAGGATCCTTTGAAGGAGATGGTGGGACTTCTTTAGGAGTCTTGACTTCATTGCTTCTGGGTTTTTTTTTTTGCCAGTGCATGGCTTGTGGTGTGACCTTACCCTTCAGCTTTTTGGTGTGGATACCTGGATTTGGGGTGTATATTTATAATCACAGTGTTCTTGATGAGTGACTAGAGAAAGGCATAGGAGACAGGGGACCTGGGATGGCTGGAGAAGTCTGGCAGTGAGCAGAATGGAAAAGGGAAACTCTCACTCCCTGGTGAAACACACAACTGATTTGGGGGCAAACTAGCTCAAAAAATGTAATTCCCTTTTGCAGGGTCATCATGAAGATCCTAACAAGGGACTAAGAGTCTCTGTCTTAAAATGACAGAAGGATTCCCTGGTCATTAATTCTCTTTGCCAGGTGTGGGCAAACCTCTGAGCTGCAGTAGAGAATAATGAAATGTGTGTCTTTCAGGAATGTTTACAAGGACTACAGGCAGCTGGAGCTGGCCTGTGAGACCCAGGAGGAGGTGGACAGCTGGAAGGCTTCCTTCCTTCGTGCAGGAGTGTACCCAGAGCGTGTTGGGGTGAGTTCCAGACACAGCAGTGGGATGAGGAGAGGCACAGTGTGTATCTTAGGAAGGATAGCTGCACCTTCCTGTGTCAAACAAGAAACCTCCACAGGCTTAATTTTTTCCTGAGCTGGAAATCTTTTAAAAAAAATTGGTTTGGTATGTCCTGGTGTTTCCTTAAAGGAAGCTTGGGATAAAGTGACTTCCAGGGAAAGATAAAGTAAGGAAAGACTGCCTTGATAAACCCCTCTAGCTGTCTTGTTTTGTGGGCATTAAATTCCCAATATAAGGGTGACATTTAACACCTTGAATACTAAGTGATACGTATCCACTGAGCAAAGGCACCATTCCCTTTTGGTAGCACTTGCTGTACAGCTTTGTTGGGAACTTCCTGGCTTAGTAGTTGTTCTCCCATTCCTTCCTCCAACCAATTAGAAAGGGATGTTTTTGGAATTTTTCTTTTGCTTGGTAGATACCCTAATATGCTACTTTATCAAGAACTCTTATCTCTCGCCTTTCCCTTGTCCCACAGCCTTTGCTGTCAGCATTATGCTCTGCTTTAAAGTGTGTTCCAGACAATTGTGGTATTTGTTTCTGTTCAAAGCCTTTCCTGTTCCTGCATGAGAGGAAGCTGCTATAAATAGTTTTCCCATTAGAAAAGTGATAACTGGTTTTCTGTTTGTATTTGTTGCTCCTAATAGATTTATTGCATTCATCTTTCCTTTTACACTTGAACATTGTTGGTTTTGCCCTGAAGCACTTCCTAACAAACTGATATGATATCAAAAAAAAGAGGATTAGGGACTGGACCTAAATGGTGACAGGACTTCAGATTGGCTTTGAACCAGACTGTCTCTTAACCACAGTGGCCACGTGCCACCTATTGGAGGGGTTTGACATGGGAACACTGATCCCTGTCCCAAAACTCCCTGTAAGGAATAACAAATAGCCATTGCAGGTAAGTAAATTGCCCTTTATTGATAACAACATGGTTTCCTTTACAGAACATCCCATTTTGATTTTCATTTTAGCCAGACAGTTCACTTGTTCCTCTTCCAGGGTAATAGAGGTATTGATGTATTTTTAGTGGGATTGGTCTTTTGCTTGTCAGTGCTATTATGGGATCTTCTCCAAATTCTGAGACCAACTAAAAGTCACCTTTTATTTTTTGTCCCTTTTTGTTTTAATTTTTTCCACGTATGCTCAAACTGGCCTGCCAGGACAAGGACAAAGTAAGTCTGACCCTCTTTGCCTGTGTTGCCCCCTGGGGCTCTCACCACATAGTTCTCTCATTTTTTTTTCCTTTTGTCACAATTTCCTGAGAGGCATTTGCTTCTTCTCCCTCTTTATACCCTCTGTTGGATTCCTGCTGTCTGTTTCTGTTCTTGGTTCGAGTTTTCCTTTTTTCTTTTTATTTCTCCCTTTTTGTATGACTTCTGAATCTTGGTGCAAGCTTATTTTTGGGGGGTTTTTTTACCCTCATTTTTTTTAAGTTGTCCTGCTTGACATCCCCTTCCTTTACTTTGTTTCACACTGAGACCTTGCATTCCTTCATTATGTAAGATCTTCTCAGGAAAAGCTCAAATGAACAAAAGAATTTGCCCTTTCTCATACATTTTGTTCCCCAAAACAAAAGAGAAGCCATTTCCTACGTGGCTGCAGGTTGTTCAGACTGGGGCAGTTTAAAACAAAGATGTTTCATTATACAGTCAAGGGCGTTTATGAATAAGCATTGAGGAAGGCAGCAGCCTTTCATGCTTCCGTGCTTTGAAATCGATCCCCAGTGGATGAGCCTTGGCCATTGCTTGCTGTCAAACAGCACAGCCCAGGTTTTGCCTTACAGAATAAACACTGTGCTTCAGGCAGAGAGGGGGAGATTCATCTGCTTGGTGTGAAAGAAAAGATAATTATGAGTTATGATGCAGGGTTTGCAGTTGAAGTGATCAGGAAAGTTTTCTGGGTTATTCCATCTACTTGTGGTCAGCCTGAGGTGAGCAGTTATTTCACCTCTCTGTATCTGTTTTCTCATTTGTATAATGAGGACAAAGATGCAGCGTGTCAGAGAGCCTGGGAGGCTTAATTTATGGTGAGTGATTCTTGGGTCTTAACTGAATCTGGGCAATGAAAACCCAGCTCGGATGAAGAACCCTTCAGGAAGCTGTGAACATTAAAAGCAATAATACAGCTTTGAGTATGCACTAGAACACCCGTGGACATTGGTCAGGAGTCCCTGTTGCCTTTCACCTTTGTTTAATAACTTTCTACTAAGAGAGCAGCTTTATTGTTAAAGCTCCTCAGATCTGAGCTGGAGAAGTCTGTACAAACTGAGCTGTGCATTGAAAATCACAGCTCAAAATGTAAGTTTAAATAAGCTCTATTTATTGCATGTGCTTCCTGCCTGTTCCCTTCTATTCTTCTCTCAGCTCTCATGAAAAGCTAATTCTGTGTTACATTTGAAGCACCAACCTGTTTCTCCTTTTCTCTGCAGGCCAGTGAAGCAGAGGAGAATGGAGGAGATAGTTTCATGCACTCCATGGACCCTCAGCTGGAGAGACAAGTGGAAACCATCAGGAACCTGGTGGATTCCTACATGGCAATTGTCAACAAAACCATCAGAGACCTCATGCCGAAGACAATCATGCACCTCATGATAAACAATGTACTTATCACACTGTGGTCAGTGGAGGTGGGGAGAGACAGAGTGGGGGGAAAGAGGGAAGGAACGAAGGAAAACTGGAAGGAGGAGGAGGTGGGGACACAACAGAGTGTTTTGGCGGGGGGAGACAGTGAAAGCTGATTCCCTCTCTGCTCCTTTACAGACCAAGGACTTTATCCATTCGGAGCTGCTGGCGAACCTGTACTCGTGTGGCGACCAAAACACGCTGATGGAGGAGTCGGCGGAGCAGGCGCAGCGGCGCGACGAGATGCTGCGCATGTACCACGCCCTGAAGGAGGCCCTCAACATCATCGGGGACATCAACACCAGCACCATCAGCACCCCCATGCCCCCACCGGTGGACGACTCCTGGCTGCAGGTGCAGAGCGTACCGTCCGGACGCAGGTACCAGAGGCTCAGGGGGAGAGCCCCGCAGCCCTGCCTGACGCCTCTTCAGTGCCTCCTGCTGGGACAGGGAGTCCTGCTCTTCCCCTCTTCTCCCTGCGGAGGAAGGGTCCTGGCTATTCCTGCTGGGAGGCTCTTAGGGCTCTGTGGGGCTGCTGTGCCTCCAAAGAGATGTTCTAAGCCCTTAGGCTGGGTGGGGTGGCAGCAGCTTTGAAGGCAGCCTGGAGCCTGGCATGGCCCTTGAAAGCCAAAGGGTGGAAAAAGTGCTGCAAAGCCAAAGAGGGAACCCTGAGGGCAGCATGCAGAGGAACCCCAGGCCTGTTGTTGCAGTGGAATGCCTTTGTTTGTTTCCCAGGTCTCCCACGTCCAGCCCCACTCCACAGAGGAGAGCTCCGGCAGTGCCGCCCGCCAGGCCTGGGTCTCGCGGACCAGCTCCTGGGCCACCTCCTGCTGGTGGGTCCACGCTGGGTGGTGCCCCCCCTGTGCCCTCCAGGCCAGGTGCCTCTCCTGATCCCTTCGGGCCCCCGCCTCAGGTTCCTTCTCGGCCTAATCGTGCTCCTCCTGGTGTTCCCAGGTAAGTCCTGGAATGCTGCTCCACGCAGGTGGGATATGTTCTGGTTTTTTGGCAGCGTTGGCCTGCCTGGGCTGTAGGAGGAGAATGGAGTGCATGGTGTGGGGACAGCCTTTGGGTATTTGAATAAGGTCCAGAGGCAGGGGCATCATTGTCCACTGAAATTGCGTTGTACAGATGAGGCAATGCCAAGGCAGCTTTTAGGAACAGAGGGACAGCTGCTTCTCTGTACAAACCTCTGTGAAGGGTGGGGGAGAGGACCTTGTACCTGAGGGCTTTAAAGCCATTATGCCATTGCCTGTGGTCACCAGATAAATCACAGGACTGAAGTGACATTCCCCTCTGTGTAGGGCTCCCAAAGTCTGAAGTTTCCCCTTTTCTCCTGGCCCAGAGTTCTTCAAGGTGAGTTGGAAGACCTTCATCAAAGCTCTTGACTTGCTTTTTGGCTGCGAGACTATCACAGTATCACTGGCAGGGAAATGAGTTCTTAGGCAGTTTTGTTGCTTCTGTAATCAACTGGAACATTTTCCAGTCTAGAGGATTCAAATCACACAGCTTTGCTTTCCCATTAGAAAACTCATTTCCTTTCCTGTTCAGTCACTTCAGACACACTTCAACACAGTAATAAGGGATTATCCCCTGAGCAGCTGAGCACGTGTTCCTGAACAGGACTCAGGAAGCAGTGTGGAACCAGGAATGTTTTTATGTAGGGTACTCATTCTCCTTTGAGGAGGAGAAGGTAATTGCAATGTGAAGAACAAACATAACCAGAAACTCCCCAGTGACATTTCCACTTCCCTTGTGGAAAACACCTCTCCAGGGGTTGCTGGTGGCAAAGGTCTGAAACCTTGCCATTTTCTGTGGCAATACCCAACCTGGCAGTGGGTGGAGAATGGTGTATGGCAGAGGGGGTTTGATCTCCCTCCTGCAGCAGT
The DNA here is from genome assembly GCA_013400415.1 of Scytalopus superciliaris. Taxonomy (NCBI): domain Eukaryota; kingdom Metazoa; phylum Chordata; class Aves; order Passeriformes; family Rhinocryptidae; genus Scytalopus; species Scytalopus superciliaris. The sequence goes on from VXBX01007118.1 coordinate 454,521, forward strand.
GGCCCAGCTCATACTCGAAGGGAGATGTTCCCTGCCAGGCTACACTTGGCCCAGAGGTGGATGAGTCCAGGGAGGTTTATAGACCAGTTTCTGACTCTGGTGTGTGCAAATGGTTTTACTTTCTTGGTGCCTCTGCCCCAGTCCTTCCTATGCACCTTGATGCAGCTCCCACAGTAATGTGTCCCCACGTGCCTCAGTGTTGCCCAGAGACTGTGGTGGCACCTCTGGATATCAGCATGCTTCTACTGTGGATTTTCGCTCTTGCTCCTTGTGACCCTGCTTTTCCATATACTGTTTCTTTGTGGCTTTGTTTTCAGTATATTTATGCTTCTTTCTGTCTCTCATCTTCCTCCTTTCACCCAGTTTCATTTCTTCACTCATGAAAAATATTCTATATACCTGACCATTGTGATAGGATTCCCCGAATGGGCTGAAATGGATTGGCCTTTTTTTTGAAGAATAAATCTGTCATAGCTTATCTTAATGGCTTTTCTGCCTTTTGCATGAGGTGAAGCATTTAGGGGAAGGTAGGGAACAGCACTGGAGCAGAGGAGGGAAGTGTTTCATGCTTAAGTGAGCAACCCCTTGGTTTAGAAGGAGAGATGGTAGGTTGGATTGCATGCTACTGACTGCCCTGATCTGGAGTTGAGAATGTAATTCCAGAAGCTGTTGAAGTGTGATGCTCATTCTCTGATCCCCCTCTCTGATTCTTCCAGTTGTTCATAGACTCCTCCGGATCCTGATACCAGCTTGTCATTTGAGTTCACTGATGAATGGAGAATTTCCAATGACAAGGGACTCTTTCTCTTCCTCTCCTGTATATAGAATAAGAATGTTCCCTGCTAGCACTTGGACTCGGGTCCTTCTGCCATGGGTGAACGAATGCCATCTCCATTGTTGCTTTTTTAATACCCATCTTTTCCTTGCTAACCAGCCTGTGTAGTGTGTGTGTGTGTGTGAGAGAGGAACAAAGCTCTTGTGTGTGGTTTGGGTGGGCTTTGCTGTAGGAGTGTGTGTTGTGGAGTGAGCCCAAGTGCCTGGTGGTGGCTGGGTGGACTTTGTGTGCACACACTGATGCCTGTGTAGAAGTTTGGCAGTTTTGTGCCTCCAGCTTGAGCATCTGATTTTATGAATGATCAACTTACACAAGTGTCACTCTTCTTTCTCATAAACATAAGTGTATAGACACATGTCTTCACATATAAACACCACATGGTCCTTTTTTTTTTTT
>VXBX01007118.1:455841-483996 GCA_013400415.1 Scytalopus superciliaris
TTTGCACAGAAAGGTTTTCCTGCATATGATTAAGGACACTTAAAACAAGGCTTGCCATCCTGCCTCTGTACTTAACATTTACTCAGTCTACTGTGGAAGTCCTTGTTGCCAAATACATAATTTTGGGAGCTGAAAGTTACAAACTGTCCTATCTGTGTGCAGTGAAAGACTGCATTCAGGGTTTGACCTGGGGAACAAATCTGTGAAGATATTCCTCCAGATATTCAGGCTCTTCAGTGTAAAACAGTTTGGTAAAAACTATAGGTAAAGGAGCTTAGGCACACTTGAAGGAGAAATAAGGAAGTTCAAGTGAGAGTGACTTAACCATTGAAAAAATGTGTTGAAGGCATTAATGGGTTCTCTGTTCTTTGATACATCTAAGGAAAAGGATGTGAGTGATCAGCATCACTGTGAGCATAACTTCACACAGATGTATGACTCAAATTATTCAGGAGGTTGGAGGGGCTGATCTCATGATTTATGACCTTCAAAATACAAGCTTTCACCTGCTTCATGCCTTTCTGGGTCGTGCTCGGGATTACTCTTTCCTGAGCTGTTTGTTTCCACCCTAGCATTTAATATGGGCAGAGAACAGGAATCCCCAGGGAGAAACAAGCCCAGCTTCCTGTGCTGAAACCTGGGTATAACACTGGTGTGAATGTCAGCCTGGGTGTGTGAGGGACTTGCTGGGTGAGTGAGCAACAGACAGGGGTGTGTCAGAACCCATCTGTGCACAGCTGGGTCTGCATGTGTGCAAAGATGAGGCTGTGGGTGTATCTGTGTGCAGTCCCACCCAGCAGTGCACCCTCGTGCCGTGGGGGATGTGTGAAGGTGTGTCTGTGCAAGCACATGTGTCTGTCTCGCCTTCCTGACAGTCTGTGTGGCCTCTGCCTTGACCTGTCTGAACTGCCATGTTGATTTCATGTTGTCTTTCAGAATCACTATCAGTGACCCCTGAGGACTGGCAGCCACGGTACGTTCTGCACTCTCCCTGTGATGCATGAGCTGTTGTGTCCCCACCCTCCATTGCTCTGCAGCTCACCTCTGCTGCCCAGTTCTTGTGTTAGTGACAGAGTCCCTTGTCCAATGAACCCCCTCTGCCAGGATCTCATAAAGGGAGGAGTCTTGAACAGAAAGACTGATCAGAGACACAGCAGCTGCTTGAGCTGCAGGAGCTGGGAAAGCCTCAGGACCTGATTTAAGGCCACTGGAGAGCCCTTTCTCTGCTTCTACATAGAGGAGGTGGGATGGGGGAATGAGCTCTGGCAATAAGGTCTAAACTCTGTGTCTTTCATTTGGCTTATATCCACCCTGACTGGGAGATCAGCTGAATAAACTCTGGTTTGATTTGGTCTGTCAGCTGTGTTAGGATCAAGACAGAGGCTTGGGGAGCTGTTAGTTCAGACTCCTCTTCTTATATTCTAATGTCTGGCTGGAGAAGTTCTCCCATCCTTACTGTGTCCCTAGTGCTTGTGGAAGTCAGGAGAAGTTTGGGTCATTAATATCAGGACTTCCATGTCTGAGTGCAGGGTAACTCTGACATTGAATGTTCCCTGTTATCCTTGTGTCCCATCATCACAGTTACAAGTGAACTCCCTCTGCTTGTTCTCCCCTGGACCCTTTACCTTCTAGGTTACTCTTCTGCTTCCCTTCAAACTGCCTTCTCTCCTCTGCCTCCTGCCTCTGCAAGGGGAAGCATTTAGTGACCTGTGTCCTCCCCCAAACACTCTGCCCTGAGCTCCTGCCTGTTTTCCTCTCCTGTCTCTCCCTGCATCTTGCTGGTTGTACTGGTTCAGTGCAGGGTGCTGGGGCAGCTGTGTCTGTACGTGCTGTGTACAGCTCTGCCTTGTCCTGTTAATGCTGAATGGGGGTGTGAAGAGGGACATGAGCAAATTCTCCTGAGTCTTTTCCCTTATTGAGAAGGGATACAGAGGGCAGAACAGGGCAGGTGTGGGGTTTTTTGGGCTCCTCCTCCCTTTCTCTGTGGCTCTTCTCTGGTAGAGGAGTGCAGCAGCAGCAGCTCCTGCAGATTCCCTTGCTGCTGGTTGTGGCAGAGCAAACTGGGGATGAGGAGCACCTGCTGAAATCCTGCCTTACCAGGAACAGCAGAAGTCCAAGCCCCTGTTTGCAGGGCAGGAGAGTCACAGCCAGCCCCCACCTTGCAGTAGATGGTGTCTGTTAGTGCTGCAGGTAACTGCAGTTAGAGCTGAGAGCTGCCACATCGCATCAAACCGATGCAGTGATTGCTCATGATTGGCATCTTTGAGGACGTCATCCCTCAGCCCTCCTCACTGATGACACACTGCAGAGGTGTTGGAGCAATCAGCAGTTCCCTCCAGTACTCTGCCTACTGCAGACATCCCTGACAGCCCTGGAAATGTGCATCCTGGTGAACAGCCTTGGGAAGGAGCTTTGCTGTTGTCTGTACCTCGTTCTGGGACTCGCTGTTATGGGGCATTCTGTTCTTGATCTGGCATAAAGAGCACCAAGGAAATAAAAAAGAAAAATCTAAACAACAACAACAAAAAAACCCCTCGAACATCCCAAAAAATTACACCCAAAGGCTTTTGCAGTCCAAGGGAGTAAATGTGATGTTTTACCACCTCTGTTAGAACCTTATCAGCAGAACTCCCTCCTCCACCAATGGTCCCCAAATAGGATTAGCTCAGTGTTCTCCCTGGGTATGGCCTGAAATATTGACTTCAAAGGATGTGACAGCCACTGTAACCCTGGCTCCTGCCAGGACTCAGATCTTCCTTCTCATGTACTGGAGACAGCCACAGACTTCCCTGTGAGCAAAACTTTGTTCCTTGTCCTGACAGAGGAAAAGGGACTTTTTCAATAATATAAAAAGGCTTGACTAGATGTACTGTAGCAGCATTTCAGGGGTAAACGTTGCCTGAGAGACTTCCCTGTCCCTTTTAATGCTGGGAAACAGTTTTCAGCCTTTTCTAACCTCACCAGGCAGATTCTGCAAACATCTCCAGAAAACATCAGGAGAAACAAACCCTCTGAGTTTAAAAAGTGACAGCCTCTCCCTCTAAAATGCTTTGAGTTCTGAGACAAGTAAGTGTCTGCAAAAATCCATCAGAGTACATTACAATAAAGCAGCCCATCTACCTGCAAATTGCTTGTGCTTCTTTCAGCCCTGTTTATCCAGGTAGGGTCAAGTGGCCACTCTTGCCACAACACGTGACATAGTCTGGTGACTTCAAGCATCCTTTTCATGTAAATCCACAGAGGGTTTTAGCACAACCTGTCCAAACTCCTGAAATGCAAACAGTCCTTCAACCCTCTCAAAAAATGCCTTCCAACACCTGTGATGGTGCTACAGCATCTCCCTAAAGGTTGAGCTGAAGTCCTGTAAGGTTTCAATTCAAGTGCTGTTGCTGTTCCAGTGAGAGTAGAAGCCATCAAAGGTTGGTGTGGCTGCACTTACATTGTGGGCACCCTTAGAGATCATGCACAGATCCCACATGTCTTTAAGCTCAGGGTCAGATATTCCCCAGCTGTAACATCCCATTGCAATTTTTACTTCTGGACAGTAGTGCTATTTCAGGATCCTTCCAAGGTGATTGTAATTTCTGGGTTAGCTCAATCCCATTGCTATTTGCTGTACAGGAGCAGTAACTTGATTGCCATGCTGGTAGTGGGGTCTTGGCAGTCCCCATTGACACTTTCAGTCAAGGAAATAACATTTGAAAACAGCTTTACTGTCTGAAGCTTTTTTATGTATCGTTTCCCGAGGCAAGAAACAAGTGGTTGTAATTGTTCTGAGAGCTGGGGCTTAATAGATCTGGAGCAGTAAGTTCTGCTGAGGTTTAATAAACAGGATTGGAGAGTTGCTCTGGTGTATTTGCTAAGATGAGGAAACTTGCCCCAGTTTGTAAGAATATAACTGATGCCAGTGTGATTATAGACTTGCAGTCAGTGCAAAACAAAACTTGCCTACTGGTGCAAATATCCTCCTCTGTCCCTCTTCCCTCAGCCCCAGTGTCAGGGGAGGGTCTTCATTTCCAGCAGTCAGTTGATTCTCTGTAATCTAAATTAAAGCTTGTCAGTGTGGAATTACTGAGGCATTAATTCTGTGACACCTGGTTCTGTATGACCAGTGCAAGGGCTTCCCCTCTATTTGGTCTGCTCTTTGCATTTCAGGCAGTTTGGACCTTATAACTACTCTGGCTTGGTACTGAACTGTTTTAGTTCATCTTAATGAAACCCCATCAAGATGCTGTTTAGGTTGCAGGCACTGCAGGGAGCAGACTTTGAAGGAAAAACACAGATTGGACTTGCTGTCTCACAGAACATGTTTTTATTTATAGACTTCTGAAAGCCTGCAGTCTGAGCCTGAAGTAAGTAAGTAACTTCAAGTACTCTTCAAGTACTGAGGTGAGAGACAGGGCAGGGATGTTGTCTTGTATTTTTTTCCTGTGGCATTCTTCTTTCCCCCCAGTCCCTTCCAGGAAGGACAGTCTAGAACACTTAATCCATGCAGAAGGCAAACACTTAAATTGCTGCCCATTCAGGTAGCTGAAGTACCAGCAAAAGAGCTGGAACAGAATGGAGTAGCAGTAGCCAAAGTTCCTTTTACTGAAGTAGAAGCTGAGTGCCAGAACTAAGCAGTGAGCTTGGCCCTGACAACCCACATTGGTCTCGTGTCAGAATGGGGAAATCTCAGGCTTGCAGTACCCTCGAGGGCAAGGGAAGAAGGTGCTCCTCCAAATCAGCCAAGAACCTGTGCCAGCAGCACGTCTCAGAGGGCCCCATCCATGCTGTGTGACTGTCATGTGCTTGGTACAGGAGCTCACTGTTGCCTGTGCTTCTCCACTCTCTTCCCAGAGCCAGCACACTCACTGGCAGTAAATCCCTGCACTTCCAAATTTCAGAGGGGGTTGCTTTACTGGTGGTGTGTGCTGTGCAGGATAAGGCCAGTGCCAGGGCAGGGGGCAGCCTGTGGGTCTGCCCTGCGGGGGCTGTGCCTCCCGTGGGATTGTCTGGCTGGCNGTGTTCTCTTGTTTTTGTTTCCTGCCTTTTCACAGCAGAAGGGGCCCCGCCTCACCTACTCGACCCACCATAATCCGACCGGCTGAACCGTCCCTCTTAGATTTATAACTTGAGGCTGTAGGCAGCTGGCGACGAGCGCCGTGCTGGCGGCTTCCCCATCCCACCCTCCCTTCCGCAGCCACAGTCACTCCTCCCATCCATCCCCCATCTCTGCCTCCCGCCTCCCCTTCCCGGTGTGTTGTAAAACACTAGTGATCGAGCTCTTCGTCTTCGCTCGTGCGTCCTGTATTGCTTTGTGAGCGTAGAGTAGCCTTCATTCAGTGGCATGGATCCCTGAAGTACACAGGCTCCTTGGAGAGACCCGCCACAGGGACACCCTTGAGTCCAGGTGGTGGCTGTCCGTCCAGTAATTCCATCTGCCTGGTCTAGCCTGGATAAGTGTCCTGCCTGCACCACTTAGTTGTAGCACCCAGGACTGACCTGTAGCTATTTTCTTTTCTTGTAGTTAAGGCAAAAGCGTGAACTTAGGGTAAAAACAAAAATATGCTGTCGAAACACGTGACACCGTTAGGAACAGCTTAGATGTCCTGTGTATTAGCTTGACTTTCCAAGGTGCAAAATTTCATGTTGGGAACAGTGCAATCAACCTTCTAATCAGAGCGAGGCAGGGAGATCAAGAGAGGGGGGGAAATGAATGGATCTGGTCCTTCTAGAGTGAAGTCGGAGATAGCGCACACACCTCAGCGTGCAGGAGGAGCACACACTGACCCGCTCGGGCCTCCTGCTGGGGACACGCTGGCCCCTGCCAGCAGTTGTCTTGCATCATCATTTTTGGCTGACTTTCCCCCACCCCAGCAGGGCGAGGGGAACGGACACGCTGCTCCCCCCTTGCACATGGACAGCCAAATGTTTCAGGGAGTTCGCTGTGTGATGTTTTGTTGAAACTATTTCTGCTTTGAATAAGCACATCTCTCAGTGTTTTTGGGGTACTGTGGTGACTTTTCTTCCGTAGCCTTTTTCTTGCATGTGGATGGTACGTGTTTGGGGAAACTTGTAACCGTTGTTGATCACGACTCATCTTAAGGTTTGGTTTTTACTTTTCATGCTACACGTATTAAAAAATAAAAAAATAAAAAAAAAATTTACTTGAGAATTAAAAAATATATCAACCCTGTGCATCTCAGATGTCATGTCTCTACCAGAGCTGAATGAGCCACCTGTGTTCCAGGCTTTCCTCCAGGCCTGATTCACGTTTGAAGTTCTCTCTCGTTTCAGTGCTATTGCTCTTAATTTCTGTTGTGGATCCTCTATTGTTCTGATGCCAGTTCCTTTCTGTATTTTAACTATTGTTTTACTACTTCTCCCCCTTTTCCTTCCCTTTCCCTTTCCCTTTTTCTTTGTTTTCCTTGTCTCTGACCTCCAGCCGCCCGGGTAAGGCCAGTCCCGCCCGCCCGGAGAGCCCAAAACCACCATTTGACATGTAGTCCTGCTCCCTCTGAGACTCTTTGCCTGCTCTTAGCTGTTCTGTCCTGGAATGGTCTGACTCCAATCTCACACATGGCTTGTTTTCTTTGTAATTTGTGACACACACATATCAGCTGTGATTGTAGTGAAACTGTTTTTTGGGGTTTTTTTTTGTTTGGGGCTTTTTTTTTTTTCTTTTCTTTTTTTCTTTCTTTCTTCCCAGCTGCTTAAAGGAGTTAAACAAGTATATTGTAGTAATGAGAAACATATCTTTACTGTTATAAATATCTATAAATATATATATAAGATGAAAAATCTATATATGTCCAGGTGTTTAAAGCCATTTGTGCTTCCATGTGAATTTTAGGAGATACTTAAGTAGGAAAAGAATATCTATATACATATATATATACACACACACATCCAAAAAGTTAACCAAATCCCAATGTTGAGTTTTTGAGCTGATTGTTAAATTCTCTGCTGTGTGCAGTTGGGTTATTGTACTACCCCAGACTTGTGGGTGAACTGTCTCAGTGCTGGTAGTAGCTGTGATGCAGTTTGTGATCTACCTGTCACTCTTGTTTATTGGATGAAATAAACTCTCATTTCTGTATAATGAAGGTCTCCAAGACTAGAATAAAACCATCTCTCTTTCTCTTGCTCTTTCTCTGGGTGATTTCCAAGCTGGTTTTGATTATAACCTAATCTTTTCATCCCATAGAGTTTAGCAAGCTGTACAGGCAAGCAGGTGCTGTCACTAATAGGGAAGGTGGAGCAGACCTGCAGCAGCAGTGGTGTCCAGGAGCTGCAGTAGAGTGAAACAGCCTGTCAGGTGCAGAAGGTAAACCCCTTTGTAGGAGAAAATTGGTGGAGGTGCTTCAGGGATGGGACATACAGAGGGTGGGAGTCACCTGTTTCCTGTGGATCCCAGGTCATGGTTGCTGCTTCTCACTGTGACAGCCACATTGCTCTGCAGTTCCTGAACTTAGCCCTGTCATCCCAACCCTTGCAATGACTCCCTGAGCCCCTGTGTAATGGGGAGCACTGGGGTTGCTGACTGATGTCACTGATATAAACTCTCCATCTCTAGTGCTTCCTTCCTGGCTGTTCTATCTCCATCTTGCATTTTTTATGGGTTGTATCTTCAACAACTGAGGCAATAAACCACTGATGTGGTTTATTTACTTGCCTGTCCTTTTTTTTCCCCCTCACTGGAACTGGTCCATCTATCCCTGGTGTTACACACAGGGCTGTTACACAGTTTTGCCTTCAAAAATACTCTTTATTTATTCAAGTCAATATTCAAGCCTTATTTTGCAGAACTCTCCTCAAATCAGAGGTGCAGAGGCAGTGCAGTTGCTCCAATTTAAAGCTGTTGAGTGGCAGCTGAACAATTGCTGTTCTTGGTTCACTCCAAGCAAAGCTGAGGTCAGGGAAATGCTCCTCAAGGTAAAAAATGAACCTGAAGCTGGGTCTGATGTGTAATGTTAGCCAAGAGAAACCTCTCAGGCTTGTCAGCAGTCTGACTACAGAAAACATTCATGAAAGCTCATCACTGTCAAGGCAGGTGCTTTCAAGAAAGAATTCATTCTTCACTTACCTTTTTATGGCCTAATTTCAAGGTGATCTGTGCAGAAGAAATACATCTAGTCAGTGCCCCTCTGAATAAGTTTATTCAGAAAGCAAATTTGTAACAGGATTAAGTCACCTCTGCACCAGACCCACAGACCTTCTTCCCTGGCCTTGTCTCCTTCACAGTACTGGAGTAAACACCCAATAAATATTTATTCCATTTACAATAATGCTCTGTATTAAACCACAGCCCTTCCCCTATTAGTTATGATACAGATATATCAATAGCCTGAGCAGGCATAAACAGTGCAACAGGCTTAGTGTCTCTCTTCAAGGAATATACAGCATTTTACACAGATACAGTATGTACACACCCCCATGCTGGGAGCTGGTGCTGACAACACACTGACACCACTGGTGCCATTCAAATGAGAGTTCAAAAACCAGCTTCCATCTTCCCCTGTGGGCTCACAGGAAAGCACTAAGTGTGCTGTGTGCCCTTTTTTCAGTTGTATATGGGAATATTGAGATGAACCATTTGTAAAAACAACCCCCACTTAATCTGCCTCTGGCAGTAGAAGGAAAGCTCTTTGTCATGCTGGTGTAAAGCTTCACTGGCTTGGACATGAGGAAATGAACTGTCTCTCCTGCTGAACAAACACAAACATTGATACTGTGTTCCTGTGCTTGCATCTCGGATCTCCACAGGCAACAGGGAGGTGATGGTGCTGCTCCAGGCACCAGCCCAGGCTCGTGTCTGATTGCACAGCTGGGATGATCAAGCCCCTCAAACATCACCTGTGGGTTCCCTTAAAACTCCATTGGTGAAACCAGCCCTCCTACCAACAGGCAGTTCTTGCCTGAAGGCAATTTCAGTTGCAGGATATCCACATGCAGTTCACCACTTCCACACACAGATGATTTGTTTTGCTGCTGCTTCAGGGAGCTCTCTCTCCCCTCTATGTTTTGTTTTCTCCTCAGAATCAGGGTTGTAGCTTCAAGGCAGTGCCAGGTGCTACATCACTTGCTGATGTGTCCCAGGAACTTACACAGGATCCTGCCACAGGATCTTGGTTTCCACCCATCTACTGCACTCCTTACCCAAAATGGGAGAAGAGGAAAGTTCAGGGATGGAAAACTAGAACCCCCTAAGAGTCCAGAAATTCAAAACGAAGCATGTTTATTAAGTGGTTTCCTTTTACTTATTTCTCCCATTTCTTAAAATAAATAAAACCTTCAGACACATACAAGTGAAACACATCATCCTTCAAAGTGCAGTTACATTTCCACCCCACTCCCAAGAATCACATAAAGCTTTGTCAAGTAACCAAAAGACCCCCGAGGCCCCCTCGGTCCCTTCCCCTGGCACTGGGAACACACAGGGCTGGAGGTGCTGCCCCAGGACAGACTGACAAGCCTGTTGTGAAATACAGGTGCAAGAGAGAGGCTGCAGCAGGAAGGGGGGAGTTTAAGATACGTAGTATGAAACAAACCCAACCTGTTTAGAGTCCAAAGAGTCCATAACCAGAACAAGTTAGTTACTTTGGGAGCCCTGGAAGGAGCGAGGCTGATGACAGTCGTTAGTGATGGATCAGAACCGTGGCTCAGTCACGGCTCTGAAGCTGCTGTGGCAGCAGAGTCTGGGACAAGGGAGTAAGTCATTTTGCCCAAAGTCATGGACTCCCTTTCCCCTCAGCCTGGACCTGGCCCAGGTGATGTGCCAGCACCAGCTGCCTCCCAGGATGACTAAGAGTCTGCCTGTACTCCAAGCATACCAAGTAACAGAGAAAAGAGAAGATGAGGTCTGATGCTTGAGTTCCATCTGATGCAACCCCTCTTTACTGATGTCTTCAGGAATCTGTTCTGAGCAAGGGCACTGAGCAGAGGTATGGGCACGTATGAGTCTGTTTAAATCCTTTCAGGCCCATGGAAAATTGCTGTCCGTAACATTTAGCACCACTTAAACTACCATGATTTTGACCTCATCGTTCTCATCAGCCCGGTAGAAGAAGGGAATGCAGGGGTTTTCTGGCAGGGAGCCCAGCCTCTCCTGAGGGTTCTGGATTTCTCTGAGAAGCTGCATTATTTGCTTTGCCGTGGGATCCTCCTGGGTTGGCTGAGCAGCTTTACTGTCAATAGGGGGGAAACCGGATTGATGAAGAACAGCAGCCTCTTGTTCCGCTTCCTCGGAGAGATTCACCTCTCGTAGCCCTGTAAGGAACACAGAGAAGGCAGGCAGGTCAGCCTTGCCATGCAGGCACAGCCCTGGCCCCGGCGGCTGTTGCACTGCCCAGAGCTGCTGCTCACCTTCCCCGTCGGTGGCGTTGAGCTCGATGCGCCGCTCCGCCGGCAGCTCCCCCTCAGCCTGGCCTGCCAGCAGCTCTGGGTTCCGAGCAGCTGCTACATACTTGCTGTACCATTCGTTTCTTTCCCTGACCAGGCGCATCACTAAATCCTGCAGTTCCAGTAGTTTCATCTGCACCAAAGTAAAGGAAAGCACATGAAATGTGCACACAAACACAGCACCACAGCCTGCAGTCCTACCCCTGTCACAAAGGAACAGCATGTGGAGGTTTGGACTGTGCAAGTGCTCCCCAGGCCCACCCTGCTTGAAGAGATACCACAGGAAAGATGCCTTGCCTTCATCTCCTCCTTATCCTGAGCCAGCCTGCTGATATACTCCTCCTTCTCCTGGTGCCGCTGTTTGAGGATAGCCCTTTGACTCTGGTACAGTGCAATGTACTCCCCTGGAACACAAGAGAAGAGTCAGGAGTGCCAGCAAGACTGGGGTACAAGCCTTATGGTGAGCACAGAGCTATGTGCCATGAGGACCCAGGAAATCCGGCCCTAGCCCAGTGAGGCAGCAGTAGGAGACAGGAACTGTTTGATACTTGGAGGGGCTCCAGCTCCAAAAGCTGTTGGGGACCTTCTGCTCCCCACATAAATAAGGCACTGAGCAAGCAGCAGCCTGTGCTGGTGCTGCCTGAACGTACCAATGGTGTCTGTTTCCCCAGACAGCTGGATGCAGCGGTGCTCCAGCTCCTCCACACGCTCCTTCAGATCAGCCTTCTCACGCATCAGGTCCGTGAAACGCAGCTGAACACAGAAACTGGGGTCAGTCATGTACAGACAACACCTGTGCTAAACACAACACCCCCCTGACACAGGGCTGAGCCTGGGGAACAAACCCTGCTCCTGCACAGCTTGTTTCTGAGCTCATGCTGAAAAGGAGCAGAGAGGAGTGAGCTAGAGAAGGTGTGAAAAGGCATCTCTGCATGTAACAGTGTATTTTAACCTTCTCATTGCTGAGGCAGCACAGCTCTGGTCATACTCGGCTCCAGGACTGCTTCACTCCAGCAGGGTGAAGAGTCTGTTTTCAGCTATTGCTTTAGGAAAAGACCACAGGTCAGTGTCAGACCCTTATCCTCACAGCCTGCAGGGGTGAGAGGGGAGTTACTGCTGCAAGCTTTCCTGTGCTGAGACAGGCTGTGATGAGCTTTTTAGGAAGGAGCTTCTTACCATGAAACATCTGCTACTTACTCCCCTACAATTTGTGTGTGCTGTTTGTCTGACACTGCATCCAAGTCTGGCTGAGCAGAGTAGCAGAGCTGAAACAGCATGAGACCCTTTGCTTACCTGTAGCTTGTCCATGGCAGTTTTCAAAGCCTCGTGAACCTCCACTGGAACAGTATCCATAAGGGAACCTGGAAGGGCAGTGTGCAATGTACAGTTCCCCCTGGGGCAGGATGCACTCACAGACACAGGAGGTCTGTCTCAGAGCAGCCATGGCCAGCTGGCCCAGGCCATCTCCCAGTCACACTGTCCCCAAACTTTGCCAAGGTTTTACCTGCTTCCAGCGCAGTGTGATGTTGCTGCTCCTGCCTGAGCGCTGTGATTTGCTGCAGGAGGGTTCTGCACTGCTGCTTCTGAGCAGCCAGCTGCTGCCTCAGGCCTTCTCGCTCCTGCTCCACTTGGGACATGGCAGAGGTCACGAAAGTGACCTAAGGACAATTCCAGAGTGTGCACATTAGTGCCTCCCCTGTGTTCAGCAGGATCAATGGTGCATCTCAGGACAGAGTAACAGTTTACCTCATTTTATTTATGGCTCTGAAACCAAAGTCCTATGTGACTGCCCTGGAACTAAACCAGGCAGCAGCTACTGTATCTCCTCTCATTCCCAAGCAGTACAAACATGCAGGTTAAATCCTGGCTCCTGTGATACCTGTTTGACTGCAGTATTGTGACTGTACTTGCAGAAAAATCTAGTAGAGATTTGACACCATTTCCAAATTGCTTTCAAGCTGAAGAGAATATCATCATCAAAGCCCCATTAAGGAGCTGCTCTGCCAGCTGAGTTGCCTTCATAAGGAAAGCCACTGCCAGACTTCCAGCCTGTTTTGCAAGGATGCTGCAGAAGTGTTGGTTTCTTGCTGCTGTGCACAAGGAACTGCTGCACTTCTCTCATGACTGGACTCAGCTGGTAGGATCACAGCTGATAAACCTTTTCTAGACACATTTTTAGAACTCAAGCCAAAGGCTTTTGACTCACCATTTCTTCATGGCTTTCAAACTTCTCTGGGATCACAAATGAAGATTTTTGGATTTCTTCAGTCATTGCTTCATCATCTTCTGGAAAAGGAGGAAAGTGAACAAGGAGGCAATGCCCCAGAGAGTCCAGCTCTGCCTCCTCCCTGAGGGAGCTACTCACCCTCCAGTTGGTGCAAAATCCTGCCATCCATTTCTGCTGCCAGCTGACTGATCTGGGCCTGCAGCTCTTTGTTTTCCTTGGCTACAGCTTCCAGACTTTCCTGCAAGAGAGAAGCAGAGGGTCACTGAAACTTGCACAAGACAGACTGCAAACAGTCACTCCATCTTCAGACAGCAGCAACACACACACACACACACAGACAGACACACACAGACACAAGTTGCTGCTGCAGACAGGTCTCACTCACCTGTGTGGCACAGGGTGTAATCACAGAGTCACAGAACAGCCCAGGGTGGAAGGGACTGCAAAAGCTCACCTGGCCCAACCTTCCCCTTAATATAGTTAAGCACTTTTCCTCCCAGCTTTCCACTTGCCCTTTTTACTGTTACCTTGGTCTGCTGCAGCTCTTTCAGGTGCATTTCCACCGTGACCTTCCCCTGGACCTCCTCGTGCTGTAGCCGGTCCATGAGCTGTGTCTGGAGCAGGTACTGCTTGTGCAGCTCCTCCTTCTCAGCTGCAAGCTGCTGAAAGGCCAGGGTGTACTGCTGCAGGTGGCTGTAGCACTGGTCCCGCTGCTCCTGCAGGCCCCGGGCCTCCTGTGTTTTCAGCTCCAGCTGAGAGAACAAGATCAAACCCCCACATCAAACCCTTTCTGCCAGAAACATGATCCAAACTGTCAATATTGCCCCAGAGCCACCAACCAGGCAGGCAGCCACCATCTGCCCCCACATGCTGCTTGCCCGCATCAGGCAGCAGACCACAGGGAAGGCTCCCAGCTTGATCACCACAATACCCATTTCCACCCTTCCATCAACATTTGGGAAGTTGCCAGCGGTTTGCACCGGCCCTGCCATCCCACTGCTGGTGCTCACCGTCTCTTTCAGCTCCCCCAGGTTCTCCTGCAGCTGCCCAAGCTTCTTGGCCAGCTCTTTCTTCACGTGTTGCTCTGACTGTAGGGCACTTGTAACCTCCATGTTTTCATTTGTCTGCAAGACAAACACCACTGTGTGCAGAAACTGCCCCAGCCACCACAGAACACAGGCTGGCTCTCCAAAAACCACGTTCATTCCTGATACAACGGGGTGCCATCCTTGGTGTTATTCTAGGCTGTAATTAAGGGCCATAAATTGGCTGTTCAGGACAGTAAATAACTTACAGGAAGGTTCAGAAGATGGGAGAAGAGCAAGGAGAGAGCCAGGGGAATTGGTGTTGGGACAGTGCCAAGAAGAGGCCTGGCACATCATGCAGCCTGTCATCTCCAAAGCAGATGGGTGGTATGAATATCCCAAACAGAGCCACAGACATTCAAAAACAAGGAGTTCAGAAAGGCTAAAGAAAAAAAATCAACAGCTAGACCATGTGTCAGTCTGCCAGGGCCCCAAAGGGGGAGGTGTTACATTGCTAAAAGCAAACCAAGAGTAAGAATTCAGCTCCAGGATGGGGAAGAGTATCCAGTAAAAAGGGCAGGAGGAATACTCAGGGACAGAAACAGCCTGACTGCCAAGGGGGGAGAGGAAAAAAGAAACTGCTCTGGACAAAGACATTGGTTCACCTGCCAGAGCACCTGAGGGAGTAAGGAATTACAGGGAACCTCCTGGCACAGCACTGCATCTCAGAGAATCCATAGCATCAGTGGACAAGAGAGGGATAACGCTTCTGCAGTTTTTTACATCTGCTCTACAAAAGGATTGCAGCAGTGAGGGAAGCAGTGGAGAAAGAGGCACGAAAGAGACATACCAGTTTGACAAACCCATTCTGCAGCTCAGCCAGCTGCTCCTTCAGATCCCGGTTCTGGCTCAGTGCCCTGCTGATGGTGGCCTTGTCACTCTGCATGTCCTCCAGGATCTGCTGCCTGTCCACAGACTCCTCGTTGTAGCGCTGCACAGCCTTCTCCAGCTCCAGCAGCCGCTCCTCCTGCTCCTGGTTCAGGTGGCTCAGCTGCTCGTTGTCCCGGACCTGGGCCTGGTACTGCCCCTGCAGCTCCTCCTTCTCCTGCTGCAGCCTCTGGATCTCCTCCTGCAGGCTCAGCTCAGCTGCTGTGGGCCCCGGGGGGCAAGAAGGCTCCACATCCATGGGCTTCACTGCTGAGGAGATGGAATTGCAAGTGGCTCAGTCACAGGGTCAGTCCTGGGTAATGCATGTCCCTGTTGGGGACACAAGGCACACCCCAGCCTACAGGGATCACCAGCTGCAGCGTTCAGTCCTCGGTGCACAGCACTGAGAGAGGAACACAGGAACCAACCTACCCCAAAACCAAGCACAGCATCCTGCTGCCTGCTGCTGAATCCCTCACAGCCCCAGCAACAGCATCCTGCCTTCCCAAACTCCCAGGCCAGAGAGGCCAACAGTACAGTCAGGCCAGTACTACAGACATAATCAGGCTGCTGGGTCATTCACTGCAGGAATTCATTTGCTGTTTGCCAGCAAAATGGTTCTTGAGGTCACCTGGCCTCCTGCTGCCTTCACAGCTTCACACCTACTTGCACCTCAGGTATGGGAAGCACCTGCACAGCAGGACAGAGTTATCCAGCTGGCACCCTGCAGTGGGAAGCCGTACCTGATGTGCTCATCAGCTCTGTAATGTTGGCTTCCAGCTCCCGAATTTGGGCCATTTGTTTCTCCTTCTCCTCTGCCATCGTGTGGACCTGCAAGGCCACCCAAGTCCAAGTTACGACGACGTTCAGGGTGCATTTCCTGCAGCCTGTGTTTGCCCAGAGCAGTGTGACCCTGCCCCGGGGTTACCTGCTCAGAGAGCTGCTGCACCCGCTCCTGCCAAATGCTCCCCTCCTCCTTCAGCTTCTCCACATACTGATCCCTTTCTGCCTGGAGCTGCTGAAGTGACTCTGAGAGCTGTTCAAAACAAAATCAAACACAAAGAAAATCCCATTAGCTAAATAAATTTGGCGGTGCCTGCTTAAGGAATAAAGCTTGAAGAAACCAGTGTTAGCGCAAAGCTCAGCCTACATTTCTCTGCCACACAAGTTTCTTTACAGAGATCAAGATCTGGATTGTATTTCATACATCTTACCTGAGCAACCTGGGCTTCCAGGTTTGCCTTCTCCTCCAGAGCCATCTGCAGCTGCTGGTTTGCATCCAGACTCCCTGTCTGGCTTGAGAACTGTCAACAAAAAATCAAAAAGTTAAGGCAAAATGCTAATACTTAATTCCTGCAGAGCCTTTCCCCTGACAGTAACCTGCCACATGATCCATGTTGTAACCCTCTACAGTTCTTTAAAGTGCTCCAACTCACAGTGAAGTTCAATGTGAAAAAAAATAGGGGATTAAAATAAAAAAGAGCTTAGATTTTAGTCCTGCAAAACAGGCTGCACTTACTATTTTTTTTTTCATTAAGAAAATATGACTTAATCAAACTGGCTCAGAAACTGTGCATTTCCAGAGTCCGCATTACAGAGCCAGGTCAGATGGTATAAAAATCTGTGACCTTAAAAGTTGTCAATCATGTCAGGAATTTAAATCCAATGTCTGGAACATGACAGTGGACTAAGCAGCAAGGCTGGTTCAGTAGAGGCACAGTCCTTTTCCCAGAAGAGCAGCAGTTGGCTTTATTTCAAGGCTAACTTAAGCCACTGTCTAGGAACAAACAAAAAAAGAGCATTTTCTTCCCTCCCAGGCCCAGGATAACACCAGGCTTGCTCTCTGACCTCCTAACAGTTTGCTCCATGCACTCCCTTTCTAACTGGCTGCTTCTCTTGACTTTCCCCAGCTGACTTCCAAGCTGCCACTGTCCAATCCAGCTTCTTCTGCTTGGGTGGGTACAAACACCACCCCTACTCAGCTGGTTGCTCAGTCAGACAGCACAGCTGAGTAACCAAAATGCTGAACAGACACAAGCAGAAAAGTATTCCCTGTATTCCCACACTTGGTACGTTCAGTCGCCCCCTCACACTGCACAACACTCTTGTAGCACATCAACGTCTCAATGTTTTTCAATCTACTCCTCAGAATGCAAACATTCTGTTCCTCCAAGGCCTCACTGAAAGGATGTCTTGATGAGATTTTGTGCCTTCCCTTAAAGCCAAGCGTTAAGTCCTGCCCCCTCTCTCAGAAGGAAGCCTGACAGTGATCAGTGTGATCTGCCCTCACCTGCTGAATCATCAGTTCAGCCATTTCCAGTTTCTTCTGCAAATCTTCCACATCCAGCTTCATAGCTGAGTTCTTGGACACCAGGGAATGAACTTTCTCTGACAGCTCTGAATTCTGCTGCTTTATTTCTTCACTACTTTTGCTGAAACAAACAAAAAATTGAAGTGGCACCACTACACACACTCTGGGTCTGCTGATGTCCAGGTCATGGATCTACAGTCCAGTGGTTCTTGGCAGCTGGAATCACATCTAGTGACTACCTTTTTTTTTTTGTAAGTGAATATCCAACCTCCCAAGTCACCACCTGTGGTCTGTGCCCCCTGTTATGTTTTGGGGCTCTGCTGAGAAGAGTGTTACTGCAGTAATGAGCAGAAGGGACTCACCTTCGTTTGTATAGTTCCATTTTCAAGTTGTCTCGTTCCTTCACTAACTCTTTATTATGCTGCAGAAAAAGGAAAACTATTAGATGCATCTATAGATTTCAGCCAAACAAATAAGAAATAAAAAAAAAATACTCCACCTTTAACAGATCAGCTAAAGCATAAAAGGTCCTAATTGTAGTAAAAACCTCAGGACAGGTTTGCTTAGAACCACCAGAATTTGCCAGGAATAAGTGTGGCTCAGTCTTTTCAAATGTGATCCTACTAATGGAATGAGGTTATTTCTGCAAACTTCTGCATTAATGTCAATACCAAAGTGTGTGTTTGATGAAGATTTCTGGGACAAGGTCTCTCTCCTGTGTGGAACTGCCAGACTAACGAAGTGAGGTGCCAGATCTGAAGACAGCAACTGGACCATGTGATTAGTGGCCACAGAAACCTGAATGAAGTTTGCCTTGACCATGGAGAATACAGGGCTTTACAAGGTTAATTAACAATTAAGAAGGTTAATTTCTACTTCCTCTCTAAGCAGGGACTACAGTCTTTGCAGTAGTGCAGCAATAAGCAAACTGCCAGAGGCAGAGCTGCTGGTTAAGCATGAACAGAGGTGGCTCTTACCTTCTCTGACTGTTTTTGCTGCATGGAGATGGAGGACAAAGTGCGTTCCAGCTCCGACACCCGCTGGCGAGACGAATGCAAACGGGCAGCAAGGCTTTCAGCTTCCCCTGCACGAGTCAGAGCACACCCAGTCAGGGCTACACCACAAAGGGCTTTTGGGAACTGGCTGAACAGCACTTTCTACTTTGTCAACAAGCTCTTCAGGCAGCACAGAGCCCTGTGGATCAGCAGAGCTGGTTCCACTCCTGGCTCTACAGGTGATTCACCAGCAGCTCCCCGAGTAAAGCTCTCTGTAACTCCCTGTCTCACTTTTAGAGCGAGATCATGAAACCTCCTTTGCTGAACAATAGACAATATTTGTTTGGGGGATTTTTTTTCCTATTAGAATAAATTGCTCAAATTTAGTTTGGAATAAAAGGCTCAGGGAAGACCTACATTAACATGACAGCTGTGTGGGAGCGAGGGCGGAGAACAGGAACAAAGTTTTAAAAGAATCAGAAAGGAACAGTCTGGGGTAATCACCAGGCCCAACAGGGCTGACAAGTCTTTAGTGATGCACAAAAGAACTTCAACTGCCATGGGACCAACATGCTCCCATTTGGATGATGACAGGAGCAGTGCCAGTGCCAAGTACTGCTCGCTGAGGAGCCAGGGATGCTGTGAGCTGCTGCCAGCAGCTGGCATGCCTGTGACTTGAACCCCCCAGTTTAACCAGCAGCTTGAGCTGCAGTGCTCACAGTCACTTACCTGACTTCTGCCTTGCAGCCTGCTGAGTATGGCCAAGGGCTGTCTGCAGCTCAGACTTCTCAGAAACAAGAATCCCAATAGTCTGGATATGAACCTTTGGGAAAGCAAAACCAGCTCAGTGCAAAACTCTGCTTGTCACTGCAACACCACTGTTGCCACAAAAGGGTAATTGAGTAAAGAGCTCCTGCAGTTAAGTACAGTCTGGCTGACTGACACTCTCAGTTTTCCTGAAGGAATGGATTCAAGGCTTCCATGTTAAAGACTGAGTGGTCACTAATCCAGAAAGCAGCAGAAGGCAGGTGATATTACTGTGATGGAGGCTCTGCCTTACCTGCAGCTGTTCCCTCAGGGCTGCTTGCTCTTTAGAAAATTTCTGTTCAAACTCCTTCTTTTCCTGTAGAAACAAACGATGCTTAGTCAGCACAAACAGGCAAATAGTTGACCCCTGTTGATTTATGTCAAACTGAAAAGGCAGGGATTCATTGGTAGTATCTCTAGCATCTAAATGATACCAGTATTTTTAAAGATGCAGTTAATCTTCCATTATTTGAACTACTTCATCATTTTTCCATCCCAGAACAACAATGACAGCACAGGGCAATCACTGCAGCACAAACAGTGCTGGAATGGAAGCTCCTGGCAAGGACCTAAACTGTAACCTCCTGCTCCCACTGCACTCCTGCAACCTGAGCATTGAAATACTAGCTTTGGTTGAAATAATGCTGCCTGCCAGGCCAAATCATGAACTCAAAATATTCAACCTCATGCTACAAATGAAACCGAATCTAACATAAGACAAGATCACACACACTTGTGCCACAGTCCATGACACTTTCTACTCCTCAGAGAAGCAGATACTATTTCTGTATCTATCTATCCAAAAATAGGACACACTTTACCTTCTCCAGCTGATTCACTGCTTCTTGGTTCTGCTGTTTCTATGGAAGAAAATCGATGCACCGATATTAAGAGAAAATATTCTCATACTGCTGAAACATTTTCACTTTGACAAAGTAGGTTATATGCCCAATTAATGCAAAGAGAATTTCCATTTCTGTAGGAGACTAGCAAGTTGATCTCAGCTATTAAAAGTAAGAGAGTTGGGGCTCCCTTCACTAATACACTTGCTGTGTTTTCCATTGCTCAGTACATTATGACAGTTCTTCTCCAATACCTCTGCTGAAGCCCCTGTACGTTCCTATCTGAGCATCCAGCAACTCCAGTTAAACTTGCAATATCCCATATATATGCAATTAATCATGGTCATCTTTATGCATTAGGATAATCACCAAAAATGCTTTAAATAAAAAATTAATGTTTTTTTTTTCCTTTCAGTGATTGCCTAGACCTTTATCCCAGTTTAACAACTGGCCTCTAAGTCATGCAGAGCTGCACGTAGCTGGCAGGCTCCCACCAAGGTGGTATGACAGTGAGCTGGAGCCACATGGAAGGAAAGGGATAACTCTGTCCCAGCCAGCTTCAATCTGATGGGTGAAGTACTGGAGATCTGTGAGTGCACATAGTGCATCTGTAGGTATGGAGTGAAGGAGACAAAAGTGGCACCTGCCTGCCCAGGCTGCCACCAAACCCCACAGCTGTTTGCCCTTTGCTGCTCTTGTCTCCCTGGCAGTTTTCTCACAGATGCCTCACAAGTAACCACATCATTAGTACTTTTTCCCCTTCCCAAATAATGAATATTGGCCAAGCTGTTTCTTTCTACCACTAACACCTTCAGTGCACTTTGAAACATGACTAGAGATGGAAGGGGGATGAGGTTTTGATTTAGCAATGCCAGCACACAACATAACCAGGAAAAGCAAAGAGCACAAATGCAGCAAAGGCCCTACAGAGCTCCAGGCAAATAGAAAAGCTGGCAAACAAGGAGAATCCTGGTTGGGCAATGCACTGTACCTCTGCAGCCCAGCTAAAGCACAAAAAGAAACAGAATGGAACAAAAATAACCCAAAACCAAAAAATAAAATTAAAAAAANGTCATGGGGTGCACTGGGAAATTATGAACTTTGGGAAAACTGTGGGTTTAGGGAGGAACAAAACAGGGGAAAATATTTCACACAAGAAAGGCTCTTTTCAACCTTAAATAGGTTCACTTAGCTGCATTTCTTGCAGTGTAAAAGCTGGAGGCTGAAAAGCAGCAGCAGGAATCCATGCAGGCCACAGGACAAAGCAGTTCATTCATCGTGCCAAGAGAAGCTGAGGATATGATCAGAAAACAGCCCCAGGCTCTCTTGGACCTATTGCTCCCACTCTGCTGATATATTTAGAACAGCATCACCACCTGCAGAAACAGGTTTTCACAATGCTGCCAGCACCAGAATTGTGTATTTCAGAGATTCAGACCAGGTCCAGAAATAGCTGATTTATCAGGATGCTTATCATCCTGGGACAGCATGAGGAGATCATCAGAGCTCACTTGAATGGAAACAGCAAAACTCTGTCTCTGCTTGCTCAGATGAGCCAACACACTCACAAGTGACCTTAGGCTTTGATCCTCCTCCCAGGTTTTCCATGGAGCCCATTTTGTTCCTTACAAAGTGCTGTGTGAGCAAGCCTTCCTTGTGGCACTGTGAGGGAACCCGTAACCTTGCAGACACCCAGAGAGCGTGGAGGAGCAGCAAAGACAATGTCAAACTGGTTGGTTGGATTGTTTCTTACCAATTCCTCTATCTTTGTAACGAGCTGTTTGTTAGTTAGATTGCTGGAATCCAGGGCTACTGCCAGCTCCTGGTAACGTGTCTGACGGGCACATGCATACAGGAGAAAAAGGAAGGAGCAGAAGAGGAGGAGGGGAGGAAAAAAGCAATAATTAAAAAGGACAGAAAAATAAATCATTATCACAGTTTGATATAATCAGATTCTCCAAACAAAACAAAATCTATGGTTTCAACAAAAGCAGCTGAGATGTCAACCTATTTTATGTTTCTGCTGAGGCTTCATTTTGACATAAAAGTGAATCAGAAATAAGAAGTGCAGTTGCATGGAAGCCAGATTATCCCAGTCCTGGGAACACCTCCAATACCTGTCTCTGACTGTTGTGATCACAAGTACCCAGTTATAGCACCAGGTGACACTGGACAGTGATGGATGTGACCTCACTAGCACTGCTGGAAGCACAGAACCCCAGCAAGTAATCAACAGCAGCAAATAAGAATAAAAAAACCCATGACAGACCGAGAACAACTTACTTCCATTTCCTTAATATTTGTGGAAGAAACAGCACTTTCTCCATTCACATATGATGTAGACTAGAAGTAAATCAGTGAAGCAAGTCAGTTTTAGTACCCAAGGCAACAAAGCACTATTAAATAAGAACCTACTATAACAATAACACTCCTCATAGCACCTGTCACTTCAACCAACCACACACAGGCACAGAACACACGTTTCTGGCTCAGGACAGACACAGGCTGCCCCTGTGACAAGATGATTTGAATTATGCAGATTGTCTTCAGATTCTTTTCCACTAAATCAAGAGTACATCTTTCCATGAATATGTGCAATTCATTCATCCCACTCTGCTTTTCTTCCTGCTGCTGAAATCTTACATTCCCAAAATGGGATTTTTTGCTTTTCAATGCTTAAATATGGTATTGTTTAGCAGGATGGCCACAGACATCTCTGAGATGGGAGAGTGTTTCCTTGAGCTGGCTGCTTAAAGCTCCACATCAAATACCAAGAGAATTAATGTAACAAATGGCTGGAAAGGAGGTCATACCTGGGAAACCAGGCCATTGAGCTGCTCAGACAACTGGCGGAGACTTTCTGTTGATGAGAAAGACCTGGGAACAAAGACCTCAAAATGAAAACCTCTCCCAGGGAACTGCCCAAATCAGCACAGCACTGGGCAGGAATAAAACCTTCATTAGTTGAACCTGTTGCAAAGCCAACACAGACACTCACCTGTTCTCATCCAAAGCATTTTTATGATCCTCAGCTTCGTGAATCTGTGGATTGAAACACAAAAACTTACAAGCCTGTAAAAGAAGATGGGAGTCACACTTATGAATGTGTCACTAACACTTGATTACACCTGGGCTCAGGTTCCACAGCTCCTGTAATTACTGTTTCCCAAAGGAAGATGAACTTAAAACCACCGACCCAGTCCTGGCTTACACATCACTTCTGAGTAGTCTGTCTGGGTTTCTTGGAATAGAGAAACTCAAGTGCCACAGGCTTTACGTTTGCTGTTACTACTTATCAGTATAATCAACACTTTGCTGGAAAAACCTTCAGCTGAATCTTTAATTAGTGACAGGAAACACAGATTGATCTGACTGGAGACCTTCTGTCTTATTAAGGGTACTTTTTGCTAATGAAATATGAGAGAAGGGGAAGGAAAACAGCTTTGGAAGCTGCAGGGACACATACTCTGCTCTCACAGACAGATTGTGACTGGGTGGAGAGTGGAGAACGGAGTACTTTTAACAGGAGAAAACCTGAACTACTCATGTCATATTTATGAAGGTCATCTTTCTCCACGCAAATGTGGCATCAGTAAGCAATGCTGAGTGGTTCAATGGCAATATTGATGATAATTCACAAACCTGTGTCAGCTGCATGCTCTCAGGAGCAGGCAGAACAGAACCACAACTAGGGAGGCTGTTGCTGTTAGAGAGCACAGGGACATCGGGAGCAAGCGGCTCAGCACTACGAGTGGCAACATCACTGTCAAAGTATGCCTGTCACAAAACACAGCACAGGATTACAGCCTTCATGCAAAATGGACAAAAACACACACACACAGACACGTCACCCTGCGACCTGCCTGTGGAAACCACACAGATGTGAACAATCAGTCATTTAGAAACATGTGGAAGGGAACCTGTGTTCTCCCCAGAGCAAGCAGGTGACTGCAGCCACAGGCAAACAGTGTCCCAGAGCTGTGCCCCCTCATGTCCCACAGTCCAGCTGCCTTCTTTAACACAGGGCAATAAGGTCGCCCAACTGTAAGCTCACACATGAGATTCACTGCAAAAGATTCACCAAAAAACAAGTGAAGGCAAAGCCAGATGTCACTGTGCTTTGAAAAAACACCGCCTTTCAGCTGTGCCTGGGGAAAACACAGGTCACTGTATGCAAAGGAAGATGGAAAAGAAAAGGTTAGTGACTACATGAGAAATGAGTTAGTCAAACTCAAACGCTCCTAAAACTCAGTGAAATCTGTGGCACGCCAGGAATGCCCAGTTTAGAAACAGGACATTTATGAACAGGCCAAAGGGAGGTGGGTGGGAGCAGGTGCCCGTGGCCCTGCTGCAGCTATGGATCCCGTGACTACAGGAATCTAAATAGAAAAGAGAAGGGCCAAAACACTATTTCTGGACGGCAATGCAAAGCCCCATCCAGCCCTTTTGGGAGGATGAGTGGCATCTGATGTCCCCTCTACCAAGCCACAGTAAACTGGACCATTTAGTCTCTTGCACAGCAGCATCACAGAGCCATAAAGGCCCAGCAGTGCTCTCCTGTTTTATGGCAATTTGTTTTACTTCATCATCCCACTCCAGTAAGTCATCCCTTAAAAACAGCACAAAACAGATGAGATAATCTTTCAACATTCAACCACACCAATACACTGCAGCTCTCTGCCAATTCCACCTGGAAAAGTTCCCTCTTACTTCAGTCACTTCCTTCTTGGCATTCACAGGAAACAACAAATCTCCCTCTCTTGGCATTCCCTGTTTACCTGCTCAGCACTTCACTCATGAATCCAGCAGCAAGGTTAGTACAGCAACAGTGAGGACAGATTTAATGAAAGCATCAAAAACTGGAAGGCTGGAGAGGGAAACAGAATTTTCTGAATTTCCTTTCAGCAGGACAGATACTTGTGCCCTCAAGGAGCAATATATGTTAGGTTCTTATAGGAAGGTCAGGAACTCCCTCAGTTCTTCCAGCTAAAGGTTACTTCACCTTTATCAGACACTATAAACATCAGAGGGACAGGAGAAATTCCTTCCCCAGCACATCTCAAACATGTTTCCTTAATTCCTGCTGATCAGAACATTCTTTTAGCTTAATTCTCCAGGATGCAAAAACCAGTAATGTGCCTTAACCACAAGAACTCCTTCCTTCTGCCTTCACAATGAGCAGTTTTGTAACAAACTTTCAAAAAAACCGCCAAACTATTTGAAGAACCGAATTTGTTGGAAACAGAAAGCTTTAGGAGAAAAACATTTACATGGAAATTATGCATTGTGAGCTTCCAATAATATAGAATAAAAAGTAATTCTGCTCAGCTTAGCATATAGCAGGGTCCGTTTGCTTCCACACAAAGGCCCCTATTTTGCTGGTTTTTCTGTGTTTCAGCGCCAAGAAGGCTGAAGTGGGTGAGAAGGGAGGGCTCTGCCTCACATCAGACACCAATGGCAGCAGCAGCTCAGCCGCCAACGATCAGCCTTTCTGCCCTATTAGCATCCAGTTTCTGAACAGCATTTTCCTGACTCAGGATTTTTACAAGACGGCAACCGGAAAGAGAAATCTTTCTTTCGTTACATATTGCAGTTAAAGATTAGTTTCCAAAACATTCCTAGAACCCCAAGCACAACAATCCACAAATTCCATAACAGCCGATCAGATCAAAATGTATCTGTAAGGAAAAGAGAAGAAAATAATGGGAAAACAAGACTGAAGTAATGAATTCTGCCTTTGCAGAACAGGATTAAAGCTGCAGACACACATAGGCCTTCACTGCAAGGCCAAATATCACCTCAGAAACAGCCCTGGACCACCCATCTTCATCTCACCCTTCAATGTGAAACAAGTCCCTTTCTCTCAGATTTAACTTACACTGAACTTAGTAGTATCAACTGAAAATAGCTGCAGGACAAGAGTGACACTTTAGTCACAACATGGGTTTTCTGAGGCTGGACAGGCACACCCAGCACCCCAAAGCTGGCACTGTGTCCTCACATCACTCAAGTTCTCCTGATACAGAACCTACACAGTCCAGCTGGAGGGATTCCGTGTGGTGGACAGAACAGCTGCTGCATTATCATACCCAAGTAAAGGAGAAAAAGGACATGCAGGCAATTCAGAGTGAAGTCCATTCCACCTTGCAGGCTTCACTGTATCTATCAGGTGCCCCATGTGATTACTATAGTTATATTTATTGCTGGAGGCATGTGGATATGCAGTAAATATGACTTACTTCATGACAACTACACTGAAATAATGGCAGGGAAATAAGCTACCAAAATGATGCAGGTGAAAATCAAAAGCAGAGCTTTGGTGTGACAAAACTGGAAGAACATTCTGGGCTGCAAAATTTGACTTCTCTTGAGTTGCTATCACAATTTCAGCTTCATTTAAATAAACTGCCTGTCTGAAAACAAACATTTTTAAAAGGCTGCTTGTTCATATTTGCCCCTGAACACGTCTCTATCACTTCTTGGCATACTTCCTGCCCTTTCCTCTTCAGGATCTTGGGAATGTGAATACAGTAAAGCCTGTACATGCTTGGCTTTGAAGTCCCTGACTTCCTGCCCAAGCATATTTAAATCCACAGCACTTGCCAGACTGTACATCACCTGTGCCAGTTCAATTGCCTGTCATAACATGGATGGCTGGAATAACCAGACAGGGCAGCTGCTTGCCTGGAGATGAGCAGAAACGTGCCCTTCACAAACCAGGCTCCAGGAAAACAAAGCAATGACACACAGAGCAGGAGAAATACAGAATAAGAAAGCACTACCTCTCTTCCTAGTGCACTCTTCCTCAGCTGTTAAGTTAGCTTATTGCCTCACCCCACATTCCTGTTTTCCTCAAAGCTCAGCTGTCCCAAGGAAGACTTTTTGACGAGGTTCACTTTTCCCACGCGTTAAGTTTGACACAAACCAGGAGGAAAGAAGCACGATGGAAACACAAAGAGCTCCATGTTAATAAAAACAGCAACAAAACTGAAGCAGCTGACGACGGATGTGTGAGGACAAGGCTCCGTCCCGAAGGTGGAGGTGAGAGTGGACAGAACCCAGAGCATGCAGGAGGGAGAGCAAGTCACTGAGAGGGACACGAGCACTGCCTCACCTTCCTCTTGTCCAATGAGGGTATGGCTACCCCATTGGAGCGGTTAAGGTCTGACACCAGCACCTTCAGAATGTTCTGAATCTACAGGAGGTGAAAGAAAAGGGGAAAGAGAAACGGCTCAGAGAAGGACAGAGAGGAAAGTGTCAATTAAAGGCAGCCAAAGAACCAGCCTCGTCCAGAGCACACACCTCGAGAGAGCAGCTCTGGGCACACCCAGGGCATGGGCAGCACCACTTTGGGCAGACCCGACTCCAGCTGCACCTTCCCGAACTGGAAGGTTGGCAGCTGCCAACCCCTTGGAATAGTTGGCAGCTACCAACTATTTTAGCACCCTTCAGAGAGCATCTGCACCAGCACAACCACTTCCCAGCTCCCACCAGCTGGTCCAGAAAGCCAAAAAAGAGCAGGGCGGTGGGAAATGGTGTAGGAGAAGGAATGGGAGACTCACGTTCTCTGGAGGCTGCTGGTCATCAGCGGTGGGAGTTGCTGGTCTGCTGCCTTCTTTAGTTTTGCGCTTCTTCTTAGTTCCTGCAGTTGCTCCAGGGCTGTTCTTCTGCTGATATTCCTTCAGCTGTGAGCAGAACAAGAACAATCTGAAGTCCAAACAGAATATGCCTTCCACGATGTCAAAAAAAAACCCCCAAAAACTTAACTCTACTAGGTAAAAATACTGATCAAAAGTAAGGACAAATGAAATGCTCTTCCGTGAGTTTTCACCTCTGGGGAAAAAAAAAAATCAAAACAAGCCCAGAGAAGGCTAAAGACCTAAAGTGATGGGTTTATGACAAGAGGATCAGAGTTGTAAACATTCAGCTTTTGTTTATAGCTAGTGCTGTCCTTGGGAAACAATTTGATACTCCACAGTGTAACTAAAAGGAGATTAAAAGCAATATTCTGGGAGGGTTTTAGGGTTATAGCGAAGAGCAGTAAGGCGAAATTAATCAAGGGCAATTAATCCTGCATGCAAAGTGAAAAAGCACTGCCTGACAGTAAGTTCTGCTGCTGCATGAAAGGTTTTATGAAGGAAAACTGCAATCCCCACAGGCAGGTAACACATTAGCACAGACATTGCATTGACTAAGGGGAGAAACAATCCACAAATGATCTTTTAATCACATCCACTTGGCCCAGCAAGTGCCGGCGCGATAAGCTGTGACTCGAATCCCGCCCCGCATTTCTGTGCAATCCCTGAGCCCCTTCCCGGCAGGTCCTGATGTAAATAAGGACCCCAGGGGAAGCAGGAGCAGCATCCCATTCCCGGGGGACATTCCAAAATGGAAGCGCGAGCTGCTCCAGGACACTTTCCCGTTCCTGTGACTTTGGCACACTGGCGCAATCCCGCCGGGACGGACGGACAGGGGAGGGAAAAAAACACCAGGGGAAACAATAAAAAAAGGAGGAGGCGTGTGGGAGGAGAGGGGACACAGGGGAGACACAGACGGGAGAGCCGCACGGCAGCACCGCGGCCGCCCAGGCCCGGCCTCGCCCCGGCCCGGCCCGGCCCGCACGGGGCTCCGGCCCGCG
>VXBX01007118.1:511642-538718 GCA_013400415.1 Scytalopus superciliaris
CGCTGACTTTTTTTTTTTTTTCAATCTTAATTTATTGTCTATACTTTTGAATGTGTCCCGGGTTTGTGCAGTAGGTGGAGGGATAGCCCAGACCTGTCTTCTCTTGGAGAGTCCTTCTCTCTTCCAGGGAGATGGGAAGCTCATCTGGGACTGATTCTCCTCTTCCAGCGTGGGTGCAGCTTTATATGTCCTTGTGGCCTTGCTCCATGGTGGAGGACATGAGCAAATCCCACCATCTTGTGGACACTTCTTTGGGTCTTTTATTTCCATCTTTCGTGGATGCAGCCTTGTTTTGTGGACCATCTTCCTTGCAGAAAGCAAGTGGGGGAGTGGGAAGAAGGGCCTGGTTTGCCTTTGCTTAGATGAACTCAGCACCACGGAGCAGCTCTCAGGGCTTTCCTGCCTTGATGTCAGTGCCCTGGGCTTGGGAGGCAACTTGCCTGTGGAGAGAACGTCCTCCAGAGGGTGGCCTCTGCCAGAGCCTGACTTCACGTGCTCTGCATCCCTTCCCAAGACCCCTCCCTGCCTCCAGCACCGAGCCAGGCCCTGAACTGAAATGTCCGTGTGAAACACCCGACCTGTGCTATGTGAATTCCCCGTGTTGTGTCTGACATGAAACAGCCTCAGCAGCAATGTCCAATTCCAGTCCTCGGAGACCATGCAGAAATGTCTCTTCCAGAGAAAACTCTGGGTTGGGGGTTCTTCCTTTTTTTTTTTTATTTTTTTTTTTTAAACAATTTGTTTTTATGCTTTTAGCAGGGTTACTCCTTAAAATGACATCTGTTTTTCGTGAGGGCAGGGTGTGTCTGCTCTTCTAGCTGTGCTTCCACACCAACGTTCTGCCTGCCCCAGTCTGTCCTGGTCTCACAATTAAACACAAGTATGGGCTATGCTGGTGCTTCCTACCTTTTCCTTGTGCAATCCTGCTCTGTGGGGGGAGGCAAGAGTGCCATTTTGGGAACTGGGAATTGCCACTCCAGAGCAATGGCCCCTGTGTGGCCTTTGGCTCATCTCAGAGCAGGGGGAACAAGCCCTTCACTGCTGGGTTTAATGACTGTGTGAAAGCAACCTGTTGATCAGACCCTCCTCAGACTCCTTCACAGATCCCCCACTCCTCCTCTCTCCTGGCCCTGTTCTCAGCACTGCCATCCCAGTTTGTCCTGGCCCAGTTCTCCCTGTTTACCCTGGCACATCTGGCTTGTCCACCCCTCTCCTGTTCCCTCTTTCTGCAGCTTCTCTCCATGTTTGGCCACACTGAACCTCCCAGCTCCTTTCTGCCCTTGTAGACCAGTTTTTGATACCCATTCCCCTTCCCTTGCTTCTAGAACCGTATTTTAGACCTTTTGCCTCCAACCCTGGGGCCAGGAGAACCCAGCTCCTCCTTGGTACGTGGGTGCCAGGGAAAAATATCTTCCATGAGCCTGAATGAAGTGTGTTACCTGGTGAAACAGCACAGGCAAAGTGCTAGAAATGTGCGTCCATTATATACCAGATGCACCTTTGGACATGTTAAAGCAGGTGGCTTCTCCAGCATCTCTAAGATAAAAGCTTTTAGCTTATCAGTCCTCTGGACACAGTGACTTGCCAGCCTCTGTCCCAAAGCAGTGGGAATACTCGGTGGAAAAGCAGCCTCACCCCCAGAGCCCTGCAGCACCCGTGGGGCTCAGCCCTCAAACGAGTTGGCTTTGCCCGGGGGGGTCATTTAGGGGGGTCAGTGCAGGGTGTGCAGTGGTGGCTCTGGTCCCACCTTGGGGCCCTGTTCCTCTCACAGCCACCGGAGGAGGGCAGGCTGGGCTCAGCAAACGCCTCACCCGCTGGAATACACATCTTTAGGTGCTCCCCGGGGCTTTCACAGCCCATGTGTGGGGCTCAGAGCTCTGGAGGTGTGAAGTGCTGGAGCAGAAATTACCCGCGCAGGGAGCTGGTCAGCCCCTGTGCGAGGTGGAGGGGAAATTTTGAGTAGAGATGATGGTGCTGGGCACGAGGCCAGTGGCAATCCCAGGCACTGGTGTCCAATCTGCTTGGGCTCCTGACCTGAGCTGTGCCAGGTGGGTGGTGGGCAGCGACCTGAACCCCCCAACCTCATCCAGCCCTCTGCTAAAGGAAATAGGGAAAAACTTGGCCTCCCTCGAGTCAGACCTGGGAGTCCTTGTCTGGAGATGGATAGTTTGAAGGAGGACAGGAGGATATGGAAGTGCTGTGCTCCCTTCCTGGAAGAGATGTCTGTGCCACCCTGTACACAGAGCTGCTCCAAAGGAAGAGGGGCCACAGGACCACAGCTCAGTGCTGCATTTCTGTTTGTCTGAGACCAGTTTAGGTTAAAAAAGCCAAAGAAATTCTGTGTTCAGGGTACTGCCTGTTAAGTGCAGGTGTAAATAGCTTTGGGAGCTTATGGAAGTATGGCTGTTGTTTGCAAGTGAGCCCAGACAAGTGGAGACTGGCTTGTGTTGTTGAGTTTTGGAGATGGATGGGGATTAGAGGCCTGTGAGAGGAGCAAGATTTAGCCCTTGGTGGTGCTGACACAACCAAGGAGCTGGGACCTGGCCAGGGCATAGCAGGGAGCTCAGCCCAAACCCTGCACAGTGCAGGCAAGAGGAGCAGGATGGGGCACCTCCTGAGGTAAAGGCTCCTTTCTGAAGAGACTGGGCTTGCTGAATGACTGGGAAAGAGCTCAGCAAACAGCATGGGGGGGCTCTGGTACACAGTGGAGCTCAGCAGTGCTGATGGAGCGCAGAGCTGTGCCAGAGGGCTGGGGATACCACACATAGACACCTCTGTGCCGGGTTTCTCAGGCGAGGGGAACCCCAGGAAGGTGTGTTCTAACTGAGTGATGCTGTCAGGAGCCCCCCTGGCCAGCAGTGCTGATGGCTTTGTGCTGCTGGGGGTTGGTCCCTGCTGGAGATCTGGTGGCTGAGGACGATTCACGGCTCATGCTGTGTTTGTCCTGAGTGAGGAGGGTTGTGTCACGCTTGGCAGTGCTTCAAGACTCCCTGCAACACCCAGCTACACCAATTAGAGGGTTTTTCCCTGGCTGTCAGCTTTGGGTTGAAATCCCAGGGCCTTTTTCAAGTGTCCCTGAAGCTCTTGGCCCAGCAATACAAGTGCAGGGGCAGTGCTGAGCCTGGGATCAGTGCTGGGACACTTCCAGCAGAGAGCTGGCTGGAAAGAAGCAGCCAGTCTTTAATCACAGTTTGATTTTTTTAAAATTTCTTTTTATTTGTGCAGTTTTAAGGAAGAGTCTAATTGAATCCTCTATGATTAGAGACACCTTGAGAGATATCCCTCTCCTTTGATCAATATGCTCGTCTGGCTCAACAGCTGCATATACATAAAAGTACTCTATATGAAGGACGAGGTATTATTCTTTTTTAATTAAAACACTTAAAATACTGTTTGCATGAGGTTAAGAAAACATTAAAATCCTTTCCTGGGTTATTATCAGACCATTAATTTAAGTAAAGCCAAAGAGCTTTACAAATCAAATGTACTTTTCCCCATGGAGATGACTGCTTCTCCCAGACTCCGTGTCCTGGACAGGGATAACAATATCAAGACAAAAAATGTGGCAACTTTCTTTCTGATCAGCATCTCTTTCCAGCTCCAGGTCCAGCTCAGCCAGGTCACGGTTGGTGTGCAAAACTGAACTGTATTTTAGCTTTAATGCAGGTGGGGGCTTTGCAAGTTGCTCAGGACCTTTCTGGGTGAAATTAATTTTTGCTGCTGACAAGTCTGTGACAATCTTTAATGCTGCATCTCTCCAGCCTCCTCCTGCCACTCTGGGTGTGCCAGAGCCTTCCCAAACAATGACAGCCGCCTGCTACTCTGCACGCTGGGGAGCTGGCTCTGCCTTTAAGCAGAGACAGGGAAATAGTCTGAACTAAAGAAGGGACTATCCTTTGGTGCACTCTTTAGAAATGGAAATACTGGATTCCCCTGAGTGGTTCCAGTGTAACCAAGAGCAGGGCCAGGGGCGGCTTCTCCCCCTCCAGTTTGAAGGGGCTGTGTGCCACCAAAATGATGGTCTGTGGAGATCTCATAATCCTGTGTAAGAGGGAAGGGGCAGCAGCTTTCCTTCCCAAAGCAGAAAGGCTTTGTGAGGGAAGCAAATGTCCTTAGGGCCGCTGAGCTGCTGGACAGTGTGGAGGGGCAGGGCGAGGCTCAGGAAGCAGGGATGGGTCCTGCTCTGCTGGTTTTGAGCCTGGCCCGTTTCAGTGGCAAATCCCACCTTCCAAAATAACCTGGGGTTTGACCCGCTTTCCTCCTGGTTAATTAAAAATCTCATCCACAGGCAGAAATGGTGGGCTCCAGGAGTGCTTTGGGCAGTTGGGATCGTGTAGTACAGGCTGGCAACCCTGGGAACTGCAGGTGATGGTGATGCTGTCTGTCTGAGCTCAGGATGCATTCCTGCTCAGGATGGGGGGGTCATTGCCCAACTCTTCGCTGATCCCTCGCCGAATGATCCCAGGCTCGTGAAGTGGGATACGACCCCTACTGTGCCGCATCCCCCTCCTCGGTACAGCCCTGCCTTCGAAGCCAGGGCAGCGAGAGCCTTCCCCTTCCCCTCCGGCCATCCAAGTGGCCTCCGGCTCGGCCGCAGGAAGAGGCCAGCAGCGGCGGGCCAGCCACCTCCCCGGCTTTGAGTATCACTTTCAGCTATTCTGAAGGTTAAACGCCTGTTTAGAGCCGGCTATTGAAGGTAGAGCCGGGGGTGCGGCATTGTTCGGGCGCGCTCCCGCTTTGTCTGGCCGCTCCCAGGGATGCCCTGAATGGGAAGCGGCCCCCCAGCCCCGCACCCCGGCAGAAGGGCTCCTGGGGGACAGCCGCTTCCTCCGCCCTAATGACATTCAGCCCTCCATCGGTTCAGCTCCCGCTTTCTTTCTGCTGCAGTTTAACCCGGGCACAGAGGCCGGGCTCCATCTTACTGATCTCTGCTTGACACCCAATTACCACATGAATGGGAGAGAAAGGCTGCAAAAGGCTTTAACTCCCACTGACCCTCCTTCCCCTCTGCCTGCTTCCCCCTCTCCCCGTCCTACCCCCTCTCGCCTTTCTGCGGCGGAGGGAGTTCAAAACTGAGACGGGGAAATCAAACAAAGCCCCGGGTAAGGAAACCCATTGTCACCGCCTCCGCGATGGCTCCCCTTTCGCCGGCTATTGTTCCCCTTGAAGTTTGACTTGCTGTGTGGAAGGATGCGAGCAGCTGTTTGTGCATTCCCCTGATGTTTTATTGAAAAATAATTGAATCGTCAGTTCGGGGCTCTCTGATAAAATGTCTCCTCGTAGCGCTGGGCCCTGCTGTATTTATAAACTACGTGTCCCTGAAGGACGTGCTGGCGACCTAAACCATTTCCTCCAGAATAAACCCTCAGCAGAGGGGCAGTGTTCTTTCTGCACTCGAGAGGGAAAGCGTGTAAATGGCAGGAAAGATCCAGAAGATGGGACCGAGATAAAAGAAATTAACCTCTGTTTATTGCCAGGCTCAATTTCCAACCTGCCCCTTTGTCTGGCACAGTTGTTTTGTGGGAAGCAAGGCCTTGGTCAGTGGCCTCCTGCCCCACCAGGGATGAGCACCACGGCCACCAGGGTCCTGTCCAGTGCCATCCCACACCTGGGAGCGAGTGAGGGATCTGCCAGGACCTGGAAAACTGGGTATCAAAAGAGAAGTTTAGCTTAAGTAAAGCACAGTGACACATTGCTGGCTTTGGAGGAGGAGATGGTGTGTCTCTCACAGAGAGCTGAACCCAGGCAGGAGCCTTGTCTGTACCTGGCTTTGCTTTATGTACATGTTTAATCAAACACCATCCATGCTTACAGCACCTCAGCAATGCCAGCATTACAGTTTCTCCAGGAGACTGTGTGCTTGCTTTCCCCATCCCAAGCATATCCCAGAGAATTTGTGGTGATCTGATTCCAGCACCCAGCACGCTCCTCTCCCAAGCACACAATGTCCATAAAAACATCCCCCATATCTCTTGTGGTCACTGTTAGCAGTAAGCAGCTTTGAATGCTTGAATGAGCCAAATTGGTATTTGTGATTACTGTTCCTTTTTTTTTTAAATTTATTTTTGCTTTTTGGGGAGGTACTAACACTAAATCTGTAATATTTTGTTGTATTTCTATAACTTGATTCCTTTAGGAGCCAGTTCTCCTTTTATTTGGCCTCATGAATGATTTCTGTAAGCAAGAAGAATAGCTCATACAAAACCATAACTGCAAACACTGATCTGGAGTCGAGATTACCAGATCCTCTGTACGCAGAACGCTTCAGTCATTTCTGAAGTGCATAGAAGAAAGATTGTTGTCTCAGTCTCCTTTCCTCAGCTGCTTTTCCATACATTCCCATCCTGGGCCGTATCTCCGGGGTACTCAAAAGCCTCGGGATTTGGAGATACTTGCAATCCAGCTGGAATTTTTGGATGAAGACCACGGTCAACAGCTTCACGTCCCTGCCATCACGTAACCCCGGCAGCGAAGGCAGCATTCATGTGCGAGGGAGCGGCCTTTCCTGGGGCCCAGCCCGGAGAATGATCTCCTCGGGAGAACAAAAGGCCATTACAAACACCACCACCTTCTGCTCCCGGGGTTAGGCGCGCCCTGACCCCCGTTAGCATAAACGAAGAGCAATCTGTCTGTGTAAAATTTATGCCCCTTACACATAATGCATCATGTATATGCATAGCTATTACACTTCCATGTGCGCGCGGCCGGGCGGGCGTGGATGTTTTTTAAAGCCCGGACCCCTCTTACTGGGCGGAGGGGAGGGCCGAGGGGCTGCGGGCTCTGCCCCCAGCGCTGCCCCGCCGAGGGGGGACAGGCAGGGCCCAGCTGTCACCGCCGCGGCCCCCGGGGCTCCTCCGGGGACAGGCGACAGATGTGAGCCGCGCTGTTTAACGCGGGGGAAGAGGGGGCGTGAGGTGCCACCCCTGGCACAGGGACGCCCAGCCGCTTCTGCTGCCCAAAAAACCCCGGGGGAGCTGCGAGGCCTCACAGAGTCACGGTCACTGGGGCTCACCCAGTCCGACCCCGTGTCCGGGGGGGTTTGGGATGTCTCCAGAGAGGCACCACGCCCTCCCTGTGCACCTGTCCCAGCGCGCTGCCACCTCCCGCATAAAGAAGCTCTTCTTCGTGCTGGGGTGGAACTTATCCTGTTTCAGCAGCTTCGCTGCTGAGAAGCCTCTGCTGCGAACCCCCTGCTGCAGCTCCTGCCTTCGGGCACGCCAGGAGGGGTCTGTGCGCGGCCCCGAGCACGCGAAGGGGGTTCAGTGCGCGGCGAGGCCTGAGCTTGGGGCGGAAATGGGTATTTTTAAAGTAACGCCGCCTCGCGCCAGCGCCCAGGTATTTTAAAATAACACCGNGCCGTGGCAACGCGGCGCGGGCGGAAGCCGCGCGCGGCGCTTCCGGCCTGCGCCAAGATGGCGGCGCCCGTGTNGCGACAGATGTGAGCCGCGCTGTTTAACGCGGGGGAAGAGGGGGCGTGAGGTGCCACCCCTGGCACAGGGACGCCCAGCCGCTTCTGCTGCCCAAAAACCCCGGGAGAGCTGCGAGGCCTCACAGAGTCACGGTCACTGGGGCTCACCCAGTCCGACCCCGTGTCCGGGGGGGTTTGGGATGTCTCCAGAGAGGCACCACGCCCTCCCTGTGCACCTGTCCCAGCGCGCTGCCACCTCCCGCATAAAGAAGCTCTTCTTCGTGCTGGGGTGGAACTTATCCTGTTTCAGCAGCTTCGCTGCTGAGAAGCCTCTGCTGCGAACCCCCTGCTGCAGCTCCTGCCTTCGGGCACGCCAGGAGGGGTCTGTGCGCGGCCCCGAGCACGCGAAGGGGGTTCAGTGCGCGGCGAGGCCTGAGCTTGGGGCGGAAATGGGTATTTTTAAAGTAACGCCGCCTCGCGCCAGCGCCCAGGTATTTTAAAATAACACCGTCGGGGGGCACATGCCGCGCTGCCCAGCACTGCGGGGGCTCCTCCGGGGGCTCCTCCGGGGGCTCCGCTCGGGTGANGCCCCTCTGCCCCGCGGCCGTCTCTGTGTGAGCGTCCCGTAACAGCCTTTTCCTCTCTCCACTTTCAACCTCTTTTCCTTTTCCTTTTTTTTTTTTTTTAATCTCCCCAGTTATTAAAATCGTTTTAAAAAAACCCTCCCGCTCGTTTATCGGCTTTCCCCCCCGCTCTGTACGCGTGTCTGCGCGTGTGCCCGTGCCCTTTGTGTCCCAGCTGTGTCAGACAGCTGCGCCCTCCCCCTGCAGCGTTTCGCTTTCCAGGCCCTTTCTGCTGCGGCTCCAGCGTCGCTCACACCCCGGCCCTGGGAACGTAAAGCCTTTGCAGTGGAAGCCCTGCATATTTGTGGAAATACTTGTGTTATTCCGTTAAAGCCTCCTTTTAGCAGAAGCTAAAAGGCTGCTATTTATTAGCTTTTTCCCACCCTTTCACGAACACAGACACGCCATAACCCCTTAAACACCCCTCTCCTTAAGAATCCTTTCCTCAGTCTTTCCCGCTTCCAGCTGCAGCAAACTCTCCCGATTTTCCCAGAAGAGTGAGATGATGCATTTTTTGCTTCCCTTGGAAATGCATAAATGAGCTCTCTATGTAGGAACCACAGCTGAGTCCCCCACGGCTCGGGCTGTACAGAAGGACCTTATCTTGCAATCTACATTTCCCGCTGCAACAAAGCGTGACCTTGTTTTCCTTACATGAAAAAATGTTTTTCATATCACTGCCGTGGCTTGTTCCCTCCCCACGAACCTCGGCTCATGTTTTAATAAATCCCTGCTTCAGTTTGGAGATAACTATTTGTTGTGAGGCTGGGGGGGAAAGAGCACCAACAGAGTGCTCTTTAGGAGGGTGGCTGCATATAAGTAGTGCTGCTGAGGGCACAACAAGGGGTCTGTTGTGCTCTGCCACTGCAGAGCCAAGGAAACCTACTGTGGCATTTTTAGATAGCGAATTTAAAGGGGTTTAGTAACATCTGGATGTACCTCTGTTGGTGTTTAGGTGGGGGTTGGTTGGTTTTAAGGATTTCTCTTCACTGAGTTGGTTTCCAAGGGAGGAGAGGCATCAGGGAGTTTCTGGGAAGTTCACTTCGTAAGAAACATTTTTTCTGAGGTAATTACATTTAAGCTGGAAGAACATTTTGCCACGGTTTATATGCCCTTTGGAAACGGGATGGTCATTTTTCTGCCTCAGTTGGGTATTGAGTTGGGTTTTTTAAGGGTTTTCTAGTTGTTGAAACCTTAGCCAGTCTAGAATTCAGTTTAGAGTCAAAAGTCCACACTCTCTGCTGCTGTGTCCCATGTCTTAAAGTAACTTTTGTGTTTATTATCCATGGCCCTGCTCACGTGATAAAGCTGAGTTTGGCCTCTGGCCTCACAACAGCATGAAAACTGATCAATGTTGTTAAAGCTCAAGGTTTTCACAGTAGTTCCTTTTCCAGAAAAGGAGTATAGGTGAGGATCTTGCCGAGGCTTCTGAGTTGCAGTTACAAAAATTAGTTATTCGTTTGAAGAGCCTAAGATTAGGTGCCTGGACCAAATTTAAATCCCACTCTTTTGCAGCCTGAGGCCCAGCTCCTGTACCCACCAGCCTCTGCAAGTCCTGCTCACACCTGATCTCCTGTGCTTGCAGAGGCCATCACTTGTTATCTGGCCCCCCAGTGTGTTCTGAGTGTCAGAAGAGGGATGTTCATCAGGTTGTTCAGTGGAGGAGGATTTTGTGTTTGTTTATTTACTTATATTTTAACTTGTCATCCTCACCACTTGCTTCCCCCAGTCCAGCCTCTCTCTCAGGGACAGTCTGTGGTCAGACCAAGAGAGGGTTTCCAGGACGTGGGGGCTGCTGGCCCTGGCTTGCTCTGTAACACAGTTTGAGTCATTTCCTCTCTCCCTGTGTTCACAAGTGGAAACTGGGGGAATATTTATCCCAGGGGGATGCTCAAATTTTGAGACTCCTGGCTAAAAGATGTCAGGGACGAGCAATGCTGGATGTGGCATGGTGGCTGGAATGTTGTTTAGGTTTTTGTGAGCGCTTGGAGATGGGAACTGTGTTCCTGTTCCCTTGGGATGATGCCTGGCACCGTGGGGTCCTGGCCCACAGCAGAGCCTCCTCTGTGTGCTGGGTGATGGGATCTGGCAGCTCCCTCTATGAACTTGTGGTTTGTGATAGGGGGGGAGGGAGAAAAAAAAACACAAAGGGAATCCTGTGCTAAATATAGTCTGTGTCATTTGTTTTCTCTGCTGTGGCATCCATGTAAATTGCCTCTTTTGTACTGTCTTCCTTCTGACAATAAAGCAGAATCTCAGTGGATCATTGTTTTTATTTCAGAGGTGGTGCAGAACTCTTGTTCGATGGTGTCAAAAAGCATCAGGTGACTTTGCCCTGTCAACCAGAGCCTTGTGAGTATCAGAACCTGTTGGATAAATTGAAAGGATGACAACAAATGAAACAAAGCGGGTTTGTAAGGCAATTTTAGTTGGCAACAAGGATCAAAGTGTTTCAAAAAGCTCTTTCAGACATGCTGTGGATCGGGTAGCTTGGAAAACAGGGGTTAGTCCTCAAAGTCTGAGCATCTTTCCTGTCCTCTGAGCACCTGAGTCCTTCCTTAAACCTTTCGCCTCCCTCCTCCTGGATAGACAACATCTTCTGGATGTTTCCATCAAGTCTGTATTTGTCTTGCTTGATACTTCAAACACCAATAACCTCTTCTCTGCTTTGTTTTTTCCTGCCTGTTCTGAGGTTTGCAGGGGGCACATGTATATATATATATATGTATGTATGTATAGGTCTGTGTGTATGTAGTGTATGGATATGTGGGGGGGAGCATGGCAATATAACATAAATGTATTTTATCCACTTATTTGGCTTTCAAGTATAGGCAATCATTTCATATTAACTCTGCAGTTGAAAACAGCAAACTTAACGCTCAAATGTGATGCTGGGCATCCTGCCTGCAGAATTCCCTGCTATATAAACCAGGGCTGGAGTGTCCCAGGGATAAAAAATCATTTGTAATATCAATACTGAGCAGTGCTGCACTAACTCACTTATGTGTGTGCATACTTCAGTGGCAATGTAGATTTGCCACAGGTATGTTCTGAATTCTTCCAGCTGGATAGCACTGCTTTCTGGTGTTTGAGTGGGATTATAAACTGAAATAATGCAAAGCATTAGGGAAGGTTAACTAATATCTCATGAATGGCTAATACCATAATCTATGTGCTGGGAACCTTCAGGCCTGAAATCTTCTTGCTGTGCCTGGAAATAATTAGAGATTGGTTAGAAGTGCTTTTGATGCTTGGACATAAGTAGATGTAATTCAAGTATAATAGGAGCACTGGAATACTGTGGGTAAGGACAGGGACTAAGGCTCCAGAAACATGACCTGATGCTGATTTGCTTTGTGAGTTTAGTCGTGTTGCTTAACTTTCCCCTGCTGCTAGTGAAGCAGTAGTGGTACTTTCATGTATCACAAGAGAGTTCAGCATTAAATTCCAGCACTGTTGAAGCACTTAAGATCCTTAAATGGAAGGTAGTAAAGAAATGCTAAAACACTCATTTCGTTGGTTTATAAACTTGGGGGATAAGAGCATAATTTCCTTCAGTGCTCTGTAATTTTAAAATACCCAGTAACACCCACTGCATTGGTGGTGCTCAAAACATGATCAGATGCTCAGGAAGGGATTATTACAGGAGATGTTTATTTCTGCCAGGGGAGGGGAGGGTGTTAACACCAAAAGATTATTTTTCTAGCCCCACAGTTGTCAGCAGTGCAGTTGTTTGTGCCCTGATCCGTTCCCACTTCAAGCTGCTGGGAAGACTTCTGTGGACTTCACTAGGACGTGGGTTTATTCTAAAGGATAAATCTCTCCCTGAAGGTCTGTCTCAGCCTCAGGGTTCATACTCCTGATCTCCAGTGATTTATTCCAGATTCATCTAATGTATTATTGCTCCCAGCTTTTCCTGCTGCCTTGTTTTCCAGCACAGGGCTCTGACAGGCAGACATGGGGTTAATGTCTGACAGCAAGGGATTGCTGGAGACACCCCTCATAATATTTCCAGAAGACCATTAAGTGGTAGTGGTGAGGAACCAGTAGGATCATATCAGAAACATGTGAATAAGAAATCTGGTAAGTTCATGCAATTTTGTATTGTTCATAATGCCATGTATTTCCCTGGTTCACACTAAGAAAGTCTAATTCACCTCTCTCTGGGTTAATAAAGAGATATAGAACATGTTCCCTGCTGCCCTCATGCAGCCAGAATTGCAATGATTAGAGAAATAAAACAGCTCAGTTCTTCTCAGCACATCCTGTTGCTCACCTTACCCTGCATGTCCATCACTGAGTACTCCAGGGAAGGACCTCTAGTATGAACACTGCTTGAAGACCTGCACTTCTAACCCCATTTTAAGTGATTTCATTATCTGCCAAGCTTATTTTTGGCCATTTTGGCCTCTTACCTACTCTTCCTTTCTCTCTAGGTTATTTTTGTCTTTGTCCTCCTTTTTTGCAGAGCAGCTGCTTCTCTCTGGGAGGTTGGGCCCTGCTATATTTTAATTGTTTAGGCATTTTTATATATATCCCAGGGTGGGGGAGGTGGAAAATTATGTGAAGAAATACCTACAAATATTTACATGATAAGCTGTGCTCCATAGTTGGCAGGGACAGTCAGTGTTCTCTGGGTGATAATGTTGTTTGAACAAACTGTGTGATCATTGCTTTTTTCCTGGTAACAGTCACTAGGTGGAAAGTAGGTGGGTTCCAGATCCAGTTAACTTTTCAAGAAGATTTGATTCTCTGTCCTTTTCTGAGGGAAGAGGTGGACTCTGGAGGGATTAGGAAAGGCAGGAGGAAGGAAGCTGCAAATGGGACAAGAGCAAGCCCCAAGGGGTACAGCCATGTGGCAGGGACCTATTTTTATTATCCAGGGGGCTTTTTGTATCCTAATATCAGTTGAACAGCAGCTCTTTATTTCCAAAGCAGAGCTGCCTCAGCCTGCATGTTGAAGTTGCTGCCAGGTAGGAGCATGAAGAGGTGTGGTGTGTGTACCTAAGCCACACTCTGTGCATGACTGTGTCATCTTCTAGAGCGGCTGCAGAAGGAAAACCTCAAGTTAAACAAGGATCTTCCCCCAAATTGCTGGCCATTCTGATGATCTCACTGATAATGCTTTTAGAGGATCTAAAGGCATTATGCCCTGTTGGCTTCTTCTGCATGAAAACAGTGTGTGGGAGAAAGCAGCTGGGGGAATAACGATATTTGTCACATGGAGAGAGGATTAAATTGGCAGGGAAATCAACTTTATTTTCAAGCATCTAAGAGGCTATTAGAGACAATGGAGCATAAAAGAGAGAAACCCTAGATTAAAAACTGAAAATGTATTTGGCAGCCTCCTCCTGAAACAAGCCACAGTAATTTAACCAAGTGCTTCAGTAATCAAATAGATCATTGTATGACTGCTCTGCAAGTGATGCCGGGGCTCCTTCCTCCATCTCACTGGGACTCACAGTGGTGGATTTGTCTTGGCCATGCGAGTTGCATGGATGCTGTTGGGAGGGTGGGAAGTCACTGGCATTGTTTAACCCTTGTAGTCATTTCAGGTTTAGCTCAGCAGCATCGTGCTGATGAGGAGTGTTTACGAAACCTCTGTGCTGTGCTGCCTACTGGATGTTGTATCCAGAGGCTGGGGCTGTGTGTGTGAAGTCTCTGGCTGCTTGCAGGGCTTTGAATTCCAGCTTCTCCTGTGGCTTCAGTGGTGAGACTTGTGTTTTTGGAGCAGCAGTGACCAGTTTCAGCAGTGCTGGCGTGGACCTTTTGTGCTAATCAAGAATTCACACTGTTTTGGCACTCACAGGTCTGGAAGGATAAATTATTAATCAGTGTGTTTTGGTAATTGTGGTTTCCATCTACCAAAACCCCAGGGAAAAAAGCCCACTGCTAATCAGATTTTTTTTTTTTTTTAAGAGGGAAAATGAAAATAATCTGCCATGTGCTGCTTATGTTGAATCCCTGTAGAGAAGAGCATGGTCTGCTCCTCCAGAGCTTTGCTTTCCCGGGGCCTTGTTCTGCACAGCATGGAGGGCTGCTGGGGACGGGGGAGCATTCATCTTCTCGGGAAAGAGCCTGGGGACCTCGAGAGATCAGACCTGTGCTACAGGCAGAGGGGCTTAAAAAGTACAGCATGGCACGTGTTCAGAGCTGACTGGGGTGCTGTGCCAGAACAACACCTCAAATCAAAGGTGGCAGTTGGTGTTGGTTCTAAGTTGTAAGTGCCCAGTGCTATTGCTG
The DNA here is from genome assembly GCA_013400415.1 of Scytalopus superciliaris. Taxonomy (NCBI): domain Eukaryota; kingdom Metazoa; phylum Chordata; class Aves; order Passeriformes; family Rhinocryptidae; genus Scytalopus; species Scytalopus superciliaris. The sequence goes on from VXBX01007118.1 coordinate 525,917, forward strand.
CATGCTACATTGTAGTTAAGTCATTAGTATTCTGGAATGCTTTTTATTGCTCTGTTTATTATTCCTAACGTTTTAAAGCTTGCTCAAAAGGAAGAATAAAAATATATTTTGTAATGCAGAGGCTTATTAGAAGAATGATAAGAAGAAAAGCCCCATAGCTCCGTGGAAAACTTCACGCAGTCAAACCTTTTTAGCCACAGTGTGTGGCACTCGCAGCTCTCAAAGCACTTGGGTTAGCCCCCCGTGCTTGTGCATCCTACTCGTGCATCTCTCTTAGGCAGGAAATTATAGATCTGGTGTCGAGGGAAGGGGACTCGGTGTGTTCCGTGGGGTGGGAGCTCAGGCTGGATCCAGCAGCGTGTTTGCAGCCCCGGGGCCGGCTGTGATGCCGCAGTCCCTGCCACGTGTGTGCGGGCACAGCTCCGGGTCCCTGTCCCGGGGGAGAAACCGCGGATCCCTTCGGAGGGAACAGGGAAACAAACGCTCATCCTCGCAGGAGCAGCCCCAGCACCCTCCCGGATCAGCTCATCCCGACTCATTGTGGAAGGAGCTTCCCAGGCACTGAGAAACCAGCCCTTGTGTGTGCGACCAAATCCCCGGGCTAACAAAGCCGGGCTGTTACACCCTCCTTCCCAGCCGCTGTATTGCAGTGTGGACACCTAGCAGGATAACCCCTGTGTGCCGCCCCCCCGCGCCGGCTCTTTTCTCTCGGTGGGATTTGCTGTGCTGACAGCGCTGTTCAGAGGGTGGCAGCGGAGCAGGGCTGGGGAGGAGGATCCGGGCCCTTTAAACCGCTTAGCATGCGGTTCACACGGCTCCGGGCCAGCTGTTCCTTTCTCCTCCTGCCCTCACTCGCAGGAGTTGTTTGCTGAGCTCAGAGCTCCTGTGCAAAATTGCTTTTCAAAAGAGCCACTTTCTGCTTAATTAAACAATGAGCCGCCGTCCCTCTGCACATCTGTAAAGCTCCCTCCGCAGCCCCTTTATCCCACAAACTGCTCCATTCTTACCTCCATTCACTTGTAAATCTTACCCCCCCTCTCCTCCACCCTGATCATCTCACTGGCCCTTTCTTTTCCCCTTTCAAGTAAGACTGAGGGGCTTGGAGTATCTGTGGGGGTGGCTGGTTTGGGTGGACAGGAATCGGTTTAATGGTGCTTGGCCCTGTATGAAAGTCTAATAATAGCAAAGCAGATCTGAGCCCGAAAGCAAGAGGCGATTTCCGTATTTAGGGGAATAAAATCGTGGCAGTTCCTGAGCTGAGCTGAGACACTGACTCATCCAGCAGCCACAGGGGACACCAACCACCAGCCAGGCTGGGAGGGGGGCAAGGGGTTGACTTCAAGACATTTTCTGATCCAGCTGGCAGTGCCAGGGAGAGCCCAGCCCAGGGGATTCCCTCGGCCAGGCCGGCTGCATGCAGGGCAGTGCCAGGCTGCCAGGGAATCCCTCTGCATGCTGGCAGGAGCAGCCACCTTCCTCTGTGGTCTGGGGTCTCACATCAGCTCTTTGCAGTATCTTGTAACAGCAGTGAGGTTTTCATTTTTAGCCCTCGGTGCCTGTGCACACACACACACACACACACAAAACTCAGAAACCAGGAAAATAGGAATTTTCAGTTTGTTGGGTTCTGGCTAAGCTTTATGCCAGTGGTTAGAAATGCATTCTCTGAATTGTCTTCCTGAGAGCTTAAAAAAAGATTAACCACTAACATTCAAGGTTAAACAGGATAAATGAATAGAAAAGTGATGAGGTGGGATATCTCCTTTATCATTGGGAAGGACAGATTATAGCCAGGGTGATGCAATATCATCTAGCATAGATTGATAGGGAGGAATGAAGAAATGGGAGTTTAGTGCATTAGCAGAAGATTCCTGACTGCAAAAACTATTAGACCATGGCACAGTCTCCTTGGGGTTTGGTAGCAAGTCTCCACTGCTCAAGCATCTTAAAATCAGAGCAGACAAGGCTCAGGATGGTCTTTTGTTGAGAATAATTCTGCACTGGCAGAAAGATAAAATCCCAGGACCTGTTAAGGAGTTGTGTTTTTTAATGTGTGTGATCCCCAGGCTGGTGCTTGGCTGCTGGGGTGATGGTCTTTGAGGCTCTCTCAGTTCCTTCCTTTGACAGTTTTGAACGAGAGGCAAGACCCTGGGCCAGCACTAGTGATCTGTGATCCTAATTAAAAGAGACAGTTTGGTGCACTGGCATTTATTGGGGAGCCTGAAGTGACAATAGCGTTGGGTGTTACGGGATTAGATGCTCTGACTTTGGAAATGAGGAGGGATTAGGTTTACCCTGAGAATCAGCTTGGAGCTGCTTTTTTGTCATGGGAGCTGATGGATCTGGAGGCTTGCTGCTGGCTAGTGGTGGGATTGGAGATCTCCTGAACTTGTGTTCTCCTACCAGCTATCTGTGGGGAGTGGAAGATCCTAAGCAGCTCCTCTCCAGCTTATGAGTGTTGTGATTAAAACCTCAGGGCTGAGAATTGCTGAGTGATAGCTGGGATCTGAGTCTTCACTGCTAACAGGAAGGCTGGGAAAGACCTCTGTGATCCCTTCCCATTTTGTGGACACAAGGAAACGAAGAAGAGTGTTGCTCTTTTAGCTGAGAAGCAAGAAAAAGATGTCATAAAGCAATTAAAAATTAGAGAAGCCAAGACCTCGGTGTTAGTTTGAAGCAGACATGAAGAGATGAGAGCAACAATTGGGATTCTCTTATGCCTGGCTGTAGTTAACCCCTAATTTCTTCCCTGCTATTTAAGTCCAGTGTGTGACAGGATTGGTTTGTGCACTTGTCAGAGAAAACTGATTTTTGCTCTTGCTTGCTGCAGAATTTTGCCTGGCTGCTCACTCTGCATAGTCCCAAACCCATTTGCCTGTGACTCCATTTATATCAGCTATTCCATGTCTTCTGCAGTTTATGGCACACCATGGTCTGCTTCGGAGAATGATTTGCATATCAGATGGGAGAGTGGAGGAGTCAGAAGGATCCATTGGATCAGGTTTTGAGCTCTTTTGGAGAGCAGATTCCTGGAGGGTCCTGGGATCCAAAAGAGTTGTACACCTGGAGGGGCAGCAGGTACTGGGAGCTGGTTCATGTTTTAAAAACAAGCTGCTTAAGCAGGGAAAGGGGCATACAAATTGTCTTTCCATACATTTCCATGCGGGCAGGGGGAATAATGGCAGAGGAGCGGCAGGGAAGGGGCTTTGTCATGGTTACAGGCCGGTGGCTGAGAATGTGGGTGGAGCAGTGCTCGTCCAGAGTTAGTGACCTCAGCAAATTGGAGCTCAGCCATGGTCAGTATGATAAATGATCTTATTCTGGGTCAAAGAAATGGTACCCCACAGGGAGGGATCCGCAAGGCGGCCCGGGAAAGCTCTGTGCTCTGGCAGCACTGACCCCTTAGTGACCAGTGCTGCATATATCTTATTTATTGCGGACCAGAAGGGAATTTTCCATGGTTCAGCCTTTATAGGGTTCCCCTATTTCCCTGAAATCATCCTGCTTCTGCAACCAAGGCAAGAATATGGGTGTAATTACTCCACCTGGGTGACCTTAGAGGCACTGTGTGTGTTGTGCAAGCTTGAATGTGGATTTTAAGGTGTCTGGTCCTTGTGTGTGTGTGTTTGTGTGTGTGACTCTGCCAGTGACCTGCGCAGCTCCCAAGGAGCCAAGAGCTGTGTGTCTCTGTCAACTGGTATCACAGTTGCACAAAATCCTTCCATGTTTCTGCACATTTATCAGTTCAGTGTGAGATCCTTCTAGTGCAACACCCAGCTTGGTGCTTCTTATTCAAGGCACCTGTTTTCCCTCTGCACACAGCAAGTGCCCTCCTTGCTGAGTTATCACTGATGAATCTGTCAAGCCCGGGAGGTTTTATTGAGCTGGGAAAGATCTATGGGTTTCAGCCCTGGTTTTGAGGGTGCAAATGAACCCTGGCTCGTGTTCCAGGCAGTGCTAAAATGGAGTCTTAGATGCTTTCCTGTGACAGAGGAAACCCAGGCAGCTTCTTGAGGAAAGAACAGTTGGGGTAATGCAGAAGATCAGGCCTTGGAGGATTCTCAGGAGGCCAGAGCAGGCTGTGCAGTTCTGTCTGCCACAACCAGCAGTGTTTGTGGTGCAGCTGGGCTGAGAAGGAGCCGAGGCTGTTGGGTTTTGTGTGTGCTTGCTGCAGTTCCTGCATCCCGTCCGTCTGCATGACAAGGCAATGACTTTGTGTCACCTCGTTTTCCCCAGCGCTGTGTTTCACTGGGTGATTTGTTTTCTGCATATATTGTGGGCTTGAGCTCCCATCTGTGCACTTGATCTAAGCAGTTCTCTCCAATGTTTGTCGGTTTTTCTTTTTTTTTTTAATTAACTTTAGATTATTTTTCCTGAGAATTTGGAGAGGGTTGATGTACTGTTAGCACAGGCAACAGAAGCTGTCTGTATATACAAATAAGACAGGGATTTCCTACCATGTGCTTGAGTCCTTCCTTTGAGGTTTGAGAGTATTTCAGCTTCCTGGGCCAGTTCAGTCTTGCTCCTCTGCTCGTGTTGCCACGGGTGAGGACAGTTAATGAGAATTAGAGGGTGTTTTTTGGTCTAGATATCTGTTTGTTGTGAGTGAAATTGAGTGGGCTACCAAAAGGGTTTCATTGAAGACCATGCAGCAGATAAGGATGTGTCATTACTGGGATGAGCTGGGCTTGAGTTGGTGATGCTGGAGCAAAATGCTATATTGCTCTCACCTGAACCTCCCTCCTGAGCCAAAATGCACCGTTGGTTTTGCAGCCAGATGACAGCACCTGTAGTACAACTGTGCTCCTGCCAATGCCAGACATCTCTGTTCTGTGATGGGGACCAGCTTCAAACCAACACGAGTGTGAAATCGCTGCCTTGTAATGATGGTTTAACTTGTCACCAGTTGTGGTGCCTGACCAGGCTGAGATTTTTTTTTCCCCTTCCTTCTATGTCATCTGTTAAGGACCTGCTGTTTGCACAGCAAACCCTTGGCCCAGGGAGCTGGGAACCTGTTAGACCTGTAGCATAATATCAGAAGGAAAATGTCCTATGCATGTCAACTGTAAGAGATAAGCAGTTGTGCTGTAATTTCCCTCTTACTATTTCCATCATGAGAACATACAGAGTCCTGAGCTGTTGATCAACACTGCTGTTTGAGGCGCTGAACTGCAAGATGGCTTCTCCCCAGACCACTTGCAATGCAAGTAATCTTGTTCCTTTTCAATATCTTACTTGTGGGAGATGGTTTTGGTGTGGCTGTGGTCATTTGTCATCCTTTGTAATTGATTTGTTCTAGTAATATTGGTGTACAGAATGTTGAGACGTGAAGGTGGGTGAAAAAAAGCAGTGCTGATAAAGCAGATGAAAGTATTATGTTTTAAGGTTGGCTCTGGAGAAAGGGTCTTAATATTTGTGCCTTTTGGAGTGGGGAAGCTCCAGGCATGCACAGGGGTATCCTCTCCTTTTTTTCCCTACTGTCTAAATTCCTCAGTATGTGTGTACGTGACTTCTGGGCAGGAGTAAATGAATGTAGGCTCAGGTGGGGCTGAAAATAACATTTATTATGGAAGGAGATGGGGTGAGGGAGTCTTCCAGCTCAGCCTCGAATAAATCAGTCCTCTCGCCCCTCCGTCCAGGCTGCTCCTAGGTGGCTGTCTTTTATCCAGCTGGTGCAGCGTGTTTCTGTTTAAATGATCTCTCCTGAAAGGTCCCAGAGGAAAGGGCTGCTTATTCCACGCAAGGAGAATGGTATATGGCACAGCTCATTGTTGTGTGCCCCGCCGCAAGTGCATAAATATGAAACAGCTCGCGGGCGATGCTGCGGTGGGGCTGGTGTCCCCTTCTCACCCCCCTCCTTCTCCTGAAGGCTCCTCTCCATCTTCCTTCCTCTCCCGCTTTCCTCTCTTGGTGATGGAGAGAGAGAGAGAGCCTTTTGGGTGTGAGATCCTGAGGGCTTGACGTTGCAGCAGCATTTTTCAGGGGAAGGCAGATATAGTTAACTCTTGTTTTGGTGGCTGATGGGCCGCTGTGGCGGGTGTGTATATATATATATACATATATATATATATAAATATATATAATACCTATATATGTATATACACACACCTCCTGAGCAGCGCTGGCTGTCCCCAGTGTACGTTGCTAAGAAAGAGGCAGAAAATGGTCTATTTTGTGCTTTTAACTACTTATCATTACAAGGCAGTCGTGGGTTGGCCCCAGGCAGGTGATCTGGCTCACCAGGCAGTTTTAAGGCACAAAGCAGCTCTTTTTGCCCTGATCAGAGCGATCCAGGCTCAGAGGCAGCAATACCTGTTGTGCTCCAGGCAGCCCTGTGGTGGGACTGGGGTGTTGGGGGCAGGCTGGAGGCACTGATGCCCTGGGAAAGCAGGGGGAACACAGGGACTCTCAGAGCATCCCCCTCCCCCTTTCCCCAGGAAAAGAGGCCCCCATCTGCTGCAGATGGACACATCCCCATTGCCTAGTTGGTGTGCACCTGCCCACACCAGAGCTGCTCATCCTTGGTGTGACAGAAGCAATGGGGGTGATATTATTTGGAATAACCCCAGCTCTGCTTTGGGTGACATCCATGATCCTGTAAAATCCTGGGCTAAGGCCTGTGCTGAGTTGAGCCACTACACACTCATTTATTTTTGCTGGTCATGCAGCAAACACACAGGGGATGGTACACAGGGTGAATTTACCTCGGAGAAGCACGTGTGGAAAGGTTCCCTGTGGCTACAGCGAGCTTACCACACGTGAGACAGACCTGGAGACCCATCCTGCCATCCCTGCTCACCCTGGAGCAGAGCTCCAGCCCTCACTGCGGATTTGTGCCTTCAAAAAGCTTCCTTGCATCTCAAAAACAAACAAAACTCTTTTGGGGCTTTCAAAGGGCTGTTTAAAGGAGCCCCGGGAGAATAACTGATTGTGGATTCGGAATGATGAAGTGGTTTGTGGAACAGTGAAATATAGAGGCAAATGCAGGAGAACTCCACATTGCAATTTGTCAGCTTCTGTAAACCCTGTAACGGATTATTCCCCCCTCCTTCTGTCTTTTCTCACCTCTCCAATAGGAAATTAACTGATGCTATCACTAAAGAAATTGTTTTTGCCTCACAAAGTAAAATTGATACTATAAAAACCCGCCAGCAGTGTCTCCTCCTCCTTTTACATGAAGACAAATCCTTCCTGTCACCTACTGAAATGGAAAGATAAAGGCTGAGCTTTAATAAAGAAGCTCTAAGCACAAAGTGTAGAAGGAGGGAGCAGGCACAGCGTGGGGAACACGCCACAGCAGCAGGAGTGATGCTGAGGGATGCTGCAAGTGTCCAAAATACAACTGGCCAGTGCCTGCACGTGTGTCTAAGGCATAGGCATGAGCAGGTTTGCGCCCCAGGGCTCATGTCTCCAAGAGTTCCTGCTGGTTTTAGTGCTGGTAGTGTCTGTCTTTGCTCCTTTCAGGTTCTTAATCTTGCTTGTGTGGACTTTTAAAATCTAATTAAGCACACAGAGAATTAGGCGTAATTTGTTGGGTGATAACAGAACGCACAGGATATGGGATTTGTTAAGGAGATCTGAACATTGGGAGTATCCTGCTGGATTGGTGCTTCAGCAGGAGCTGCAGCCATTCTTTGAGGGATGAGTTTTGTGGGGGAAACCTCTTGTGCAGGACTGTGGGGTTTGGGGCAGAGCCCTGAGCTCCCCTGGGACAGGACTTGCCTGTGGGATGCTGCTGAGGGACTGTCCTGTTAGCCCTTGTTTGCAGCTATCCCCATCCATCCTCCATGCTCCTCATCTGCTCTTTCTGGATAAACAATCACTCTGCTCTGGCATCACCAGGAGCCGTCAGGCACTTTGTAAACCCTGTCCTTTCTCCTTCCAGGGGATATCAGAAACCTGCTCAAGTGGATCAAACAGAATCTGTTGAAAGAACGACCAGAATTATTTATGCAAGGGGAATCTGTGTAAGTACAACTGTTATGAATCCTCCTTGTATTTCCCTGTTGATTCCTATGGTTTGGGATATTTTTTTTCCCTGTTAGTTGCAAGAAGTAAGTTAATGACCATGAAAACATGGGATTTGCTAAAGTGATAACGGGGTGTGTCCCACCCACAACTCACACTGTCCACAGAGAGCATCTTTTGCAGCCCTCACCCCAAATCTATAAACCTTAAACATGAAGCAGGGCCACGTAGACTTTCTCTCTGCTGTCACCTGGAGCAGCACAGTGCCTGTATCCTCAATTCCAGGAGTTTTAGCAGGTCTCTCCGTTCCCTGCTGACATCACTGGGCCTGAAGCAGTCAACTCCGAGAAATGCCAACAAATAATTCTTCTGGGAAATGTATTTTTATTGTCAAAATGGGGCCAGCCTCGTGGAGGGGGGTGGGGGGGGAGAAGAAGGCAAGAGAAATGGAGCAGAGTGAGCTGTGCAAGCCATCCCTGACTGCGGGGTGGCGCTGGGGGTGTTTAACATTCGTCACAGATCTTTGTGAGCTGAAGCGTGTGCCAGGTCCCCTGGTAACAGGAGAGACAATTGCAGGACACTGCAGATCAAAGAGGGGGAATCCCTTTGCTCGGAATCAGGGCCTTGGAGTGGATCCCAGGTGCCGAGTGCCTGTGGTAGGGGCACTGGGATAGCTTTCCCTACCTTCACATCGAGCTCTCTGCACTCGACTGCCGTGCGTGGGTTTTAATTACCTGGCTCTTCCACATCGTACGGAAATGTAGTCATCCTGGAGCATCCTCGGGAATGGTGTGCTTGGATTCAAATGAGCTTTGGGATTGCTCCTGCCTCCCCTTTATTTGATCTAGAAAGGGCACAGACTGTACCTGTTCCACCTCCATGCTAGGATTCCTTTTTGGCTATATAAGCAGTCAGGTTGTGATCTGTGCTGTGACATCCCTTGTTCTTAACTGTTTGTGGAGCTTTTGAGCAGACCTGTATCCTAATTGTTTCTCTCTGTTCTGCAGGAGGCCAGGAATTTTGGTGCTCATCAACGACGCAGACTGGGAACTAATGGTCTGTACTCCTTCAGTTTGACTTTTTTTGTTGGAAATATTGCTCTCTCTGTTCTGTGTTGCTCTCAGAAAAGCTATTTCTGATTCTTGCCCCAAGCGAAGCATCTTGTATTTGAGGGGGAAGGGGCAGGCTGGGATCTCTCTCCTGTGCTGCGGCTGTTCAGAAGCCTGGAGCCTCTCTCTAACCTGCTGAGTCTCATCAGCCAGCCAAGGTCTGAAGACAGATTACCCTTTTTCCTCTGGCTTCTGGCACTGGGCTTTGCACCTCTGGCTGCTGGTGGGTCCCCCCACGCGTGGGCTGACTGTGGTGGGGACTGGCAGCTCCGGGCCCCAGGCAGAACCACCTTCCCTGGAGTCAGGTGAAGGCCGTGGGGAGATTTCTACCCAAATAGGCACCTGGTAAATGTCTTCCCTTCTCAGCCCACTGTTGTGCTCAGACAACTAACAGCCCCTCGCTATTTTCCTGCCTCAGGCAACCACCTGTTGTGTCAAAACCCTGGTCCAGAAGGCGCTGTGGGGTGATGAGCGTCAGCGCCGTGGCTGATCCCTCACCTTCGCTTCTGTTGTGATGAAAACATCAGTCTGTCCCCTTCTGCTCTGCCTAACACTCACCACCTTTTTATGAGCTGTTTTCTCTTTGCAGCTTGTATTTGGAAATGACATTTAAACCATTTTTCTTTTTTTTCTCTTGGCCTGCAGGGTGAGCTGGATTATAAACTCCAGGACCAGGATAATGTGGTTTTCATCTCGACATTGCACGGCGGGTGAACTCCTGAAAAGACAAGAGGATGTAAATACAAATCCCTGGGCAAAAACCCCAAACAAAAACCTAATCCACCCAAACCTGTCTTGAACTGCCTGTGCCTGGTCTCTGCATCTTCCCACCACCTTCACTTGTTACTAGACATCCAAATAAAGCCCTGCCAGCCTGCGGCCTGCTGTCCACCACAACAGCATCCATCTTTTGGTCCTCATTTCACCTCTCCTGACTGCACTTCCAGGTACCCTAAATGAGCAGAGAGCACCTGCAGCATGTGGGACTTTATTTTTCCATGATGGGAGGAAAAGGGGTGCCAAACCCTGAGGTGTCTTTGCAGGTAGTGAGGCATTCTGGAGAAGTTGTGCCTGTTTTGGGGCAAGGCTGGGGTGCCTCTGCTTAGTGCTGGGAACCAGGATTCTTTTAACAGAATTTCAGACCAGCCACAGGAAGGGTGAAGGGTGCAGGAAAACAAAAGGTGGCTTGCCTAGCTTTTCTGTGGGGTAGCAAACATGACAGCTTCAGAGCCCTCTGTAGTGACTTTCCACTTGTCATGGTATTTATTTATGGGAAGCAGGAGAGAAATAGGCTTTTTTGGTTCTGTTTTTCTGATCCCTCCTACTGGAGCTGAGGCAGGGTGAAGTACTGGCCCACGAGCAACATCAATTTGTAGTGATTTGGTTGGAGGGGAAACAAACCCTCACCCAGCCTGAGACAGCACAGAGTGATCGGGGCAGCAAATGATCTTTCTGTCACCATGATGGACAGAATTGATGGGGCTGGGCTGCGTTCTGTGCAGGTGGGAGCTGCAGCCCGGCCAGGGAAGGGCTGGGGCTGGAGATGCACAGTTTAAGTGCCAAGACCTGGGGAAGTCAGTGGCGTTGAACCCTTTCCATCAGTGGGAGGGAGAGGCTTCTTACTGCGTGCCCTGAGGAAGTCCCTTGAGTGCTGCAGCAGTGGGTGTGCTAGGGCACGGATGCTGTCGGCTTTCCAGAAGTTTCCTTGGATAGATGGACTGGCCCCTGCCAGCCCGGAGACCGCAGCGAGAGCAGAGGGATGGGGTCAGAGGATAGCGTTGGTGCCACAGGTCTGAATGGTGCTGTGTGAGCTTCCAGGCGTGTCCAGACCAGGATTGTTGTTCCTGCCCCCCTGCCCTGCTCACCTGCGTTTCGGCTCGGCCCCGGCAGCAGCTCCTGCTCGCTGGTGCTCAGTCACTGCATCTCAGAGCTGGTCTGCACCACGGACTGCTCTGAGAGCCCTCCATCCCCAGGAGCTGCCGAGGAGGAGGTGAGAGGAGGGAGCAGGCAAAGCACCAGCCCCTGCTCGGGCAGCCTGGCCCAACACCCCGGGTGCTGCGTACGAGGAGCTTCTCCCGCCCTGCGCCTGACGGAGGAATTCCTCTGTCTGATGTGGAGAGTGCCAAAGAGTAATTCCCTCAGCTGACTTCACTGTCTCCTCTCTCACGTTCACCCCTCCACAACCTGCGTAACTAAAAGCACCCACGGACTGCGACGCTGCTGCCTCTGAGGAACCCCACCTTCCACCCACTGCTGGTGGCAAACTGATAGTCAGCCTTTTCCAAATCCAGCCACAGCGACTTTGAGTCCAGCTCACGCCGTTGGTAAATGACACAGACGGGCCAAATGCTCTTCTCTGTCCCCGGTTCTGGCTGTTAGCCTTGCTGGGCCAGGGCAGTGCAGGGGAATTCCAAGTGATGGCAGGAGCTGGCTGGAAAAACAAGGAACCCGTGTGGCGTGCGGCTTGAAACGGACTGAAACCCGATGGGAAAAGGCAGGTTTGTCTTCAGCACTGCTGCCTGCCCTGCCTCTACGCTGCTTCTGTGCCTTAGGCTGGGCTTGTCTGTTCTCATCCCCCCCAGCTGTTTGCTCAGATAGGATGGGTTCCTTTTCCTGGAGCTGTTATTCCCCTCGATAGTGCAGGTAGACCCAGGTGGCTTAGCTCCTGCTGTAGTAAAAGCTGCCAATCACTGTTAAAAAAAAAACTAGAAATGGTAAGATGAGGGAAGCCAGGGGGGTGGAGAAGAGGGGTACAGCAAAATCCTGTAACGACAACAACAACAAAAAAAGTTTCTGAAATAAAAGCCTTTTAAAACATTCTCTGCCTCCAGCTTTGTCCTAGATAGGCTCTTGGTGAAATTCTGCTCGGATCTTGTAATGCTTCCCTCTTCCTCCTGGGTTTCCTTGGCAGCCCCGGCCGAGCCGCTTGGCTGGTGGATTCATAAAGCCTCTCTGTTAGAACGTGCCTTCCTCCGNGAAATTAAACCCGCAGTGTTGGAATAGATTAAATAAATAAGCACCAGAAGGGATAAACCGGGATGGAGCCGCAGGGCCGGGTCGCCCGCTCGCCGCGCCCGGACTGCGGCCCCGCCGGTGCCCGCGGCTCGGCCCTCGGTCCCTGCCCGGTGCCTGCCCGGTCCCTGCCCGGTGCCTGCCCGGTGTCTGCCCGGCCGAGGATGCCCGTCCCGGTGAGCACCGGTCGGGATTTGGTGCATTCAGGACCGAGCCCCCCGGCCGCGCCGAGCCGAGCGAAGCCGCCGCCGGTGCCCCCGTAGTTTCCCTGGAATCCTGGCTCCGTCCCGCCGGGCCGCAGTCGGGTTACCTGCCGTGCCCCGGGCCCGGGGAAGCTCCGTCCGCCGTCCTGCACCCCGAGCACCGTCCTGGAGCCCCGCCGGAGGAGGTGAAACCTCTGCTACAGATGTCCAGACACAATTCTTGGTTCGTACGGCTCCATCGCACAAGAATTGCGTTTGGACAATCAGGAGCGGAGGTTCCCATCCCGGGCTCGCGGGATCTTCCAGGGGGGAATCCGGCCGGAGCCTGGAAAAGAAGGACACAGGGGCCCTGAGCCGGGTCCCGCCGCCCCCCGCTCCCGCTCCCCGGCCCCGCCGAGACGCTGCTCCGGCCCCGACAAGTTTCGAGCGCAGCCGCGGCGCTTCGCATCCCGGGTTTCCATTTAATGGCACTGCGAGGGGTTTAATTTTATCAACTCGTTCCTTACCCCT
>VXBX01007118.1:562277-575784 GCA_013400415.1 Scytalopus superciliaris
CCCCGCCTCGTGTTTTGGGGACACGCGACCCCTTCGCAGAGAACTGTGACATTCAACAAGGGCAAATGTAGAATCCCTGTCTCCTTGCTCAGCTCTAGCGAGGCTGCATCATGGATCTGGTTCTGGGGTCCTCAGGGCAAGAGAGATACAGAGCTTCTGCAGCAGGTGAGTGAGGGGCAAGGAGGATTAATGGGGGGCTGGAGCATCTCTCTTACAAGGAAAGGCTGAGAAAGTTGGGCCTGTTGAGTCTCATGAAGAGACAACTGAGAAGGGACCTCTTAATAAGGTGTATGAGTATCTAAAGATGCCGAGAGGATGGAACCAGGCTCTGCTTGGTGGTGCCAAGAAACAGGACAAGGGGCAACGGGCAGAAACTGATGCACAAGAAGTTGCACTTGAACNTGGCCGCCAGCAGTGCCACCAGTGCCACCAGTGTCACCAGTGCCACCGGGACAGGGGCCGGGGCCGCTCCGGGGGCCATGGCGGCCGCGCCTCCACCCCCGCCCGCACTACAGCTCCCGGCGTGCCCCGCTCGGGGGCGGGGCCGGGTGGAGCCAATGGGAAGGCGGGGNTGCATCATGGATCTGGTTCTGGGGTCCTCAGGGCAAGAGAGATACAGAGCTTCTGCAGCAGGTGAGTGAGGGGCAAGGAGGATTAATGGGGGGCTGGAGCATCTCTCTTACAAGGAAAGGCTGAGAAAGTTGGGCCTGTTGAGTCTCATGAAGAGACAACTGAGAAGGGACCTCTTAATAAGGTGTATGAGTATCTAAAGATGCCGAGAGGATGGAACCAGGCTCTGCTTGGTGGTGCCAAGAAACAGGACAAGGGGCAACGGGCAGAAACTGATGCACAAGAAGTTGCACTTGAACGAGGAAGAGCTTCTTTACTGTGGGGGTGACCAAACACTGGGAGAGGCTGTTCAAAGAGGGTGTGGAGTCTCCCTCACTGGAGATACTCCAAGTCCATCTGGACACAATCCTGTGCCACGTGCTCTGGAATGACCCTGCTTGGGCAGGGAGGTTGGACCCGAAGACTCATCTAAAGGACACCCATAGGACAGGGGACCCCCCTGAGGAACGGCATAAAAGTTTATTATATGTAAGAAACAAACCCATGAGATATGTACACGTATTTACAGGACAAAATGAATGAACCTAATTATTTACAACAAGGACCATCCTTCACAAGTCTGTACATCAAGAAGTGATAGTGAAAACGTATTTACATGTGGGATCCAGCGGGTGAGACAGAGGTGGAAGAGAAATGAAACCGAAGGGTGAGCTGAGGGGCACTGTGTTGTCATGGACTTCAGCAGGGCTGGGTGGTGGAGACCAGTGCTGGCCTGCCCAGACATTGTCCTGATCCTTCAGGGTAGCAGTGTGGACTCCCTGCCCTGTCATGTCCTGAGGAGTGAGTGGCGGATTCAAGGTGGCTGCTTTTCCTCCTCTTTGGCTCCAAATTGCTGCCCCGTGCCCCAGCGCCTTTTTGGGTCATCTCTCCTCCTCCAGGTGCCGGTTCCTGCTCCCATCCCTTGCCCCACAGCCACCAGTGGGACGCAGGCTGGGAAGCTGGGGGGTCTCCCAGGGCCTGGGGGGGTTACAGCTCGCTGAAGCGCACCGCTGGCTCCAGCTTGTGGGACAGGGCAGTGAGGACCTTGTCGAACTTCTCGTAGCGCTCGGCCTGGCTGCTCTCAGCCCCACGGCTGCCCCAGAGCAGCCGCAGCTGGAACTCGGTGCTGAAGATCTCCAGCAGCTCTGCTCTGCCCTGGAAACCTGCAGGGAGGGAGAGTCAGTCCCCTGGGGATGAGACAGAGACCCTGTGCCCACGGGATGCTCCATCCTGGAGCAAATGTGAGAGAGGGAAAGGGACCCTGCTGTCCCCACTGCTTACCCTGCAGCTTCACCTCAGCATTGGTGTGGTAGAGCCCACCGTGGTGGGCCACCATCCGTGCTGCCTCCAGGTGGGCCATGACCACCTCCACACCACTGTCCGTGGCCTCCCAGGGCTCGGGGCTGTCCGTGAGAGCCTCATCCCGCTCCAGGAGAGTCACAAGAGGAATGATGTGAGGAAAGGTGGTGTTGGTCAGCGGTGGCCCTTCTGGGGAGAGAGGCACCCTTAGGACCCTGCGTGACCCTGTGCCCCCTCCCCATTTCCCTGTGGAGCTCTCCTGTGGCCACACAGCCCTGCAAAGCCAGGCTGCCACCACACTCCCAGGAGAGGCTTTAAGGCTCAGCTGGAGCACAGCAGCTGCTGTGTCTCTTCGACCGCTGTGCCCGGGGCCATCGCCTTGTCCCACACCAGCTCCTCCCAGCCAGGCTTTCTGGCTGTGCTGGGAAGGGAACTCCACTGTGCCTGCTCGGGCTGTTTCCTGGGGCTGCAATGGGGAGCAGGTTTGCAGACCCCAGAGCACTGGGCATCGGAGGGATGTGGCTTTTCATCTTCCCTGGCTGGCAACCCTGTCCCTTGGTTTGGCACTCCCTGCCATGCGAATGCCAGGGTTTGGCTTGGCTGCTGGTTTTATTTAGTTATGAAACACTTCCTTGGGAAGGAAGGGGCAAACAAGGCCAAATGGGCTCTGCTGGGTGCTGGGGCGGTTCAGCAGCCAGAGGGGAAGTGTCTGGCACTGGCTGGGACAGGGTCAGAGCTCTCAAACAGTGAGGCCATGCCCAGACAGAGCGGGAAGCAGCAGGCAAGGAAGAGAAGGGGGCTTGCTCCTATTACCTTTCCCTTCGTTCAGGCTCTTCAGGAATGGCTTAAGCTTCTTTTCATAGAGGATTGCACCCTCCGTGTGCCGCTGCCGCAGCACCATCCAGGTCTGCTCCAGCCGGGCGATCTGAAAGGACGTGAGGCAGATGGAGGGTGCTGGGGGCATTGCAGACCCCGGGCACCAAGCTCTGAGCTTGCAGGGTGCTCTCAGGGAGCACAGCTTGGCCCTGCAGCCATGGTACCCAACCTTGCACACAGCAGTGCCTGCTGCTCCCCAAAACAGCCTCCTCCACCAGCACTCTCTGCCAAAGATGGCACATCCCTGGCACTGAGGCTGGGTTTAGGATTTCTCCCCCCTCCCTGTGCCCCAGGACAGCAGCTTCCCCGCGTTGCAGAGGCCTTGAAGATGAGATGCAGGGAGGGGGCAGCCGTTCCACCTCCTTTGTGCAGGCAGGAAGCAAGACTCCCCAGCTGGGCTTGATTTAAAATTGAATTTTAATCTCCTTTCATCTTCCAAAGGGAGCAGTGTGGCCCGGAGACGCGGCTGCCACAGCCTTGAGACTGATTTGTATTGTACCGGAGGGCAGATTCATTTCCTCCCAGGAACACAGCCCAGCACAAAACAAAAAGCCCAACCACCGAAAAACAATCGGATCCTGGCGGGACTGGGCTGTCTGCTCCGCGGAGGGGATAGCTCTTCCCCTTCCCTGCTTACAGCCCAGCGGATGCAGCCCCGTGTCTCCCACCCCGGGCATTTCCCCCCTTCTCCCACCCCACTGGCTGTTGGAGCCTGCAGGACACAGGGACAGGGATGCGTTTTGGACGAGGGGGGCTGAGCCCAGGCCACGAGGAGTAAAGGAGCATTCCCATACCTGTGTCATTTCCAGGGCGTTCATCACAGCCGCGAAACTGAACATGTTCCCCATGGTGCTCTTCAGCTCTGCAGCCAGCTGGATGGTTTTGTGAAGCAGGGCTGCCCGCTCCTCCGTGCTGCCCGTGCAGCCCAGGATGTCCACGGCGATCATGATGGACATGGTGTGAAACCTGCCGTGGGATGAGACACAGAGCAGGGTCAGGGCAGGGGATGCCCTGGGCGCTCAGCTACCCCCATCCCCGTGCCAGGCTGGAGGGGAGCAGGGCTGGGATGGGGACATCCAGTGGGATGGGGCAGCCCTGTGGGCTCATCTCTGCCGTGGCCGTACCGTTCCAGCAGGTCCAGGCGGAGCTGGTGGCCGTGGGGCAGGGTGAGCAGCTCCATGCCAGAGCTCACCCCCATGAGCCGCTGCATCTCCACCGTCACACCCAATATCCGGGCGACCTGGCAAGGAAGGTGAGAGCTGGTTAGACCTTTGTTACCTGGGGAGAGGCTGAAGCGTCCTCATGCAGCCTCTTGCCCCAGCCCAGCCTCTGCCTGCCCTGGCTGAGCCCTGCAGGGATGCTCCAATGCTCAGGGATGCTCTGATCCCTGCCAGCCTGGAGTGATCAGAGGGCAGCAGTGTCCATCCCCCCCGCCTGACCCTGGCCGTACCAGGCAGTCCACTTTGGTGATGTGTTTGGCCAGTGTCTTCACATCCACCTCTGCCAGCAGCTCTTTGACCTTCTTGAGCACGGTCATCTCCAGAGGTTTGTTCTCCAGGGGGATGAGCAGAGACTGGAAGGCAGCAGGGTTGAAGGAGGAAGTTGTTTCCATGGTGGGGGGCACAAAGGTCATGAAGTCCGGCTCTGCTTTCAGCCTCTGCCCTGCCTCTGCTTCCCCAGAGCTGTTCTCCACAGTCCCTCTCTGTCCTTCCTCCACCTTTAGCCTCTCCACGTAGCTCTTTGTTGGCATCTGCTTGGTGTCGTGGGCTGGCCGGTCCCTGCTGATGGGTGAGGTGGGGTGCAGCTGGCAGTAGTGCCCCGTGTCCGGGTCACTGTAGCTGTTCACGGAGGGAGAGGGGGAGGCCCGGGCGTACCCATGGCAGGGGGTCGAATGGGAGCTGTGGGCAGGGTCTGGCAGAGGTTTGCTGTTGTTCCCATGGCACAGTTGGGGCTCGCTGGACCTTCTGATGACCGGAGAGGTTGGGGTGATCCCGGCTGCTTGGCAGGCATGAGGCTTTAGCCGTGTAACTGCAGGGAGAAGAGGAGACACTGAGCAGAGCCTGGAGATGCACAGGGACCATGAGTGCAGCAGCTCAGGGGTGTGGAGCTCAGGGAATAAAAGCCCTGCTGCCCAAATGGACTCAGCCAGTCCCAGGGCAGCTGGCTGAGGTCTTGTCCTCAACTCCAGCCCTCCATGAGGGCAGTTCTTTTGGCCATGCCGGATATAGTTCCGCCAGCAAAGAATGACACAGGGACTTGTTTTTACAGCCAGCTCCATCCCTATCCCCAGCTCCTGTATCACACCCAGCCAGATCCATGTCCCCACCATCCCCATGGGATGGAGGGGCAGTGCCTACCTGTGCTGTAGGCGGGTGACGCTGGGTTCTCAGAGATGGGGGACATCGGGGAGTGCAGGTCTTGGATCTGGTCCACGCTGACGGCACAGTTGCGAATGATGTCTCTGTGGTGGGGCAGGGACACACTGGGGAGGGGGAAGATGGGGCAGGTGAGTCCCTGAAAACAGCGCCTGGGCAAGCACAGTGGGGTTAGGATGAGGGTTTGCTGCCCCATCACCTCCCCTAGGGCCATCACCTCCTTTCATGATGAGCTGAGCCCCTCACAAGCTCAGCTGGAGCAATGAGCTGGCAGTCCCTGCATGTCAGGATAGTTAGGTGAACTATTGCTCTGAGTAACTGGAAAGCGCCTGGGAATTGGACTAAGGGAATTGAGTAACAAACAAGGAAGTCTTGGGCTGGTGGGGCAGCAGTGATGGCCTGATGCAAACGCTGTGTGTCAATGGTGCTGCAAAAAATTCTGCGTGCTTGGCACCAGGAGGGTTGCAAGGAGACATGGCAGGTAATTCACTGCTCTCCCTGCTGTGGGTGAGGGCTGGGCTGCTGTGATGTGTTTGGTCTTGAGCACTGTGCCTCTGCAGCAGGAAGAGGATGGGACAGCAGTGGTGGTGATAGGGGGTTTGGGGAAAATGTGAGTGATGAGGAAAGACTGATGGATCTGGGCTCTTCTTCTGGAAACACATATGCTCTCCTGGAAGTCTGAGTGTTTTCCTTTTCCCAGCCATAACAGTTGGTTGCCTGTTTTCTGCTGGCACGTTCTCACCCTGCCCTTGGGCTGAGAAGGTCGGGGTGGTGAGAAAGCAGCTTGGCTTAACAACAGGCTGTGTCCTGCTGGGGAGGCAAGAACAGATGGATCCCCCCTTGGCTGGTGTGTGTGTGAGGATGTGTATGTGACCCTGCCTTCCCTGCAGGGCTCTGGGCATCCTGGGACTGCTGAGAGCAAGACATACAAAGGAAGTTTCCTTCTCCACCTCTGGAGAAGCCCAACTGCTCCAAGGTTAATGTGAGCAGCTCAGTCTTGTGGAGCATCAGCCTCCTCCTGCCTACTAGGCTTTCAGCTCTGCTTGGTAACTTCTTGCAAATGCTGAAAGGAAAGGGCTCTGAAACTAAAAGGGCTGTTCAAAAACAAACAACAAATGCTCTCTTGATGTCTGGGACTGATTCCTCTCACATTTGCCTGGGAAAGCTTGGCTCCATGGCTCTAACAAGCCCTGACACGCTGGTAATCCTGGACTGGGTGATTGTAAAACACACTCTGGCTTGTGGCCTGCAATGTCTGCTGTGGTAGCTCAGTGCGGTTGGCAGCCAGCCGGGGAGAAAACCCCAGCTCCAGCTGAGTACTGGTTCTTTCCCCCATGCCTTTGCCGGTCTCTCTCTTCCCAAACCCCTGCCCTGCACCCGAGGAGCAAGGACTGAGCACGGCCCTCCCTCTTTCCTGGGGGTTGATCCTCTGCTCAGCTGAGCTCGAATGAGGCTGCGTGCTCACCTGGTCGGACACCCCTCAGCCCTGGTGATCTTGTCCGCGGTCAGGCCGTCCGTCATGGTGATGCTCCTCCTCTTGATGTGCCCCCCTTTCTGGGTGGAGGGGCTGTGGGGTCCCCCATGCTTCCCGTTGGCCAGCCCATAGCTGGCCTCCAGGTAGCGCAGGGGGAAGGTGCGGTTGATGGGGCAGTAGACGATGGCTCCGCTCTGCTCAGAGATGGCCTTGCGGTTGCCCACGTAGAAGCGGACGAGGGCAGGCACGTTGTCAAAGCTCTCCTGCTCGAAGAGGTACTGGACACGGGTGTGGCCGTCGCTGGACTTCACTGTCACCTTGTTGATCTTGAAATGGAGGGGCTCGTTGCGCCAGCGGCACGTCAGCACGTAGTCGCCCAGGCTGGTGAGCGAGTCGCGGATGAGGAAGTCGCCGTTCCTCTGCACGAGGCTCTCGGACACCTGGCAGGGGACAGGGCAGCTCAGCCACAGCCACGATGGATGGGCTAAGGGGTGCTCCCATGGGGTGTTGTTTGGGGCAGTGGTTCTTCCCTTTGCCCCTGGCTCTGAGATGCAGGAGGGCGTTTCCCATGGCAGAACCAGGCAGCTCAGAGCTAGTGAAACCCTTGGACTTCTCCCAGGGGGAGGGGCTGGTGGTTCTGCATGGTCTCAGGGTGCTCTCCCACAACATTCCAAGCAAAGGGTTCCCAAAGCCATCCACCTTCCCCTTCTCACCTCCCGGGGGATGCGGCCGTGGTACCAAGCATGGCTCCGCAGGTCGGTGCTGCTCAGCTTCAGCTCCTCTTCCAGCTCCTTGTGAAGCTTCTCTGGTGATGAGTCGAGGATATATTTCTCCTTGGAGAACTGTACAGGGGAAGAGAGAGTGTCAGCTGGTGCAGCAGTGCAGGGCCTGGGGAGGGAAGGGCTGGCAGGATTCCCCATGTGGGACTGTGGCACCTGCCAGGAACAGACCTGCCCCCAAGGGGCAGGTAACTCAGAGCTGTATGTGAGGATCACTGCTTGTGGCAAAGGATGTGGGTAATGTGCCTGTTGATGGTCAGGTCCTGTCACCAGGAGCACTTGGAGGGTCTCCTGATGGCATGTCCCCATTGTGGCTGTCCACTCTGTGCCGGGCATGCTGCCCCTCTCCCCCAGCTCAGAGCTGAGGAGAAAACCTGCTCCAGCTCCCCTTTAAACATCTTGAGGGCTGAATCACCCTAGGAAGCACTCTTCCAGGAGGAAACCTGCATTATTCCTCCTCCTTCAAACACCCACTGTGTTTCCCCTTCCAAAGGGTTAACGCACTGTGTTTAGCCTGATGGTGGCATGAATAGTAATGACAAATGTAAAGGGAACCTTCTGCATCGAAATTAGCTTTTACCAGCACTAGTGCACCTGAGCCTGGAGGATGCAATTTGCCCCCTCCCTTCCTCCGGAGAGATAAGGGATGGCGTCATGTCTCCATTGGCTGGAGCCTGCCTCTCTCCCTGCCTGCAGCTTGGCCAGCATTCCCAGAGGGCAGTGAGGATCTGCATGGTGGAGCCGGTGGATGCTTGGGGAGGTGAGCACAGGCTCAGGGTTCCTGTGTATTCCACACATGGGGCTGGTTCTCGTGGTCATCATAGTGGCTTTGAGATGAGTCCTGCTGTGGTGCCAACAGGGCCTGGGAGCCAAGACTCCTGAATTCCCTCCATATCCCAGATGTGTGCTGTCCTGAGAAGGGGATGCATGTGGCCACTGCCACGGACTAGGGAGCTTGGATGAGGCTGCTGGGGTGTCCTGATCCACTGCTCCCGTGAGTGAGGGTGGCTTGGTGGCTGGCTCACCTTTGGTGGGGCAGTGCCAGCATGAGGAGGCACCAAGGAGCTGGGACAGCTGTTAGGGCAGGATGCTGGTGGTGTCCTGGAGGACAGACACGGGCTTGAAGCCCTACTGAGTGTCAGAGGAGTGGACTGGCACTCATGGCTGGCCTTGTGTGGCAGCTGGTTCCTGAGAGCCCCGTGCCAAGGCAACAGGGACCTGTCTCAGAGCTGACCCCTTTACCCAGCACCTCATCCTCTGTGTCCCGTATCCATTCCCTCTGCTTCTCTAGTAGCTGGGAATAAGGGAAGGTGTCAAGCACTGTGCTGCTGTACTGCCTTGTACCCACTGCTCTAGAGGTGCTCTTGGGACCCCAGAGAATCCCTCAGCAGGACCCTGACCCTAAGCCTCCCATTCCCTGAGGGAGATGATCCATCCACCTTGGTAGCTACACTCATCAGCCAAACTAGGCAAAGATCATGTCCTGTGGATCCTGCTCCAGCGTGGGGAGAGGGGAGGAGGCAGTGACAAAGAGCCCGTGTGATGGACTGTGCTCTCCAGGGCTTGCCCTCACCAGCCTGGATCTGCCCTTATTCCTCCCTCCTGACTCCTGTCATGTCAAAACATGCAGGAAGAGTGGAAGCAGCCTGTGAAAACAGTGTGGGTTGAACCCAGACTTGCTCATCCGACCGTGTTTGCTCTCTCCATGAAAGTGTCCCATTGAGTGGGGCTGCAGGGATGCATGGATTGCCCCTTCCTGACTGAGGGCTGCAGGGAGCTGAGCACTCACTGCTGCTCTGGGCCCTCCTGGAGACAAAGCCACCCGGTGCTGCTGAGCCCTATTAAAAATAAATGGTAGCCTGTGGATGCTGCCGGGGTCCGGCTGCCTCCTGGGGGGCCCAGGCCGAGCAGATGCCGTTTCCATGACAACAAATCCATTGCCATGGAGCAGACCTGGCTTGGCCAGGGGGTGGTGGGGGACCCTTGGCTGCAGCACCCTCCCTGTGACGCTGCTCACCCCAAACTCTGGGGCACGAAGGGATGCCCCAGGAACCTCTCCTGTCTGTGTGGGTGAAAGCCATCAGAGCTGAGCCAGGAGCAGCTGGAGACAGCTCTCCCCCCACCACCCCTGGAGCAGGGATTAGCGCCTGTTCTGCTCAGCATTGTACATCAGGGTTTTCCCCCAAATCCTCCCCATGCAAATGTGCAGGATAACAAACACGAGCCCGGCTGAGCAGTGCCCGGCGTCTCCAAGCCCAGATTTGGGCAGCAGCCGGCTGGCATCCATGCCAGGAGCCATGAGCTAAGCTAGCAGGAGAGAACAGGAGGTTTGGGAGAGGCAAGGGAGGTTTTGCATCTTGCAGGCGGGGGAGGGAGCCCAGCTGTGAGAAGAGGGTGCCAGGAGCCACCTTCTGCAGCTATGTGGAGGGCACTGTCCCTTAATCTCCTTGTCTGGGCAGTGAGACCCCATCTGATCTGCATGGCCACCAAAAAACCGCTGCTTGGAGTGACTGTGAGGTTGTGATGCTGGGGGGGGCAGGCAGCACAAGAGTGATGGTGTGATGTCTCTGGGGACTGGTCCTCACTGCGAGTCTCTCGCACTATTATATTCCAACACGCCACCAAAATCACCGGGGTGCTCCCATCCCAGTGCAGGAACTGGGCTCACCACCATGCCCTTGGTGCAAGAGACCCACGTGCTGTGGAGGGACGTGCTTCCTCCAGCCCCCGAGCCCTTGGGCAGCGCTTGCCTTCCTTGCGGCTCTGTGGGCAGCGTGTCTCGGAGGAGCCTGGCTCGTGGCTGCCAGCTGGCCGGGCGCCGAGGCGCTGGCAAGGCACGGCACGGCATGGCAAGGCAGCACAGGCCAGCCGGGCGCTGTCAGGAGTGTGTGAGCGGATGTCTGAGCGCCGCGCTGAAAAGGCACCGCTCGGCGCTCCCGGCCGTGCCAAGAGGACGTCTAAAGATGCACGGCGCGGTGTGAGGGCTTGCACACTACTGGGTTGGGGTGGGGAAAAGACTCCCACTGGCACACAGTTGGGGTGTGTGGTGCTGGGCTCCTGTGTGGAGAGCCCCCAAGGCTTCTTCCAGCTGAGCAGGAAGGAATAGGGGAATTAAAGCGGTTCTCCAAACCAGCCGCACCAGACAAACCAGATCAGGAGCTGCCAGAGATGATGCCAAGCTCTGCTTGAGGAATCCCAACCAGCAGCCAAGCTGGCTTGGTTGGAGACAGGAGAGTGCCCCAATGGGCTGTTTCACAGTCCTGGGGCTGGGGAATCCTCTGGAGCTGCCATGCAATGGGGCAGCTGCCATGAAGAGGCAGTTCCTGAGGCTCTCCATCCCTGCCTGCTTCCCTGACTCTCCCTGCTGCTTTCTTGATGGAGGAAGCGTTTCCAGTCCAAACTGAGTGGCAAGGACTGGAACTGGCAGTGGAAAGGCAAGAGCTGTAGGTATAGAGGGTGCTGATGGCTGTGGTACATGTAAAAGAGTGGCCACTGCTCTGCCTGCTGTAAGGAGAGCATTTGGCTTTCTCTTCTTGCAGAGGTAATCTTATGAAACTGGAGTGATTTCAGTTCTGCTTTCCTGCTCTCCCCTCCCATATCTGGAGGAGTTGCAGATGAGGATGAAGTCAGCTTGGAGAGCAAGGTGTACTCACACCCCACCCCGATTCTCTGCTGATAACATCTGACTAACCCCAAGGCACTGAGCACATCTGTTCTCCCTTCTGCTCTTGTGCTGCCTGCCCTGTGCTGGGACCCTCACTCGGGAAATCCCAACCCCTTCTGGAGTTCTCCACCCCTGCTCTGGCTGCTGAAGTGGCTCTGGGGCCACTGAGAAGCAGAACTGGGAGGAAATCGAGTAACAAGCCATTGGAACAGGTGTATGGGAAAAGCCACAGAATTGCATGAGGGGTCTTCTCTGCATTCTCCACACCTGGCAATGGTGAAGTATTTTGGAGCAAATACCCTTGCTGAGGGACAGACAGCATTCCAGCAAAGCCAAGAGCCAATCTGTGTGCCTGCCCAGTGCAGGACTGCTGTGCTCACCAGTCCAGCTGCCAGGTACCACCCAAGAAGGGTTAGTCCATCCCACACAACCACAACAAGAAGATTCCACCACAAACCACCCTCATGTTGTTATGGGCTTGCTCTCAGTCTGCATGCCCTGCTGTGAGCCAGTATGTCCTGCTGGTCGTGGTATCCATATGGAAAAGAAATCACTTGTTCCTCTGTCCTCTCTTGCAATGACTCTAGGCACCTAAATGGCCTCTGAAAAGGCACCAGCCTATTTGCACACCCTGTAGGTGACTGAAGGCATGTCATGGCTATGTCACATCTCCATTAGTCCCCACTGAAGACAGACCTTGGCTCAAGATCTTTGTCCTGGAATCTAAACCCCTTCGTACGACTGGTCCTGGCTTATCCTCAAGGTCTCCTCTCCCCTTGTCTGTGCTCCTTTGTGGCAGCTCTGGAGCAATTCTATCTGGCTAGCAGGGGTGGGGTGCAGCTGGGGTTGATGGCCAGGAACATCTGGGTGCTCTAAGGTGAGACCAGAACCCCAGGTTGTGTGGTGGGGTGGCAGAGCGTGCTGCTACTGCTGTCTCAGGGGAGCAGGTCTCCAGCGCAGTGATGGGGTGTGTGTATATACACATTTCCATCCATCTATATATTACTTATCTCACTCCAAGACGGCGGCAGCGGCTGCTGCTGCATCCCTTTTCGGAGCTGCTATTGGCCAGAAATGATGTCAGTGCTTCCCAGGCTGGGTGCACCGCCATTGGCGGTGAGCAGGGATGCGGCTGTCAGCTGGAAGCGCTCCAGTCATTCATGGGGACTTCAGTGTGTGTTTGCTGGGCACGCTTGGACACAAATAGATGGTGAAAGATCTGGCAGAGCCAGGTGAGCACTTAAGGCTTCACTTTTAACTCTTTCTGGGGTCGGGATGGATTGCCCTCCATCCCCTCTCGCACGCCCGTGTGAGAGCCAGACTTGTCTCTTCCTTGTTCTGGCAGCAGCTCAGTGAAAGCACCCCATCACCCCCTGCAATGTGCAGCCCAAGGGCATGTCCCCGTGGTGCTCAGTGGCTTTTGGACAACTGGGAAAAAAGCTCTCCTGCTTTTCCCTCTTCACCCCCACTAGCAATCAAAATCCCTGGGTTTGCGCTGAGATCAGCCGCAATCATGACAAGACTTGAAATGCTGCTGCTGGGCTCCGTCTTACCCCGCATAATCTCTAAAGCTCAGCACCTACCTCGCTCAGCAGGAGTACTGAATAAGACTGCCAGCTCTCTTGGCTGCCGGCTCCCTTCTAACTTGCAGTATGCCACAGCTCGTGCTTCAGGACCTGAGCCGGCTTGGCTCCTGCAGCCCTTAACACCTTTGCTCGCTAACTCAGTAAATGAGGGAACCAATTCCCAGCGTCATGCCCCTCTTGTGCGAATGCCAGTGTCCAAAAATAGGACACCCACACTCGTGCCCAGACAGCGGCGGTGCTGGAAGCACCACAGGACAGGTGACAGATGGATCCCAGCTTTCTCCCACCAGTCAGACCTGTGCAGTGCAGCACACAGATGGAGACCCGGGCCAAGACGCTGCCTGTTCATCTGGGCTCAGTCTCCGCTCAGCGCTCAGCGATGCTCCGAGCACATGCCACCTTTTGGGGGATGCTGAATGATCCCCTTCACGAGGTTTGCTGCAGGCGAGGGCTCCTTTCCGAGACTTTGCCGCCTGTCAAAGCGCAGGTCCGGGGGGATGCGGCGGCTTTGGCTGCGTGGCCGGGGCTGCGGAGGGGGCTGAGCTCTGCCCCACGACCCCGTGTCCCTCTCCCCCCGCCGAGCCGAGCGCTCCCGGCGCGGTGCCCGCACCGGCTCCGTGAGAGCGGCGCATCGCGGGGAGCATCACCGGGAGCA
Organism: Scytalopus superciliaris; assembly: GCA_013400415.1. NCBI lineage: Eukaryota > Metazoa > Chordata > Aves > Passeriformes > Rhinocryptidae > Scytalopus > Scytalopus superciliaris. The sequence goes on from VXBX01007118.1 coordinate 575,595, forward strand.
TCGCGGGGCTCCCCGGGGAGGCTCCCCCGCTCTCCCCCGCTGCATCCCCCGGGCCGGCATGCNCCTGAACCTGCATGAAGGAGCCGCGGTAGAAGCAGCAGGCGGCCGCGGACAGGGCGCTCCACAGGCTGCACCGCTCGGTCATGGCGCGGCGCGCCCGGCGGGGGCTGCCCCGGCCCGGGCTGCTCCG
>VXBX01007118.1:575821-594174 GCA_013400415.1 Scytalopus superciliaris
GAACCGGCACATCGGGGGGAATCGGCACATCGGGGGGAACCGGCACCTCCGGGAGAACCGGCACATCGGGGGGAATCGGCACATCGGGGGGAACCGGCACCTCCGGGAGAACCGGCACATCGGGGGGAATCGGCACATCGGGGGGAACCGGCACCTCCGGGAGAACCGGCACATCGGGGGGAATCGGCACATCGGGGGGAACCGGCACACGGGGGAAACCAGTGCTTCAGAGAGAACCGGCGCCCCACCTGCCTGAGCCCTGTGGGGGAATTGGGAAGCGGCTCCGCTGAGAGGAACCGGCACTCCCCCCGTGTCGCGAAGGGAACCAGGATCCCTGAGGGAATGAGGCATCCCTAAAGGAAACCGCCACCCTGGCTGTCCCTGCCCTGGGGGGAACTGGGAGCCAGCTCCTCTGAGGGGAAACGGCATTCCCCATGTCAGAGACAACCAGCACCCCTGAGGGGATCGGGTCCCCCTGAAGGGAACCAGCCCCACAGCTGCCCATGCCCTGAGGGGAACTGGTTTCTCTGAGATGACTCAGCTCCTCAGAGGGGAACCGGCACCCCTGAGGGAAACCAACAACCCCGTGTGCCTGTGTCCTGAGAGAAACTGGCTCCTCGGAGGGGATCAGGCACCCCTTTTCTCCCCATCCCAGATCCACCTGCTTTCCCCAGTGATGCATATGGGTCGAGGGCAGCCTTGCCCTCACCCACGCTGTCTTCCTTCACCCCAGTCTGGTGATGCCTTTCTGGGGGAGACACCAGTGCCCACCTCACACGGTGGGGAGCCGGCAGCCTGCTTCCTGCGTAGGCCGACTCCGACTGGTGTTTAATTAAGGCTCCTCTTCAGTTTAATTAAGGCCACGGTATCACGTATGGGATGTGCGAGGCAGAACTGATGACTCAAAGCATTGCTCCAGCCTTGACTCTTGAATAAGCCTCCCAAATCCCTGCCTGAACCCACTGCTGGGGGCTGCCCTACACTGGCGATGGGCCGGGGCTCCCCAGCCTCTGGCAGTGACATGGACCCACATCCATGTTCTTGCTCCAGTCCTGCACTGAACAGTCTGGATTTGGTTGTGCTTTGGTGACAGGGGGCTTCACACTCCCATCTGCAAAGCATGTCCTGGCCCAAGGACCCCCATTGCCTCCTGGGCGATGCCGTGACCTCGGAGAGGTATTCCTGCTGCCACTGACTGCAGAACCCTGCAGCCTCCCCACTAATTAATTCAGACGAGCCCCTTGCATCCCCAGGCAAGGAGACAGCAGCCAGGGCTGATGAGATACAGGTCCCTGCGTGAGCAAGCAGCTCCTCAGTGCAGAACAAAGAGTTCCGAGGCGCTGGCCAGGCCCTTGCTTTGCCCCTGGATTTGCAGGGGAGAGAAAAGATGGGAGAGCAGCAGGACAGGGCTGAGGCACAGGAGAAAAGGGGCAAGCACACAGACTGCAGGCAGGGCACACAGGGCAGCAGGTGCTCCCAGGTCCCATGGGTGCCTGCAGCCCTGCTGGGATGGGCAGGGAGCATGGGCTCTCCTCCTCGCCTCTAGCCCGGGGCTGAGGGACAGAGCAGATGGCAGCATGCAGGGAGATGCTGCTCCAAAAAGATTCGACGGTGAATCATCTTCCTGCCAAGGCTTCTCCCCGTGACAGGCTCCATGGTTTCCCTCTGAGGCTTTCAGCGACAAGCAAGCAGGAGCCTCATGGGGTGCTGCCGGGTGACATCCTCCAGCTGTGCTCTGTTCCTCAGAGGGAAGCTGAGAACCCCTGATTGAGCCCTTGTGGGGACACACGACAGCTTCACTGGCTGCTGCTCTCCCGAAGGATAACACCTTTCTGGAGCTCCTTTACCTGAGTGAGGGCCAAAGCTGGGCTGGCTGGGATGTTAAAATACAGAGCCAGGCATGCCGATCCCCAGGCAGCTTGGAAACACCAACCCGTAGGCCATTATTAAAGCACATTAATTACCAAGTGCTTATTGATTCTGGCTTTCTGACTCTCTCTAGCTCCCAGTTGTACCTCTAATCAGGGCAGGCTTGGTGATGGGACCACTGGCCCTGGCTGGTGTGGGGTGCACTCCTGAACACAGACCTGCCCCTCAGCCTTTGCTCACAAGGACTCTGCAGCATATGCTCTCCCTCCTCCTCACCAAGTCTTTTCTTCCTGTCTTTCCATTGCTTGCCCCTCAGTTGTGTTTCCCTTTTGCTTGTTTCCCTCCCAGTCACAAGGAGCTATTCCAGTGGCGGGTCCCAGCCCCGTGCCCTCCTTGCTCCAAAGGCAGGCACAACAGCCACCTTCCCACCCTGAATCCTGCAGGACCTGGGGCTGAACACTGCCGGGTGCTGAGCACCCTGCAGCTGCACGGGCTGCCAGCCAGGCACAGCGCCTGCAATCAGCTGGAGTGTCCCTGTCATCCCGGTCACTCACACTCCAGATAATTACTTATTTGACTAAAATAGCTTCTGTCACTGCAGCCATCAGTTGCTTCTGTGACCGAAGGGAAGTGGTGTATAAATCACAGCCCGTGGGCTCTGCCTGGACATCACGGGGATGGGTGAGAAATAAGGGCCAGATAGCTCAGATCCTGGATCTGCCTGGATGGTACGGAATTCTCCTGGCTCACCAAAAAGAACTCGATCCCAAAGGCAAAGTCATACTCATTGCTCCCCAGCTGTGTTGTTTCAGTCTATTAATTCATGAGCCATAAAATGCACCCATCTCTGACTGCACACACTGACAATGCCAGGAAAAACACCCCAAATCATCCTGTTCCTCCTCTCACCACTTCCTTGCCCTTGCAGGACTTGCCTGCATTGAGCAGTTTTCCTGCACATCTTGAGGCACCTCACACCAGGACCCTAACCTGCAAAGCCGAGGGTATTGGGTTTTCAGGGGAAAATGAGTTCCATTGCAGCCAGACCCCATACATCCAGTCAGAGCCTCGTTCTGGCACACATCCCACTTCCCTGCTGTGAGCTCCCACTGTGCCAGTCCCACGTAGCTAAAGGGTGTGGAGAGGAAGACACCCCACCCTGGGGATCACTCTGCTACACAGCAAAAGCCTCATCTGACCCTGCTGCCCAGAGGCTGCCAGTTGCCAGACTCGGCTTGTGGTGTCTTCCTTAGCCCTGTGGATCAACCCAGAGGGGGGTGAGCCCCATTAGGAGGTGAAGATGAGCTCAGGGTCCAGCTAGGTCTCCTGATCCTGCCAGCTGGTGCTGCCACAGAGGGTTTCCACATTTCCATGCCTGGCAACAGCTGCCACAGAGAGCCCTGAGCCCAAGGATGAAGGTTCAGGGCTCTGTACTAATTAGACCACCCAAGCTGGGCACCTCGAGTCACTTCTCAACAACCACGTCTGCCCCATGGGGCGACTGGACTAAGGAGGCTCCAACCCTCCTCAAGCAAACTCCCCAAAGGCCATGGCATGGCAGTGACCACCCGGGCAGGTTCCAGTGCTCCGCGCCCAAACCACAGAGTGTCCCTGCCACCATTCCCCTGCGCCTGCCCAGCACCCATCGTGCCAGCAGCCTCCTGCAAAAGGGCCACTCTGCTCTCCTCTGGAGCCAGGCGCCTCGCTAATGAATTTCTGGCCAGACATGAAGAGTCCTCAGGAATGTTAATAGTTTGCTGGAAGATAAGCAAGAGATTTGGAGAGATTTACACCAACTTTCATGTGACAGCCATGAAAGTGGCTCAAACCCTTCCGTTTCTTTACGTGGGGGCGGAGGGAGGAGGCTGCGTCTGTGGGCGTTCGCAAGTAACTGGGAACACAAAATGCAGGCAGCTCCTGTGGGAACAGCACTGGGGGGACCACGCAGGGTTTCTGTGTCCTCTGCCTTCCCTGGCCGTGCTAGGAATTTATTCCAGAGCCAAAGAGAGAGCCCAAAGGGGATGGTGGGATGAGGGGTGCAGAGCTGAGCACCCCACTGGGGTGACAGTCCCAGGGCCACCAGCTCCTTTCACCACTGGCAGCTGACCACGCTCTGTGTCTTACCTTCACGTATTCGCTGCCCGACTCCAGGCCATCGTGGTGGCTAGAAGGAAGCAGAAAAATAAAAATACTTCAGTAAAGAGCAGTAAGTCGTGATAGTCAGGTCAGAGGTGGTGGTGGCACAGCTTGGGAGAGCAGGGGCCTTTGCCCCTTGCCTTGCTGTGGGGCTGAGAGCATGGCAGTGGTTTTGGGAGAGGTTTCCAGGCCCCTGGCACTGTTTCTGCCTGCTCTGTGCCCACTCTCAGCCCAAGGCTTAGCCTTCCTAATGCGATCAGGGGAGAATGAGGCCTTTTTACAGGATTTCTCCCCAAATCGGCTTGGGACTGTGTGAGCTGAGCCAGGGAGACCCAGCAGCCAGGTTGGGGTCCCTTCAGGTCACAGTGCTGGGGGGTGAATGCCACAGTGGGGGACCCTGTGCCCTGTTCCCTGGCAGAGCTGCACTCCCAGCAGGCAGCTGTTGAGACGCCACCTGGAAAAGCCTTTCTGACTTTATCTCTGGCCTCGTGCGACCCCACAGAAATCAAACTCCCACTGAAGCCAGGACCAAACTGCAACATCTGGCTGAGACTGCAAGATTTGCCCTCCTGGCATACAGGCAATAGAAACTCCCATTCTCCTTGGTGACTGTTCACTCTTAGCCCTACTGACAAACAACCCAACAATGTCAAGACAGAGCTGATCCAGCAGCTTCTTTGCCATCATTACGTGGGGATGCAGGTGGCCCCTGCTCTTTCCTGACCATGTAGGAATGCTGCTATTGCTTTCTGTGCTTTTGTAGGTCTGGGTATGTGTCTGTATGGAGGCATCCAAGGGGAACAACAGAGAGTTCAAAGAAAGAGAGACTGACAAGACTGTAACAGCCTGAGATGGGATGCACTACCTTGAGGTCATGTCTTTGAGAATAAAATACAAAAATCCAGGTGTCTTTAACCAGAACCCAGAACCTGTCACCACCCCAGTGCCAAGCTTCAGTGTGGACATCCCACTGCTTGCTGAGGTCACCTGCCTGAGCATGGGGCAGCAGCAAGGGCCCAGGGATGGCAGGGTGCCACAGCAGGGCAGGCAGCGGCAACTAAAAAATAGCAAAATCCGAGGGCGTCACAGACCTGGGATGTGCCTTCCCTGCCAGGAGCAACCTCATTCCTGTAGCCGTGGCCAGACACATCCTGGGAGCTGCTGGGGGTCCTGCACACAAACCCCTCCCAGGACATGCACCAGTGGCATCCCTAGGGAGCCAAATTCCTCCTCTGTGAGCTGAGGATGGTGCCCGGTGGCTTCTCCAAAGGGAAGCAGGGATAGCAGAGGCAATCAGTACCAGACATTGCCCCCTTCAGTATCGCCCATAGCAGGTCCTGACAAGGTCAGCATGAGCCCCTCGGGGTGTCCAACCCTGCAGCAGGAAACTGCCACTTCTGTAACCCCTGGAGTGTTCAAAAACCATGTGGATGTGGCACTTGAAGACATGGATTAGTGGTGAACATGGCAGTGCTGGGTTAACAGTTGGACTCAATCTTATTTTCCAACATTAACGATTCCATGATTCTCCAAGCCCACGCTGCTGAAACCGCATTCCCTGCTGTCCAGCTTGGAAAGGGAAAAGGGGCTGGAAAGCAAGCCCACACTTCTTTTGGGGTGAAAAAATAGAGGAGCATTTGGAAGGGGGGTTTGGAGGCAGACTCCCTTGGGCAGCTGCGGGCTGCCTGCCCGCCCCGGCGCTGCCTCTCCAGCCTGTTTGCCTTTCACACGCCGCAGAGAAGCTGCCTGGTGCTGCGAGAGCCGTGAGAAAAACCGGCAGGAGGACGGGGGGCCTCTGGGCAGGAAATCGGGAGCATGGGAGCAGCTGGGAGACTCTGTGAGGGCCCGGGCAGGAGAGGCCCCCGTGCTGGGGAAGGGCAGCAGCTGGGGCCGCAGCCCCCCTGGTTCTGCACATTCCTGGAGGAAACGGCATTTTTGGGGGCAGACGAGCGCCTGGGAGAAATTCCAGGGCTGCCTTTGGAGTGCGGCTGTGGCTGAGCCGCTGGGACCTGGTGCTACAGTGGTGGTACCAGGGAGTGGGGTTTTGGTGGGGTGGCTGTTCCTTTTGGGCTCAGGCAGGCATCACTGTGACTTGCAAATGTGCCACGCTCCAGGGTGGCTGCTGGGAATGGCCCAGGTGGATCCTGTGAGTCCAGCTTTGATTTGGAGTCCAGCCTCTGCTTGCCTTGGGACACTGGTGAGAGCTGCACTCCAGGGGAACCAAGTTTGGGCACTCTGTGCCTCAGTTTCCCCCTCCGCAGAGCTGCCTCTGTGGAGGTTTAGGCTGGGTGCTGCCAGAGGGGTCTGCTGGCAGCGCCAGGCAGTGCCTGTGCCCTGCAGGAAGTGGCATTTCCCGTGCCTCACGCACGGCCACGCAGAGGGAAACCGAGTCACGTCCGCTCCATGGCCTGCCAGAGGGTCATCTCCCGTTAGTCACCGTGTCCCTGCCGGAGTCACGGCCACTGCCTCGCTCCGGGCAGCTCCACGGGCTGGGTGCCACTCCGTCCCACAGCAGCACAATTTTCCCCCCTCGAGGGCCTGATCTTGGCAAAGCCCTCAGCCGTATGGGCATCCTCAGCCCATCCTGCCTTGGAGCCTGCCCTTACCCAGGGATGGTCCAGCAGAGAGCAAGCACAAATGTGCCCCAGGGCCATGCTTCCCCCTCCCTCCCTGCATCAGGGAACATGCTGTTGCCATGGCCTGGCGGGAACAGACTGTCCCCATCCCCAGGGATGTGCCTGCACCGGAGGAAGGGCTGGGGTGTGGCACTATCCTGGTCCTGCTTCCGCCCACCCGCTCTAGGCACTCTCCTGCCTCAGTTTCTCTGGCAAACAGCAAGGCTACACCCATCATCAGGGCAGTCCCAGAGGATGCAAAAGGGCATTTGCCCCTTGATATTTAGGGACCTCAGGTTCAAGACACCCAGGTGATCCACACACATTCCCCTGCTGCTTGGCTCACAGCCATGCTGGGTTGGGACCTAAGTAACTTCGGGGAGAGGGAGGGTCTGGGCGAGCCCCGCGAATCCTCCTTGAGGTCCCTCTGCCACTGGCGCGGCTCTGCTCACCGAAGGATGTGGCTGTGCCACCAGCCCCCCAAACTCCGAGCCTCTGTCCCCCCGAGCCTGCCGCAGCCCCGGGCACCGGGTCCGATGTGGTTTCAGCAGCTTTTTCCCTGAGCAAACACACCACCCCGGGCCGGGGGCCTCGGTGGGCAAGCAGCGACTCCGGCAGCATCTGCACTGAAGCTTTGTGCCCGCCCCAAGCAAAGCCCCAGCCTCTCCCTCCCCATCCCCTCCGCTGTGCCGGGGTGCGAGGGGCGGCCGGAGGACCGCGACCCCTTACCTGCCCTGTCCCAGGGTGGGAAACCTCCTGCCCACTGCTGTCATCGGCCCTGAGCAATCCCTGAGCGATCCAGCGAGCGGCTTTGCGCCGGGATGGGGAGAAGAGAACCTCTCCCAGGCGCTGTCCCGCCTCGCACTGAGTGAGCGCCAGGACTTTGGGGCGCGCAAGGCGGTGGCGGACCCTCCTCCTTCCCGTCCCAGCCCTCCTCCGGCCCTCCCTTCGCGGCCAGCAGGAATGTGTGGCCGGCAGAGCCTGCCTGCCACTGCCGGCACGGATTTCTCCTCCTCATCCCGCTCCTGGGGCCACCCAGACCTTCCGAACACTCAGTGCCAGCGAAAGCAGCCCCCCAGCCCCAGGGCGGTGCAGGGGGAACAGGGGCAGCAGGACCCGTCTGAGTGCGGAGAGAGGAGAGCCAAGGGACGGGGGTGGTACGGTGGGACCTTGTTTCGGGGAGAAGTTTGGAAATCGCCTTCACCCGTGCCCCCAGTCTCACGCACGCTGCTGGACTGGGGGTCACATCTGGCCCCCTGTGCCCACACGCCCAGGGGCAGCAGGTTAAAACCTCCTCTGGTTCATTCTGAGGTCAAACCCCTCCGAAAAACCCAACCGTCCTCTGAGAGGGCTGAGCCCCCACATTCGCCCAGAGAGTGGGATTGTGCCCAGAGCCGGGTGTTTGTGTCCGGAGCGGGGGGTTTGTGACCAGGGTGGGGCTTTACTGGCAGGTGATGGAAAATGGGGATGTAGCGTTTGGTTTCAGGCATCGCCCCTGTGCCTTGGGAGAGGCAGTGCTGCTGGGGAGAAGGGGGAAGGACAGAGGGGATGGAAAAGAGGAGACTTGAGAGGTGGTGGAGGCTGGGACAGTGCTGGTCTGAGCTCCCCGCAGCACATCCCGGCGCTGGATCGCAGCCGCCGCAGGACAAAGGGATGCCGGGGCCGAGCGGGGCTGCGAGATGTTTCCAGCCCGTCCGGAAACAGGAGGGAGCAGAAATCCCACAGGAAAGCTCGCTCGCATGGAGCAGCTGACCTGGCCATGGCTGTGCCGTGTCCCCGGCCAGGTGCATCCCGCTGTGGGCAGGGAGGGGCATCACAGCCCCCTGCCCTTGCCCTGCAGGGGCAAAAAGGGGGTCCCGGCAGAAGGCAGAGCAGACCCAATGGGGATGTACCTGTCTGGGGAGCTCCCACTGGGATGCTTTTGTCCGTTTTCCAGCAGGTCCCTGTCAGTGGTCTCTGCTCCTGCTGCCGTGTCGGGGCTTGGGGTTTGGCTGGGGTTCGGTGTCTCTGTCCCAGGGCAGGAGACATTTCCCACAGGCTTCTGGTCTGTCACTGCCCCCAGGACGTTCACAGGCTGAGCCCCTTTCTCCTCCTGCTCTGCTTCTCCAGCAGCTGAGGGTGAGTCTGTGCCTGGACCAGCAGTGCTGGACATCTCAGGGGACTTGAGGTTGGGGACCGGGGCTGTTTGGGGAGTTTTGGTGCCGGGAGTCCCTTTCTCCCGGCAGTTCTGGCTACTCTTGGCTTCGCCCAGGTTCTTCCCTGCCTTGCCCAGGCTCAGCCTGGGCATGGTGCCCATGTGGCTGTACATGTCTGATGACCGGGCGTAGGGGCCAGGGCTCTTGGGCACGGTGTTGAGGTCATCCTGGGTGCTGTCAAAGGACTCCTCCAGGAAGCCGTGGGGAGGAGGGAGATGTGGCCCCAGGGTCTCGGGAGTGCTGGGCACCACGGACACACGCCTGAAGGTGAACGAGCGGGGGATGCTGCTCAGGCTCCCGAAGCCTTTGAACTTGAAAAACTCTGGCAAGGAGAGAGGAGAGATGAGTGTGGGGGTTATTGCTGCACGGTGGGGGGTCCTGAAATCCCTGATCCTGGGCTGGGATGGGCGTGGGGCACTATATAGCCTAGTGTCACTTTGTTACACCCAAATCTGCAGTCCCAGCCCAGCATGACATCCCTGCAGCTTGGGGGTGTGTGTGATCCTGCTCAGGGCATCTCTGCTGGGCCCCTGGGCCTTGGCAAATCTAGCAGGTTTCCCCACCACAGTTGTAGGGGTGGAGGAGGAAGCACCCAGCCCTGGTGAGCAATCAACTCCAGAAATGATTTCAAATCTTTTCCTCCCGCCCTCTGCCTCCCCCAGGGCAGGGCTGTGCCCATCCCCGCAGCCTCAGGGCAGCTCTGCAGGATGCAAGCATGGGACACACCGCCTGTCCCCAGCGGATGGGGGTCCTGGACACGTGTGACCCACTCATGTGTGTGTGTGTCAGAGCAGGAACCGGCCAGAGGCGCTGCTGGCTGCGGGCAGGAGAAAACCTCCCCACTTCCTCGCCCGGCCCCTCGCAGCCTCCCTGCACCTCCAGCTGCCACCTGCAAGTGCTGAGCACGAACGAGAGTATTTATAACTCGAGCTGGCGGCTTTGCATTTCACACCTCGGGCCCAGCTCAGCTCTCCGTGTGGCTGTGGTGCAGCCCTGGCTGGTGCCGGTGCCAGCACCAGCACAAGGAAGGCAGCACAAGGTGGGGTGAAACAGGCTGTGGCCACAGTGCCATAGAGCAGCGTTTCCCTGTCAGATCCCAAGTGCCTCTGGGGGGTTTTGCAGTGTTGGTGCTGCCCTGGGGCTCTGCAAAGCCTCTTCCCCTTCAGGCACGGTGGATTTGCCGGGGCAAGAAGCAGCTGTGGAGGTGCTGAGCAAGGACATGGGTGTTAGGGAGCTGCTCGGGCACTGGATGCCCACCTCCTGCTGACAGGGGGTCCCTGCAGCCATGGAAGAAACTTCATGTCCTGAATGCAGCTAGAGGCAAAATTACTTTGGGTTAAACAGCCCCTCGGAGTCCAAGCATCCTCTGCTGCCCGCTGCTCCTGGGGCCGCTGTGGGGCAGCAAAGGCAGTGTTAGGGATTTTCCCCATCTCTTTGCTCTCCACCACAAAGGAAAATCCCAGCTGGGATGGGACCGTGGGTTTTGCCAGAGGAGGGGTCCCAGGGGAGTGGAGGGACTGGCCCCCCTGGCGCCGGCATCGCTGCAGGAATGCAGAGAGCACAGCAGGGACCGGCTGCCGTGCAGCCCAGCGCTGGGAATGGGGTGAAGGCCACTGCCCCGGGGCTCTGGGGGAAAGCCAAGGTCTGTGAGAAAGAGCAGAGCTCCCTCCCGGTGGGTACCGAGCACTTCCTCCCAGAACAGCTGGTGGGAATTCCTTCCCAGGCTCCCACTCCGTGTCACCCCCATCCCTTGTGCTGCAGGAGCACCCTGGGATGAGGGTCCTGGCCACCCTCACCCCCCAGCACCAGCTTGTACCCCAACCATGCACCCTGAAGGGTGTGATTTGGGGAGTGAGGACCCCCAAACTTTGTTGTGCATCCCTCCGGGTGCATCCCAGCCCAGTGCAGGGCTGGGCTGCAGCAGACTGGTCCCAGTCCCAGCTCCCAGCACCCAGCTCCCCATCCAGCACCTCAGGCTCGCCCCATCCCTGGGGACAGAAACCCCCAAAGCTCCTCACCCCAATGAGTTTCCAAACAAAAGCAGAGCCTATCCCAGCTCCGAACATCCCTGGATGGGATGACCCAGGGAGCGTGTGAGCACACACTCGGTCTCAGTCCCACACTCACACTCACACATCCCTCCTCCCTGCCAGGCTGTCCAGGTGAGCTCCCCACTGCCCACCCCACCCCACGGCCACTTACTGAACTTCTTGGAGACCCCCCGTTTCTGGCCCTCGGCCATGGCAGCGCCGGTCGGAGGGGACCGAGAGGGACAAGTTTGTAACTGTGGAGCCCTTCCCTGCCCGCTCCTCCCTTCCTGCCCCCCCTGCAGTCACTCATCTCGCTCGCTCAGCGTTTCCTCCCAGGGCTGTCATCTGCTCCCAGCCCCGCTGCTGTCCCTGCCTGCCCTCACCCTGTCCCCAAAGTCCCCAGGGTCCCCGTGGCCACTCGCACCTGCCTTGCTGCTCGGTGGCCACCCTGGCTTTGGGGTGCCTGGAAGGCGTGGACACCCAAAAAACACCGTGAGCCAGACTTAGAGGAGGGTGCCAGCCCTAGGGGAAGGTGACAGCCCTATGGGTGAGGATGCATTCATAGGGAAAAGGGTGGCAGCCTTATGGTGTCAGCCCTATGGAGGAGGATGCCGTCCCTATGCATGGGGCTTCAGCCCTATGGATGAGGCTCCAGCCCTATGGAGGAGGATCTCATCCCTATGGATGAGGCTCCAGCCCTATGGAGGAGGCTCCAGCCCTATAGATGCAGTTACAGCCTATGGATGAGGGTGCCAGCTTTATGAAGGAGGGTGACAACCCTATGGATCAGACTCTAGCACTATGGATGAGGCTCCAGCCCTGTGGATGAGGCTCCAACCCTATGGATGAGGCTCCAGCCCATCAGATGAGGCTACAGCCCTATGGATGAGGCTCCAACCCTGTGGATGAGGCTCCAGCCCTATAGATGAGGCTCCAACCCTATGGATGAGGCTCCATCTCTATGGATAAGGCTCCAGCCCTATAGATGAGGCTCCAACCCTATGGATTAGGCTCCATCTCTATGGATAAGGCTCCAGCCCTATAGATGAGGCTCCAACCCTACGGATGAGGTGCCAGCCCTGCAGACAGAACCCACCGTGCACATCTGGGGCTCAGCCCCTGCGGGGTGACAGCTCGATGGCATCACTGCTGGTGGGACTGCCCTGCCAGGAGCTCAGGGGTCCCCTGGCACCACACCCGGGTGTCCCCCTGCCCTGGCCACGGCACCCCCAGCTGCAGGGGCAGAGATGTGTTTAATCATCCCTCCAGCACAGGCCGGGGACAGAGCTACACTCTGTAGGGCGGCGCTCGGTGCCCCAGGGGTGCCCCAGGGGTGACAACATGGGGGCGCCCCCCCAATCTGGACTACAACTCCCAGCGTGCCCCGCGCGCGCGGCGGGCGGGAGTGCGTGTCACGTGGTCGCGGCGCCGCGTCACGTGGCGGAACGGGCGGGACGCGGTGCTGTGGCAACGGCGCGGCCGCCATGGCCAAGCAGTACGACATGGTCGAGTGCCCCTTCTGCGACGAGGTCTCCAAGTACGAGAAGCTCGCCAAGATCGGGCAGGGCACNGGGCTCGCCCTGCTCGGGTGTGCCTTTCCCCGGTCGCTCCTCTGGCTCCAGGGGACCACCCTGGCTCCTCAGACCTCTTTTCCCCAGCCTGAGGTCCCGCTCTGCCCCAGGATCAGGCAGATCTGAGTGTATCTTGGAGACGGATGGGGTGGGGACCTGTAACTTGGCTCCAAATGTGCAGCTTGGCTCGAACTGACAACTTTTCGCCCCAGATGTGCGACTTCTTGCCCCACGCGTGACATTTTACCCAAAATGCACAGCTTGTACCTCAAAATGTGCAACTTGGCTCAAAATGACAACTTTTTGCCCCAAATGTTCAACTTTTTTTCCCCAAATACACAACTTTACCCCAGATGTGCTACTTTACCCCAAATCCTTGTAAGGCTGCAGGAGTTCTGGGCTCTCTGTTGGCTCAGCCCGTCCTAGGGCCCTGATATCTCTGTCTGGTGTTTGAGTGTGTCTTGTTTGTTTTTGCTTCTGTTTCAGGAGCAGCTGGCTCCTTCCCTTTTTATCTCCCGCTGCTCACAGATTTCCTTCTGTTTTTACAGGGAAGTTTTCAAAGCCAAACATCGTCAGACAGGCAAGAAAGTAGCACTGAAGAAGGTGTTGATGGAAAATGAGAAGGAGGGGGTGAGTGGAGCTGTGTTCAGGAGGGCCTGGGTTGAGAGATGATAGAGAACCTTTGGGGCAGCAGAGATGCATTTTTACTCTATTCTTTAACAATATTTACTGCTGTAATGTGCCAGGGTGACCCTGTAAGGGTGTGGACACCATCCCAGACCCTCTGGCTTTATCACATGTCAGCAGGAGAGGAAATTACAGGGTGTTGTGGTTGCCCTGCCAAGGTGTAGGGCCTCTTGTCACTTTGGATGCAAAGGCATGTGGGAACTGGGCTGCTGGGAAGTGACACTTCCCATGTGTCCCTTCTCCTGTGGGAAACCCTCCAGCACAGGGCTCCAGGCTGGCTGTGCTCCTGTAAGAACTGGGTAGTGTGTGTCTTGTGCCAGAACCTCCCTCCCTGGTGGTGCCTAAATTTTGACAGTTTCAGTGTTGGTTACGTTTTAAAGCCCTGATTGCCCTTCACTGATGTGTTGCTGTCCCTTGCCCAGCTGCCAGTGTCACAGCTCTGCTGTCCTCCAGGCAGAGGTGGCCTGGTCTGCTGCACCTCAAATCACTGTCCTCTCTTTCTCTTTTCCAGTTTCCCATCACAGCCTTGCGAGAGATTAAAATCCTCCAGCTGCTCAAACATGAGAACGTGGTGAACCTCATAGAAATCTGCAGGACCAAAGGTACTTTGCAGGGTCTCCCTTGTGTTGCTGATGGCTTTTCTCAGCCCTACTGAGCAGGCTGGTGTCTCGTGCTGGGACTGGGGTGGTCTAACTGAGTACTTTCCCGACTGTGATGGGAGGTATTGGCTCACTTCTATTGGAAAAGAGCTTCTCCACCTTCTCACTCCCACTTGATACCGTGTTCCCCCACTGCTGTGTACTTGGCAGGCTCAGCACACTTGGCCTGGCTTTGTTTTCAGTGGAATTGTTTTAAAACATTTGCTGGAGTTTATATATCATTCTCTTACATGGTCTTGTACTGGAAAAACACTTTGGAAACTGACAGCTGATGCTACAGCCTGTCCTTCCCTGGCCAGTCATTTCAGTTAAATAAAAACAAAACTGGCAGATACCTGGTGATGGTGTTTTTTTAAAAGTGCAGTCACTGACCTAGGCCACAAATCTCTGGCCTAGGACTGGGAAATTGAAGTTACTCCAGTTCTCCACTATGTGGGTTATTGTCTGAAAAGGTATGAGTAAAAACACCAATGACAAGTTAATTTTTAATTCACAGTGTGATTAAATGGGCTGTAACGATTGGGTGTCTGGCACACTGAAGGTAAATATTTTTGTAGACATGTCAGTTCTTTGTGTTTTGTTTGAGTTTTTGTTTGAATTCCAGTTTTCATCCAAATCTACCTTGACCTCAGTTTACAGTAAACTAGAAATGTTGCAGTTGCTGTTCTCAAATATCAGGCTTTTCTCTTTTCACCTTGGAAAGGTGCATTTGGGGCTGTATCTGTGTCAGGAACTGCAAACCCAGTGCAGCAGGCACCCTCCTGGCTGGAGAGGAGAGCACTGTGCTTCTGTGGGGGCTGAGCTTTTCCGGGTGGAGCTGCTTATCAGCAAGTTTTGCTGATTGCAGCTGATGAAAATCAGCCTTTCTTTTTAATAACGTTGCGTGCGTGTGTTTTAGGAACAAGATTGAAATCGATTGCTTCATCTGAGGTTTCCTATGCTGACTTTAAACTGCAGGTGGAGTTTTAGACTGGTTTGATCCAGAGTGGTCTGTTTCTGTAGATGTTTTTGAGGTTGCAGAAGACCTCACTTTCTAATGTGAGATTGGACAGGTTTTCTGTGTCAGTGTGTTTCTCCCGAGGGCTGTCTGTGGGTGCCTCCTCTATCGCCGATGCCATCAGGGGTGGTGCTTGGCTGGCAGCCACAGCTTGCAGGGAGGAAACCCCACAGCTGTTGTCTGCACAGAGCAGCATGAAATGGAGCTTCCAAAGGGTTTTGTGCCCTCTCCTTCCTGTGCCAATCCTCACCTCCTGTTTTTATGTTGCTAGTTTTGCTTAGTGCCTCGTTACAAAGGAGTTCTCCTGCTCTGAGGTTCTGTCTAGGTAGCGTTGTATGAGCAGCAGGGTGGTGGGATGAGCTGTGACAGGGTTAAGGGTCCCAGGAGTTGGACTTTGATGATCCTTGTGGGTCCCTTCCAGCTCTGGGTATTCTGTGGTTTATTTTGTGTCCCTCACTGACAGTCCCTCCATGCCTCTCCCACAGCCTCTCCGTACAACCGCTGCAAGGGCAGCATCTACCTTGTGTTTGACTTCTGTGAGCACGACCTGGCTGGTCTTCTCAGCAACGCCCATGTCAAGTTCACACTCTCAGAGATCAAGAAAGTTATGCAGATGCTGCTGAATGGACTTTACTACATCCACAGGAACAAGGTAATGGGCCAGATCCCTGCTGTGCTCAGAGGTCACCCCGTGCCTTTCCAAGGAGCAAGTGTTTGAGCACAGCCTGGAGGGAAATCCTCCCTTGCCTTTCACCTCTTCAGTCTGAGCATCCTGCTGGCACCGGGCACCCAAGGAGGGCACTTTAATGGCTTAACCCTTCCCTGTCTGTCCTTGTGCAGATCTTGCACCGAGACATGAAAGCCGCGAACGTCCTGATCACGCGGGATGGAGTGCTGAAGCTCGCGGACTTTGGGCTGGCTCGAGCTTTCAGCCTGGCCAAGAACAGCCAGCCCAACCGCTACACCAACCGGGTGGTGACCCTGTGGTATCGGCCTCCAGAGCTGCTCCTAGGTAGGAGGTGGTGGGCTCTGCCAGCTGCTCGGCCCTGCTCGCCCCTCTGGGAGACTAACTCGGCATCTCCGTTTAGGGGAGCGGGACTACGGTCCCCCCATTGACCTCTGGGGCGCAGGCTGCATCATGGCAGAGATGTGGACCCGCAGCCCCATCATGCAGGGGAACACAGAGCAGCACCAGCTCACCCTCATCAGCCAGCTCTGCGGATCCATCACTCCGGAGGTGAGGGCCGGAGGGGCAGGAGCAGGGATGAGGTTTGGAGAGAGGGAGGAGGATGAGCAGGGTGTGGGACCGGGCACTTCCCTGCCCTGTGTGCTCCCAGCAGCACTGGAACGTGCCTGCAGCTGGCAGGGAGGCCGGGGAGTTTTCTAGGCTGTGTTCGGGGGTTGTCTCTCAGACAAACACCCTCAATTTCTGCTTAAAGAAGGGGTGGTTCGTTTTTGTTTCCTGTTGAGAGGTTTGTCTCAGGAGTTTTGCACTGGTCACTTTGAAAAGCCTCTTGAATTCTGGTTTGTGGCGTCACCTCAGGCTTGCTGTGAGCACTGGGCCCGGCCCTTTCTCAGCTCCTCCTTTATCAGCAGCTCGTCCTGCCCTCTTGTGGGGAGCGAGCTGAGGGATCCCGGCACGGGCTGGAATCCGTGGGATGTTGTGCTGCAGAGTCCTGATCCTGCTGTCACATTCCTTATGTACATACACTGAAGGCATTTTCTTTGGCATGTAAATACCTGCTGTGGTCTCTGCCCGATCAGGGTTGAGATAAATGCTAGTGATTGCAGCTTTGCTTTCTAAGGATGAAAGATGCTACTTCCAAGGTGATTATGTAGCAATTAGTTTTGTCACCTTATCTCTCTGGCTGTGGTAGTCATGCTGTCTAGTAGTTCTCTTGTGGCAGAACCAGAAATCCTGGAGCATCCTGCATGCTGTTTCCACACCAGAAGGACTCTGTCCTGACTTGTCCACATGTCTCCAGGCGTTAGTGTACCCTTTTAGTGCCTCCTTGTTGCTGTGGGAACAAGGTCTGCTGGCTTGGAGGTTATAGAATAGAATTATTGTTTCAGACCTTACCCTGGCTTGCCTGAGGGTGTTTGAATCAAAAATGGCTTGTAACTATTTTCTCCCATCCCACCTTTCCTGCCCTTTCCCAGGTTTGGCCAAATGTGGATAAATACGAGCTGTACGAGAAGCTGGAGCTGCCCAAGGGGCAGAAGAGGAAGGTGAAGGATCGGCTCAAGGCTTATGTCAAAGACCCCTATGCCCTCGACCTCATCGACAAGCTGCTGGTGCTGGACCCCGCCCAGCGCATCGACAGCGACGACGCGCTGAACCACGACTTCTTCTGGTCGGACCCCATGCCCTCGGACCTCAAAAACATGCTGTCCACCCACAACCAGTCCATGTTCGAGTACCTGGCCCCGCCGCGCCGGAGGGGCGGGCACATGCCCCAGCAGCCGGCCAACCAGGGCAGGAACCCGACTGCCACCAACCAGACTGAGTTCGACAGGGTGTTTTGACACCCAGCAGCCCCCTGGCTGGGCTTCTCTGCGTTGAGTGGGGGTGTCCCAGCGAGGTCTTTCTGTCTAGGAAAGGACTTTTTTCGAAGTGAAGTGACTGATGGCATTAACAGAGCTTGGGCTGTCTTCTCTCAGCCACCGTGGAGCTGCCTGACTGGGGAGGTGACCTCTCTGGGCTAGACCCCTGCAATTTTGGCTCAGAACTTGTGTTCCCTGCCCCCTGCAACTCTCTGTATTGGTTACATTAAACTTGCAGATGAATTCTTACAGATCTGGTGACAGAAAAAGTACCTCTGTCCATGCTGGTGCTCTTGGCAAATGGTGCTGGGACCAGCAGGACCAGGATTAGCTGCTCTGAACCAAACTGGGCCCTGCTTGGAGATGTCTCAGCTCTCTTGGTTGGTTGTAGCTCCTACATGAAGTATCCTTTGAGCAGTGAAGCGTTGATGTAGGACAAGGCAGGTGCTTCTGAGTCATCAGATGTGTCCTGAGGAAGGCAGAGTCACTCTAGAACAGCAGGACTTGCTCTCACTGGAGGCTGGGATCTAACCTAGAAAGGAGCTTACTGGGGAGTGCCTGGCAGAGCTGGGTGCTCCATATAGCCAGGATTTACAGTGGTGTCTGTAACAGCATGTAGCATCCACGCTTTTGGGATTCTCTGCAGCACTGTCTGGGCAGGAGTTGGAATGGGGAAGGGAAGTGGGGTGGGGAAGGAGTCGGGAGTGCTTGCCTGGCCTGAGATCTGCCACCCCACTGTTTGCACGGACTTCTGGACGCCATGGCAGTGCTGGGAGCAGGGGATACGGAGGGGACACGGTGAGTCCCCCGCAAGACCCGCCGCCTTCCTCGGGCACGGGTACGCGGTGGGCGCCGCCTCCCTGCCCGTCCCAAAGATGGCGCCCCCCGCACTCTCCCCCCGCTGCTTGACGTGGCGTGCGGTGCCCGGCTCAAAGATGGCGGGCGGTGTTGCGGGGGGGTGTGTGGTGGCGGTGCGGTCGGCCCCGCCCACCCCCCCGTTTTCCCGCGGTCTCTGCGCGCGCGTTGCGCGGGGCTGGTTTGCGCGGGGTT
>VXBX01007119.1:0-90410 GCA_013400415.1 Scytalopus superciliaris
AATCTCAATCTCCATACTGAAGAGATGCATCTACTTACATGCAGTCCCAGATTATCAGGCAATCAAATGGGACTTCATGCTTTACCACCTTGTATAGGTTTTGTGTTAGCCAATGTGAATCCAAGATATCAACTATCTTATTGCACTGAAAAATTCAAGGTTTTTAACACAAAATTAAAAATTAATGATTTAGCTGAAGGTTTAAAATCAAATATTTAAAATACAATAAAATACTAAAATGCATATATATTTATTTCTGCTTGACTAGACAGACCTCAGCTCAACTCAAAAAAATTCAAGTCTTTGCAAAGGAATACATTTATCTTCAGAACTACAATGGATTGTTTTCATACTTAAAGAAACTGTAAACAAAAAATAAGAAGGAAAAAGAACAATCTCATCCTTCCTTGCTTCCTTTTAATTTAAATGTCTTAGATATTCTGCCCAAATGAAATAATTTATTCATCTTTTTCCCTTAGAAAGAGTGCCTTTTCCCCTGTGTTTGTCATGAAAGATTAAACAGATAAGGGTGACTGGCTCCTGCAGGGTTAGAGGGGAGCTTTACTTAAAAGCTTCCACAAACACTCAAAACCTGTTAGCAATAACAAAATAAAGTTCCTCTTTCACATTTAATTCTTTTTACTAATATTGAAAAAGGCAAGTGAGAAGTCTGATCTGTTCAAAACATTGTTTAAAAATACACAGCGCTAAGTAGGCATATTCTTGAGTTTCAAATCAAAGTGGAATAGGTGCAAAACGTGAAACCTTTTAAAATGTATCCTCTCTCCCATTTCATAATAAGCATACCTTTTCCTTGAAGAGTGATATTTCACACATCAATAGTTTCACACCTAACAAGAGGCTCCAGAGCAGTATTTAACTTTTAAAAGTTCAATATTACTTCTTGAAAAAAAAAAAAAAGAAGAATTTAATAAAATAAATGGCAAGTTTGAAAAAGCATGAAGAACTGAAATACTGGAAACATAAGAGAACATCCCTGAACATCTTTTGAATTGAAAGCCACGCTCTAATCACTGTGTATTGTGATCCAGGGTCTTTCAAGAGTGAGCAGTTTCTAAGACTGACACATACTAAGGTTAGACTCTGCCCTTTCTTCCACATTAAGGTGCTTACATTTATGCCCACTGAATTTCTAGGTGGTCTTAACTTCATCACTCCCTCCCTTCCTCTGTGGCCTTTTATTCACAGATATTCAAACAAACACCACTTGAAAGCCTGTAAGGAAAAGATGTGCCGCTCCAATAAAAACATACAAATAAATATTCACATATTTTACTGATCTAACACAAAATGTTCTCTATAAAGAGTAGGAATCAAAATAGTGTCAGGTAACAGGATTACCTAAGGACACATTAAATCTCTTTTTCCACAAAATAATTAAGTTTCTTCATTAAAATCAGACAGTATTTCAGTTCTACAAAAGAAGCCCAATAGTTGTTTTTTTTTCCACATCCAATAGAAATTCAATTAGGACAGATAAAAGATTTCTGAGATATTTTGTTGCAACAATAGCAACCCATTTCAAGTAAGGAATTAATATTAAGTTTTTATTTCTGGTCGCTTACATGACTAAAATACCAATTAAAAACTGATTAATCCTTAAACTTCATAAATTCCATTTTTTAAAACCTTTATTTCCTCGACTTTAATAATTTTGCTCAGAGGGTGTAATATATTTCTACTGAAAATACTTTTAACTTTTTTTTACTCTAATTTTTTTTTTTTTTCTGAGAATAGAAGGAAGGTGCCATTATTGTTTTGCTTCAGAAGCCAGTCCCTACTATTAGAAAAGACTTGGCATGGCCATTCACACACACACAAAAGGTGCAGTATCATACAGATCAGTGAAGAATATACAAAAAAACATTGTGTATAATACTGTGACAGTTTTTCAATATATTCACATACAGTAATCTCCAACTACCTGTATCTAAACTGGCCATAAATCCTGAAGAACCTTGTCTATAAAATTGAATAGCCCATCAATATACCATATCTCTTCTAAAAATACCCGTATTTTACAATAATATACAAGGTATCTGCTTGCAAACACAGAAGTAGCCATAAATAAAACTTTATTCTTTCATTTCATTTACAAGCTACCAAGTACCATGTATTTACACAGCACTGGACACTTAAAGTAGTTGCAGTCACAAAATGATCCAGACAGCTGTTGATAAAGTAAAGGATCTTAAGATAAAAGCAAAGTAATACTGTAACAGATAAATGGCAAAAAAGCAGTTTTGCCATAATGATCAGACTTGCATGTTGCATCAATTCTGGTTGAAACGACTGAGCGCCATGCGATTCTCAGCTGTAATCGTTTGCAGTCTGGCTAAAGTTTGGACAGTCATTTCTCTTTTGCAGTTATTAAAATAAAAAAGTTAAAAACTATAGCAGCAACAAGCAAACCCTGTGACAGGAAGGCAAGGTTTAAGAACTAAAAAAGTTTATACAATGTGCTTAGGAAGGTCGCAGAATTTATCTTCCATCGGCTGGAGTTCGACTGAGTGACAACATGATTCGGGCGTATCTTTCACACAGTTCATGTGTGGAGTAGGAGGGTAACTTTGGCGGGTCATTGAAACCTTTAATCTCTGTAGAACAATCTAGCAGTTTTGGCAGGAAATCTGTCAGCTTTTCTTGCAAGTTGGCTGCAAATCAAATCAGAAAAACAAACATAAGCACTTATGCCTGCATGTGGAATTCTCCCTTTTCTGCCCAACGTTGACTTGGTTTTTTTCACTGGTGGGTGGGAAGAAGAGGAGTTTCACTTAGAATAATCCACTTTCTACAGATCTACAACAGTAACTAGGACATACCAACTCCTAGTAAGGTGTTGATATATATGCCCCTTCAGATGGTCTAACACCACAAATGTTTTTCCATTCAAAAAGCATGCTTCCCCCCTTAGGCCTGATACTCCAGTGCAACATACAGAAAAACTTTTTATTTAAATGTGTACAGGATTATTCAAGAGTCAGGGCAGCTCAAAAGACATTACCAAGGCTCAAAAGATAAAGCTTTGATTCTAGTCATCAGAAACAACATTTTTATAAAAAATATGCACAAGGGCCTTTTACTTTAAAGAATAAACAACTTACGTTCCATTTCTTGTCCAAGATAGGAACACCAACGATTTCTCATATCTTCCACAGCCACAATATCTTTCTCTTCCATTTCATCCACCAGCAGTAATGGCAAACATGGGACAATAAGCTCATTCATGATGATCAGGCCATTATTTACTTCCTGATCATCTCCCGACTCAAACAGTGCTGCAGCATGTTCATTTAGTTTCTTGATAAACCACCACAAGAAAGGAAAGCCTTTAAGTATACAGCATTTCACATTCTGCCATGCATCAGTGTTATCAGTTTGTTTTAAAGCATAGTCTTCCTACAAAATTACCTCATAATTTGTATTCACCATGGCTGTGTTTTAATATTTAGAGCAATGACACATATACTCTACTAATCCACTTGATCTTGTGCTGTTCCTCAAGCCACTTCATTTCATACCTGCCAACTCCAACTTTGCAGTTGTTCTTTTTAAGACTGATATTTTCTATCACCCGCTTTTATTTTCTCACTATTGTTGAAGGTGACATAAGGCAAAAATCCCTTCTTTCAGGCAAGGCATCATCGCTGATGCCTTTTACAGTATTTGAGCCTCCATCAAACTATGGAAGCAAGGTGAGTCTTCTCCCCAGTGCTATCCACCATTGGTCCTATTTACAATCATAACAAAAATGATAAATTATTATTAAAAAAAAAAAAAGGGGGGGGGGGGGAAATACTGTTTTCCTTTTTACTTTTGCTTTTTTTCCCCTTACACGAGTTTAAGCATTAAATTGTTAACGGAGGGAGATTTTGCTTTTCTGTACACGATGGCAACATTTTTCTACTAATTACTTCTATTAAAGCTATGCAAACTCAACTTTTTGGAATATATACTTGACCCTTCACTTACTAGCAAGCATTCTCGTCTGTAGTGAGATATCAGCTCTTCATCATGCCCTCTGTATGGGCCTTTGGCCAAGAGTTCTTTGTTATTCTGGTAAGCATAGATAAGGTAGAGCAAGGCTTCCATATAGCTGAAGTGAAGAAACAAAAGTATTAGATCCAACATCCGGTTACCACCTGCTTCAAGGTAACTACTGTGTTCCCCAAAGGATAGGTAACTCCACTTGATTGATGTCTAGTCCACCCCTCCCCACCAATCTCTTCATATAGTTTGTTTTTTTTTTCTACCACATAGTTTTGTCTTTTACACACAAAAACCAAAATTATTTTATTACCAGGTTAGATCATTGCATTTGAAATCTAATCCTAAGCTCAATGAAACCAACAGGTATCATTTCACTCACTTCAAAACCAGCTTTGGATGGGCCTTGAGTATACATGAAAATTTAGTGTACATTTATGTCACGCTAGGTTTGAGGTTCTGTTGCCATAACTCTCTTAATTCAGCACCTCAGCAAGTAAGATTTAAAGGTGTCACCTTATTTCTAAAACATAAACTGCGAATTTTTAAGCTTCACTAACTTTAAGTTCTTCCAAAGTACTGAAATCTAATGGGACGGAAGAAGCCACAAAAGCACTTTAAAAGCAGAAGTGCTATTAGACTGCTGATATTTCTGTCTTTAACCTAAATGCAGAAGATAAATACAAGCCTAACTGGTAGAAAAGGAGTAAGAGAGAACTCGAGAACCTAGCAGTTAATAATTGACAGAGATCCCTTCATGCACAAAATAACAATCTCCCCTCACTCTGCTGCATCATTTCCAGGAGGCCTCTGAAATGGTTAATTCTCTGACTTACAGAACCGCAGTTGTGACAAGCACCAAAAGTAGGCAGCTACCCTAAAGACAAGCATTTTGATATCTCATTTTTAATCAAATTTTAAAAAAATCTAGGAAGAGACATTTCCTAAGGGAGTGGTTAAAGGAATTGTGCACTCACTCAACTCCTAGTGAGAATATGAGGTCATGGTTAAAGTTGAAATTACCAAAACCAAACCAGTGAAAAAGGCTGAAACTACTGAAGCTATAAACTAACGAAAGCTGCTGTTCAGCACAGAGCAGAAACCTGTGTTTTGCTCCCTCCCCAACAGTATGTATTATGGC
This sequence comes from Scytalopus superciliaris, assembly GCA_013400415.1. Taxonomy (NCBI): domain Eukaryota; kingdom Metazoa; phylum Chordata; class Aves; order Passeriformes; family Rhinocryptidae; genus Scytalopus; species Scytalopus superciliaris. The sequence continues at coordinate 5,150 of VXBX01007119.1, forward strand.
AAGAAGATAATTAGTGACAACACTGGTATTTTACAGTCAGAAGCCCAGTGCCAAGGAACTTGAAGATCTCCCACTCCTAATGACAAGCTCAGAGCATGCATGAAGTACAGGGGTAACAAGGAGGGGTTCTATAAGCCACACTGATACCTGTGACATTTTTGCCTCCTAAAGGGATGAAGCAACACCAGAGTGATTATTTTTCAAGTGAGCCAGGCAATCTTCTGACTAACCTTTGCACATAAACTGTTTAAGACCATCAAGGTAGCATATTGCAATTAAGATTATAAATTAATGTACTATGTATTACATGCTAGCAATCAGAAGACAAACCAACACTATGGGTTCACTGTGTTTGTCACTGTGCAAAGACATATCTTGTTACAAAGGCAAAGCAGTGCCTTATAATCAATTTTCCCATTTTATTAGAGGCCTTTCTTTTTCAGGAGGATACAAGACAAGGAAGAGAAATATGAAGCAATTTACTACACACCTAGGAGACAAAGAACTAAATTTGATTCCCACTATAAATTTCGTTACCTACTGTTTTATCCATGAAAAATCAGTGACTGACTACAGAATTGTTTCCAAAATAAAAAATTTCTATCATGTGAATGCTCAATTTTCACACCTCAGATGTCAGCCACTGGATATTCTGCAACTAACCACTTCATTCCTTTGGCTGGGCACGGGAGAAAGAGGTGCTTTTGAACAATTCTGGTTTGAGACATATTTTTCTCAATTCTCACTGAGGGATTCTCTCATAAGGATTGATCAATTCTCATTTTGAGACATTTATACTGTAATCACGATCCTTCTTGCATGTGTAGATCAGAATAAATTTTAGCTGTAGTGCATTAAGTACATAAATGTCACCAATTTTATACAGCCACAATTCCTGGCTTGATTCAAAAAGAGAAGGGAATGAATCACCATGGAGCTAAGAACAATCAGCTACAGTCATGACAGCTACGCATTATAGTTTTTCTCAAAGATATTCTGTCTTCCTGACTTTTAGAGCCCATCACAGGTGGAGTTTTGGCTCAGATTAATGAGGATGGCAAATCTTTGTTTCAGTGGGAAAAACCAATAAAAATTCAGGTAAGACAGGTACTTGAATAATTGTGATTGCTGATGAAAGCAGATAAATGTATGTGCACATGTGATGCCAGAGAAGGAAGATTTTTATGGCTATGGGATACCCAGAGCACTTAAGATTAGGAGAGAAGAAAGAATAAAGAGGCATGTGGAGGGTACTCTGAGAAGTACCCATGGCTTGGTAAGAGACTGGAAATGGAGATTAAGAACAGGAAGATGTGGGAAGCTTTGAGGTAGATGCAAGACATTAACAGACCAAAAAAAAGTGCTTTACTTAAAATGAATAATACATTAAACATTTCTGAATTTAAACAATAGCTTTGCTTATCAGTGCTATATTTTGCCTTTATATCACTCTATTACATTTGAGTTTCATACTAACACTTACCTCTTTTTTTGGAAAAACTCCAATCCTACCATGAGAAACATGGTTGTTTCCCTGAAATGTCTGTAGTCTTGATGCCATCTCTGCATATAAGAAAGGGTAAACAGAATTTCATCCACACACATAAAATATAATTTAGGTTTTTTATACACTCCACCTCCACTTTTAGTGTTGAATGCTCACAGTAGGTGCTAAGGACCCTTAATAGAGTTGCATATGTGAAAAGTCCACCTTAATCCACCCTCCCTCAATAAAAAGAAAAAATTTAAATAGCTAAAACATTTCTAGATGAGATTATTCTTATAGAATGCATTACTATCTGAAAGGAACACAAAACATCTTTGGAGAACCACAGACAATTTTATGAGATCCCTTTTTTCTTCTCTACACTACATTCAGTTATTTACTTAAGAAGTGTTAGAAAGCTTTTCATAGACTAAATGTTAAGCTTAACTTTCAATACAAGAATGACATAGAAACAGCCTGAACAGTTTTACATGGAAAATGCCAAAAAGCCCAAATGCGGCTCAGCCTGTGGAGATGTTGGTCCTGGAGCAGAACATTTATCTTAGTGCCTCACCATTTATACAAAGTGACTCCTGATCCACTTTACAGGTAAATACTCTGAGTGAGAAAGGCACTTTTACTACAGTGGGTTAATGTCAACTTTCAATTTTGCATGAAAGATAAAGTAGGGGACAGCACAACATACAACACATCTTACAGATTCAACAGAAAGCTTGAGAAAGGGTCCATAAAATGCCAGCTCAATATAAAGAACTAATACTGACACAATGCATGGAGAAACCACCATCTGCCTCAGGTGCTAAAAAGGGGGCTCATATCTGAAGGGGAACAGAAGACACTCCCATGCCTCACTCTTAAAGTTAAGTCCAGAATTGTTTATTCTCTCTTGAAATGTCCTTCTGAAAATGGTAAAATGTTGATCCTTGAACAGCTGAAAAAGTGAAACAGAAATGCCACTCTAAGGCCCTTTCCCGTCAGAGGCTAAAGAGGGCATACTGTAATGTGGGAGTATATTACAGGTCCTGAACATGGTAATGAGAAGTGACAATTAAATATTTTTCATTTGGTTTGTGAGGGAAAGATTACTCCCATAGCCCTCCTAAAAAGGTTGTTTGGATCTGACAGCACAACAATGAAGCGTAAGTGGTGCACTGGAATCTGCCTAGGACATAAATATGCACTGTTAAGAGGTCTTAATGAACAATATTAAACAGTTGAAGCTAATGCTGCAAAATGAGCTACAGGCTTAGCTTTAAATGTGAGATGAATTATTTTGGCAAATATTAGTCACCGTTATTTAATGTCTGAGATTTGCTTTTACTTTCTCTCCAAGCTTTTCTAAACAACACAGGAGGAAAAATTAAATGCATAACCTGGCTATGTATGGTCTCAGCAAACAAAAGAATGTGCTGCTCATAAGAAAATGAGAATGGGCACAGAGTTAGAAGGAAAAGCACCAATGTGACTGTGCCTGCTACCCAGTTTTCAAGATGAGCAAGGTCAGGCTTAGACCACGCTCACTCCTTCATTGCCAGCTGTGTCTGCCTAGAGAAAGCCAGCTGGCTCATATGGTGATAAACTACAAAATATTGTTAGTGACGTCAAGACACGCTAGCGAGCTAAGGACAGACTCCAACCTGACATTTATTTATGGTTCAAACATTGGAATTACAGATGTGGAAAGAACAGGCTTTAGACCAGCAGCCTTTGGAGCAACAAATGGTCTTTTAATAACCAGTTTTAACTTCTTAGTGCAATATAAGAAGAAACTTTTGAAGAGAAAACTCAGCTTACTGATAACTATTTCACATTAAAACTTAATTTAAAGTATAAGAAATGCTGACCTCGTATTCCTCCATGTTTACTTCATCTGGCTTTATCATTTCAAGTTTGGCTTGAGCAACCTTCATTATGTTACGGCACCTTACAAAAAGCAACAAAAAAAATCATGAAATACACAGAGGGTATTATCCATACAAGACAGCAGCTTCAAACAGCATGAGCTATAGCCTTATTCAAACCAGTAGGAAAATGCTATGCATTTTTATTATGAATAGTATAATCAGCAGGAGAGCTTACTTTTGAAGAAGGTGTGCTATTTACTTCTTGTTCTATTTTGCTAAATTGCCACATTGCTCAGTCTTTCTTTTTAAAGTTCAGATGGCTTGAAACACCCCAGCATTTACTTTGCAGAAGTTTAGAAGATAATTCACTACACAGAAATCAGACTAATGTCTTCTAACTTGTAATTTGTCTCTTTCTATAACTAAATAGACTGAATTTTGAGTGAAATAGAGACATTGTCTTGCTTTCAAGTCAGTTACTCACCTACCCTGTAAGACTTTGCTGTCTTACTGCTGGCTTTCAGGGCAGTGAGGAAATGCACAGTGAAAGGAAGGTACAGAAATCTATGTGCAAAATTATGAACAACACTGAGTATTTCTCCTTATTTCATATGAATAGAAACCCAACTTCCTGATTACTCTTTTTTTACAGAGATCTTTATAAAGAGGGTATGTTTTACATAAACTTGCAAACTATTAACTAGGAGATAAAGCCAACTAAAGCCACCAGCCTTCCCTCCATTACAGGCACGAGCTGAATATGAAGGCGTCTTCATACATCAGAGAACATTCGTGAGCACAGGAAATGAGACATGCAGATCTTATTACCTTTCATCAAAGCTAAGATTGTGATCTCCAAACTGTTCCAGTAATGTTCTCTCAATTATCTTCTTTGGTGCCTGGTTTTGGATGAAGTAAACAATTGCATGACGCAAACGATAATCACATTCGGGTGGTGGATCTTCCTGGGCTAATTTTAGCAAACGTGTGTATTCCAATTTAATTGCCTACATAATTAAAAAAAAAAAAGATGCATTATTCCTTCTGGTCTTTAACTCAAGCATCATAAACACTAACAAGATAATTCACATCCCATGGCATTTTGCCTATAAAATATATTTCAACAGTTCAATAGTGCATTCTTCTAAGAAATCTAAATTATGTTTTAAAATAAAAGCAAGCAAATAAACAAAACAAACAAAAAACCCCACCCCAGACAAATGGTGAAGTTGTTCTTTTTCTTTCAAATCGAGCCTGCCAAAATTCCAGGTAAACCTTTACTTCAAAAGCAGTTCCAGTCTGTGCTATGTCTGCCTGAGACAAGATTTATCCAATCCTTAGAGGCTTCTTTAAGGATTTACAGTCCAAAACCAATATAAGATTTCCAACACTTTACTTAAAGAAATTTCCTGAACTCTTATAAGGTAAAAAAAGGTACCTCTAATATATGGTTAAAATGCAAATGCATGAATAAAATAAATTCTACAGGAAGTTTAATGAACATGCATGATTTTGGAAACACGAAATGAGAATGGGAATGTCTCCAACAAAAATCAAATGACAGAATTTCTAAAGAAAATAATAATTCAATATGAACAGTGTTAGTCTCCTATAGGTCAGGACAGAGCCCTCACTGAATATTTTAGCTCAACTTTAGAGGTCATCCAGCTTTGCCATCACATTAGATTTTAATGCATTTGTTATGTTCATTAGATTTTATTCACTGAAACTATAATCAGGAACATGATCAATAATGGGAAAAACGGTGACAAATGTTAACGCATTCCATAATTTATCTCTCAAAACAGGGAGGTGATCAGATTGTTTCTAACACATTCACAAACTTTCAGTACAACCTATGCATAAAAGAACACTCCAAAGCAGTCAGAAAAAAAAAAACCAAACAACTCTGTTCAGTATTTCAAACTCCTTTCTGTTGTAATACCTGGCAGTAGCCAGTAACTCCTTGATGCTTAACTATCACAAATTTGGGCTCCCATCCTCTACTAGTACACATTTTGTTTCAGGACTTAACACATGGGTAGGGTAATAATCATATAGGCTTAAACACAGAGCAAGTAGAGAACTTTAAAACTTTAAGAGATTGTTCTGCATCAATATCTTTCAACACTCATCATATGCATTATCATTAAACAGGAAGTTTGTGGGAACATTATAAATGCCAAAAGCCATAGTTTCTATTATCTTACATCAGAAGTTCTACCATTAGAAAGCCAACATGGATAACAGTGTTTATTGAGGTAGGTGAGAAGCAAACAGAAATTGCTATTAGACATTCAATTTTTTTTATATAATTACTTAGAAGTAGAAAAAAAGGCAACACAAAGCCTCTATTTCTATATTCATATTAAACATAATACTGTACAATACAGATTCAGCAACCCCCTGTACAATGAAAAAGTAACACTTTCTTTACACAGAATAGAGGAAAAAGGGACAGTAGGAAAAAGTATCATGGCAAACATTCTGCAAGGGCTGCCTGCAAAGTTTAAAGAAGGATGATTGAAAGAGGTCACTAATCAAGAAATATTTCAATCTTAGTCATGTCTTAAGCCTGAGATCTAGAGTACGAGTGAAATCTTAACAGTTGATCCACATCACAGGAGTTTCACCTGTGTTACACTAAAAGATATAGAAAACCCCAAAAATTTTCTGAAAACACTAATTTCATAAAAAACAAGCAAAAGAAACACAGTGTATAAAGGCATTGTAAAAGTTTCTATATTTTTTAAAAGATTATGAAGAAATGTGAGATTTCATCTGGTAAATATCAAAAACTGAATTTTGTTACTACAGAGGACCACTTCATCTGCTTATGTTCATACTAATTCATTCCTTGAAAATTAACCACATTCCACCTCTTCTAAGCCATTGCAAACATGATTCAGCAGAAAATGAGTAAAGAAAGTTTTCTACTTTCCAACAGTTCAGTGTCAAAACATTTTCTAACTCAATGGCAAATTCTGTCCCCATGAAGCAAAAGCTTTTAAGCAAAATTAAAGACTGAAAAACATTGTAACTGAGTATTGTTTTGATAACTCTGAAGTACCGAGTATAATTTTATTTGAATTACATTTCTGTTTCAAAACTATGAAAACACCCTCCATATTATAATAATAATTAGGTACAATTAAACTTTGTGGTAAGGAGTGATTTGATCAAATGAGGGTGGGTCTTTTTCAACTTTCAAAAAAAAAATAAAAAAGACTGACATATTTTCATTAAGTTTGGGGGGAAAAAAAACAAAAACAAAACAAAACTGAACCCCTTAAAAACCCCATTTCACTCAACAGAGGCTCTGGCAGGTGTCTCTCCATTCCCTGAGGGCAGGCATAGTTAACAGAGACAACCCTGCAAACATATGCTGTGGTCATAACCCTTCCCTGTGTATCCATTACAAACCCCCACACAAACAGACAAACAAATCAACCCATGAGATTTCAGTTTTCTTGACAAGGGGTTGGAGAATTTTTTGGTGGTGGTCACACGGTTTTTTGTTTGTCTGGGGGCTTTTACAATTTCTTCTAGTGGAACTACACCGTAACAGTTAAGAAGAAAACAGGGTACTACTCAAAGACAAGCAAGAAACTTCTTCCTTATCTTCAGATCAGATTTGAGAGGATTTTACATCATATCAAAGCAATTCCCTTTCTAATTTCTTTCTTATACCTTAAAAATTCAAAGGACCATAAGCTAAAAGCACTCAGAAGTTTACGTATTTAAAAAAAAACTAGTACATTTTAAAATCTGGCATCATTGTAAAGAGCAATAATCACAACAAGCCTAATGGCTAATTCCCAATAACAAAAAAAATTATAATCAATACTATTGACATTCATGCAATTACACAAGAGAAAGTAATTTCGACTTATTAAAAACCTTAAGAAATACTAAACAAGAACATCTCTTTAAAGTAAACAATAAATGAATAATCACTAATGTCCCTAGGTGAAAACACTGATGTCCCAAATAGTCAAGCAAATGCATGGGTATTGTTACTAAAAAGGGGGGGGAAATACATATTCTTATGGATTACACATCTAGGTTTCATTTTACTATTATTTTACTCACTACTATTATTAGAAAGCTGAATGCAGAAAGGTATATAAGCAAAATATCTGTCTATTTTTCATGGGAGAAATATCTAAATGGATAGCTGATACAAATAAGTGTAGATGCTGAAGGTAGGGAGGGGTAGAGGGAGTAGCATATCTAACAAGAAAAGTCAGAGGAGAAAAAGTTGAAAATGTTAGTTGTACCTTAAAGAACCCTGCTTCTGGCCCACACCTGTCATAAACATTCCTGGCTTTACCTATAGCCATGATAATACCTTGCATGTTCGGGGTCAGCATGACCTGCCACAAGGGATTTAAGGTAAAAGTTTTCAACAATTAATATTTTAATGACCAAATTCAATATGCTTCTAGTCTCATGCAAGATAAAAAAAAGCAACTTAATGCATGCATACACTGAAAATAGCACATTTCAATACAGATCTGGTGTGCGTATTCTGCAAATCAAATCATGGCACGTGTGTATATAGTTTTACTCTAACAACATTAAAGGAATCTTATAAATAAAAAAAAACTGAAGAAAACTGTGTCAAAAAAGTTACACGGTCAAACTTCCCAGGAAAGGAACATGCATTGTTCAGCATTAGTATCCAGCAGAAACTGCACACTGAATGAGTGCTACCCATGGCCAAAGGATTAGAAAAATCATCCAGTCACACTACACTAAAACCACAGTAAACCACACCGCCTGTATTTTACGCATATTTCAGCACCAAAATAAGAGAGTCACTGCTGCAAATGCAATTGCTCCCTGAAGCATTTGCAAACCTTAAACATCAAACCCAAAACAATTAACAAACATAAAACCAAACATACGACACACGTCTCACAGGTATTCACATCAGTTACCTACAATTTGAAACATCGAGATAACTCTGAAAAGCCCCTTTGTTAACTGTGAGCAAATAAGAAGTCTCCCTCTCTCTCTGGTATAGCTGGCACAGCAATTGGCACAGCAAGAAAAGATCAAGAACCTTAAACTCCCTGCCGGAGTTTCCCACATATGAAAACATTAAAAAAGAAAGTGAATACACTTACAAAATGAACAGGGAAACAGGGAAGAAAGTCTTCCTCTAGAAAGACAATAGCATGGGGACAACAGTGAAAAAAAGAAAAAACAAACAAAAAAGCCGGTCACTATATGAGGTTAAATCCTCACATCTTTAAAGGTGGAGACTAGGTGTCTGTGAGAAGCCAAACACAGAGTGCTGATGTCAAGTAAATCATTTTGCTCCCCACCCCATATTCCCAGTTACAAATGATCACAATTGCAGGGCAGAATGACCTGAAATACCCATTTACCTAGGGAAGCTAAAGCTCCCAAGAGACCCCCCCAAGAACATATGCTCAGACACATGAGAATATGGGCTGTGCCAACACTATCCCCAGCCAAAACATTCACAGAGTAAGAAGTAGCAGGGCAGGACAGTTTGATGACCTGGAAATGTTGCTTTTTACTGATAAAATAGAGAAGCAAAGAATAATGTGTCTCAAGATAACAATGAGCCTCTCATTCACTGCTCTAGTAGTACCAGGTACATGCACCACCCTGGGCCTGACTTGGGAAAAAAAGATTTTTTTTTTTTTTTNTGGGAAAAAAAGATAATTTTTTTTTTTTTTTTTTTTTTTTTAATTTTATTTTTTTTAAGCTTTGCAAGAGTCAGCTCCACCAGACATATCAGTTTCAGGTTATTTCCACGGATAATGTAATCTCCAAATCCTGAAAAGCTTGACCTTCACAGATAAGAGATCAGACTTGAACATTAGCTTTATTGGACTGACATGGAAGCACAAACATTAAGAACATCACTCACTGTCCTATCACTTCTTAAATAATGAAGCAGTGTGCAGTCTATCACCAGCATATTGAAGGCTACCTGCCCTAACACAAACATTCAACTTCCACAGCTGAAAAGACAAATACACCTCCAGTGTAAATGGTACCATGCAAAGCGTGCCCAATTAAGAGTAAGTAGTGCTTTCCTTTCATATTTCATTACAAATTAAGATACTGTTAAGATCACAAATCGCTAAGCATTTAGTTTTGCAGAAATCTGTTAAGTGTCACAATGTGCAAACATGCCAAAAATTCTCATCAGGCAGCACAAGAAAGCACCGAGGAGGAGCGGTGCACACAACTGCAATCAAATGTACCTCATCGTCATAACCCCCCTCCTCTGACTCAATCACAAAAGTCCCTACATCAGGAATCGCCACCTCTACAACTCGCTGGTTAGGAGCTGGTTGAGCTGGGGCATTATCAGAGCTCTGCAGAAGAAAACCATTATCAGTATGTGGGTTTTTTTGGAAAAAAAAAAAAAGAGTAATAATCAGAAAATACAGAAAATTATGGAGAGATACAAACTGACAGACTGATCTGCTACAATGATGTGCAATGCTGAAAAAATTAAGAAACTGGGAATATAAGTGATATTTCTAATTTTTGAGCTGTACATTTCAGAGTTAAGCCTCAATTATTGTAAATATTTCATTCATTCATTCTTTATTCACTAATTATATCTTTACAGGTTAGTATACCAGTATTGCAACTCTAACATGTGTTACAGATCTAGAGGCAGTTGGCAAAGGATGAGTCTATGAATGACCACTTTTAGTACATTTCACCCCAAAATTACTGAATATATCATAAAATCATAGAACAGTTTGGATTAGAAAGGATCTTAAAGATCATCTGGTTCCAGTGATGCCACCCACTAAATCAGGTTTCTCAGAGTCCCATACAACCTGCTTGAACAGGGCCAGGTAAGATGTGTCATCTCTGAAATATCTGTTGAATTCATACTAAAGGATGGAAACAAACCAAAGGCTAACATTTCCTGATGCTTTGAGGGGGGGGAAATAACTCCAAACAACCAAAAAAACCTCCACTCCTCTAAAATTCAAGATATTTTAAAGAATATTTAAGGGTGATTCAATAGGTTTATTTCTTTAGAAAAATAATTTTAAAGTAAATCAGCGGAAGATTATGCTCGCCACTGAAATTCTTGCTTAAAGTAAGTTTTAAACAACAGTGGATACAAATCTCAGCTCCTATGGTTTATCACTGAGTGATAGGCAGTTTACAACATTTTCAGAATCTAAACCTTGACTTTAATCTAAGCAATTACACAGTGCCATGCTACTTCTGCAACTACAACAATATCCTCATTTTTTAACAAAGATTCCAGAAACATACACAGTATCTATTTACACACTGTATAAATACAAAGGAAGACTCTGCAATCATAGGGCTGAAAAAAAGGACAAAAGGGCAGAAAAAGGACAAAATAAATATGTGATGAGTAACCTACAATCCTGTTTGTTACATATTCTGATGTTGGCTTTCCTTCTTTTAAACACTGACAAACAAAAAGATGAGGAAGGAATACATGCCTGCACATATGAGTGCATATGGATGTAGAATAATTAGAAAGCACGCTGATACACTGAGAAGGAAGCACAATTCTGCCTGTGTGAAAGTTGGGTATACAGAGAGCAGCTTTTAAACATTAATAGTACCTTCAGATTAGCTAGAAATTTGCTTTAGGTTCTAACAGCTGAAGTACAGTTGTTCCTAAATAAACGTTTGCACAGTTTGTTTTTTTTTTTTTTCATTTATATTTTTCAAGCCATCTGTCTTGCAGCAGGGATAATATTAGTGTAAGACAACCTGCACCTGCCCCATCAAGACTATTGTGGTGTCTCTCCATGTGGTTCCTCAACCATAGTTTTGTGAAGCTGTAAGGCTGACCACTGTGCAGAGCATCATTATCCTGAACTGAAACACTTGATCCATGGAATAACATCTAAGATTCTTTCTCATCCCAGTGGGATGGATGCTGACAAAACCTAGAAAGAGGGACAGCATTCTGAAACACATTTTATCATGGGCTTGGCATCTTCACAGCTACCCCTTCAACTGGAGGTAACATTAAATGGGCTCCCCCGAAGCTGTTCTGGGTCCTGAAAAGTCAACAAAAGTCAGACAGGCAGTAGCCTAAAGCATTAGCAATAGAGCATCTTTTCATCCAGGGCTTAGGTGAGTTTCCCTGTTGTCTCTGATTTCAGTTTAGAAGAGAAAGTGTGCTTCCCTGCTTTCCTGACACAACAGGAGAGAGGGGTGAAAACACAGCAGGTCAACAAGTTGCCAACCATTTTCACAGGCTTTAAGAGGACTTCCCTGTCACCCCGAAGATATCTGTGGCTAGGCTGCTTCTGTTTAATGAGGGTTCATACCTGAACTTAGGACACCTGCTTCCAACTGTGCACAGATCTAAGGTGTTCATATCTCTAGTGGTTACTAGGGGTGCCTAGGGAAACCATACTGTACATTTGTTATGTCCTATCCTTATGGATACAGTTCCAAGACAGATGCACATATTGTTTTAATGATCCTCGGGTTTATAGCCATATACTTACAGAGAAGCAAAAAAAAATTGTTGGAAGAAAAAAACCTGTTAAATATTAGTACCATTAATAACCCACAAAATAGTTACTGTCCCATTCCATTTAATATCTTTTGTATGAAGCAAAACCAGAATCACCCAACATTAATTCTTATAACCATTTTAAGTCAATATATGCATCTTATGAATCACAAAAAGTAATTTTCAAGTTGCGAATTTGCAGTAAAGCTACAGGATATTGTTGAAAACCCCCTTCTTTTTGAAAGCTACATTAACTTCCACAGGTCTTTCAAGGGAACTCAATTACAATCTTATATTTCACAGACAAAACCCTGAATGTCTAAAGCAGCATTTTTCAAGTTTTTTCACATGGACTGTCAATATTTACTCCTCAAAAATACATGGAATCCTCTAATATTTTTAGAAGACTGTGGGCACAAGCACCTGATTTTAATTTTAATAGTATGCTGTACTCTTGACAAGCTCTTTAATTCATAGAGAACACATATCTTAGTATTTCTTTTTTGCACTACACTCATTACTGTTGTACACACTTTCTGAATGGACTTCAGTGTTGGACAGTCCCTGAAGAAAGACCAATTTTAGTTGAAAGTCTCCAGACACAAATCCTTCAATCAGCTTTTATCATTTCCATTTGCAAAATAAAAGCAAAAGTAGTATTTCAAGCTCCAAAATATCCTCACCGTATCCATTATAGCTTCTGGACCTCTATCTTCTTGTTCAGCTAAAGCTTTATTGATTGCTTGTACAGAATCTTCTTTTAAGTGCTTTGAAATATCAGTTCTTGATGGCTGCTCTAAATATTCTGGTTCTCCTGCTTGAACTTAGTGACAGAAATAAGATAACAATTTTGTGTGTTAACATAAGCATGAATTTTGAATTGATTAGGTTTTATTTGGATCACTGTCTCACAGATAATATAACAACACAGAAAATGCAGGGTAGATCACACAATTCACAAATACAACTTTACACCAGCCTGCGTCTCAGCTCATTTTGAACACATCAATGGATCCCTGGTTTTAAACTAGGGACAATAGACCTGTCCTGTCCATAAACCCACTGAGGCTCTTGAGTGATGGGTGTTCATCAATCAAACATCAGGGATGACTGAGAACAGAGATAAGATTCTACATGGACTTTCTGTGGGATACAGACTCAATATATGGAACGACCTAAGGCCACTTGAGTGCCAGACTTATTTTTATTTTGTAAAATAATAAACACATACTCTTCTGTCTTAAAGGGTATCTCAAAGCCTCTTCCACTTGAGGGCAATAAATTGATTAGTATAAATAGTGTCTTATACACCTTACTTGATGAAACCAAATTTTGGCAGGCAAATAAAACATTCATTTTGTACTTTCCATTACTAACAAAAGAACAAAAACCAGTCTTAAAGTGTTTGTGAACTCAAAACATACAGAAGATGAAGTAACTCTCCACAGAGTTCACAAAACGAGATATGTCATTAAATCACTGCACTTCTTACATTCAGTTTGCAGTCACAGATGGTTATGAGAAATATATGTTCAGTCTTAAAAACTCAAATACAGCAATGAAAACATCTGGACAGCAGTCTCATTACGCTACAAGTCATTGGCCTCACTGTTGCTGGTCAGAGTCTTTTCCATAATTTTAGCGCGCTCATTTTTACACAGTAAAATTTCAATCAGCCCTCCTTTTGCTAAATCTATTCAATGCACCACACCAAGTAACTTATTCTTCTCTTCAGCTCTAAATTCTGTCCTAATTTAAAATGAGAAGGTAGGTCTTGTACTCAATCATGCTAAATAGAATATGCATCATTTACATACTGGCAAATTCTCAGAACAGACTGGTGAGACCTGTTAACAATTACTTGTCTTAAAAGGCCACAGTTTCTATGAAAAAAAATTAAAGCTAAGGATAACTAGGAGGGAAAAGGCAGAAGAACCAACAATTTTTTTTTCTTTAAATAAAAAATAAATGCAAAAAAACCCTAGATTAAGCTTCAAGTACAGTTACCCTGGCCAAATAAACAGTTGCAATTCATGACTACACAAACTAACTTTTTCTTCTGTTGTTAAACTGTAAAACTATAAATACAAACCCCAGTGATTTTTGGTCCTAGTCCTTTTACAAACAGGTAGAAGCAGCTAACCTGGAGCAGGTGAAGGTGCTGGTGCCCTGGGTATCTGAGATAACAACTTCTCCTGCTGTGCCTTCTGAGCAAGTTCTGCATCCCACTCTTCAAGTTCTTTTTCAAAACGTTTATTGTCTTCCTTGACGTAATCCCTTAGATCAGAAGGTAGCGTGTCCATTCCAACAAGGATCTGCCCTGTTTCTTTGTTAAACTCCTCTGCAGTAACATGAAATATAAGTTTCAGAAAAAGAAACAATAGGGAAAAGAAACCATGTTCAACACATTTCCTCAGGTGAATTACTGGAAATGTACAGTGTAACACCAAACTCCCCAAAACTATATTACTTCTAACTGGTTTTACTATCTGCTGGACACTGCTACAGAGACATATAGCTACTGCTCCTGGGCTCTTTGGATTTTACACTCTTGGGCAGTATCAGATCACTGACACCTTGAAAGATGAGGCTTTTAGGGCATGAGCACCTCTGATTGTGAACATTCAGAAAAAAAAGTCACAAAAACCCCACCGTCACTTGATTGCATTAGGGTCACAACGACGGACATAACTAAACTTCCCAACAGAAAAGGGGAAGGAGAGTGGGCCTACAGGATTTGGAAAGCCAGCTGATAAGCTGAGTAACCTTCCTTTAGCTTCCAGAATAGTGTCTACAGGGATATCCCAGACCACGGGAGATCAATCAGCTGTAGCTTCCCAGCAAGCAGGCCTCAGACTTAACTGGACAGGCACAGCAGCCTACAGGGTCCATATACCCCATGGTTACAAATCTATTACCAAGCTGGTAATCTAGAAATGTCATGGTTAATATCAGTTCTCCTTGAAAAACTGAGCAAATGAGCAGTCAAGCTTTCTACCCTATGAAAAGACAGGAGCGTGGAAGTTTTCCACGACCTATTATTGAATCTCTGAATGTTTTCCCAGTCAGCTCCCTGGCTGCTATTATCATAAAACTTATGCTAAGAGGATCTTTGTCCTCTCTTCAAACACCTCCATACAAAGCCTTATAGCTGCATACTACTGCATGACCTGAAAAAAATTTCCCAGTACATGTATTACTTAGGTTTAATGTGTGGTTGGTAGGGCTAAGTTATTCATATTTCAATTTACTGCATAAGCTTTCAGGTTTGCACGCTCCAGTAGAGTGCATCAGAGCTCTGAAGCTTAGAGGAAAAATAAAAAAGGCAGCTACATGAGGATTTTAATATCAAAATGCTCATTTATCTATTCCATATTTCTGTTTTAATGAGATAAATCCTTCAAAATTCTGAGCATGCAATCACTTGGCTAGAATGTTTGCATATTAGCAAACTTAGTGTATTTTGATCTCTAAATAATGCTAAAACACTGGCATTACCTTTATTAATCTAAAAACTGAAGACCAATTGCTCTAGCCACAAAAATAATCTAACAGTTATGAGCAGAAATAAAACTTTTAATTATTATTAAAGACATTACAAAAATCTGGAAAATCACGTGAAAGAAGCTCACTTTATTAAAGTATTCAGCTACTCTATACCATGAAGAATCAATAGCATTAACATTACCTTGTATCAAGTATTGTTCCTTATCATTGATATACATTAAACAATATGCACTGGCATTCCTGTAACCACCAAAAGAGTCCCGTTCCAACTCTTCCCAAGTTGACTTTGTCACAGAAATATCATTGTATTTCATCCATCTGTTCTGGTGGTGGTCATAAATATATGCCCAGTAGTGTCCTGCATTCGCTTGACCCTCATGAACTAGCACAGCATGCAACCTATAAGGAACCTTAAAAAAGGAAACAGAAAAAAACCCAAATGTCAAACTCTTTGCCAAAAGTTAGTTCCTACTGTATGCCAGCAAAAATAGCTACATTAAATAAAAGTAACAAAAATAAAGTTAAACAGGATCAAAACACAACACAGAGGAAAAAAAAAAACCACAAGTAAAACTAGCAACTCACTAAGCACAAGGACTTAGAACTATGTTACTTACCACTGCTAGTTACAGGAGATCTTAAAAACATCAATGAGTGTACAGCATAAACGTCTACTCTGCTGTCTTTACTACCAGGAATCCTCTTTTCTTAATTCCATAATATTCCTACTTTCCTTGTACAAAAACCCCCTCAAATATGTCAACCTTGACTGTCTATGAATTCCTCCCGCTGGTAAACCTGTCAAAAATTCTGGAAAGACACATGCAAATTCAAGGTAATAAACTCAGTGCTTTCTATGTGCCATTCAGAGAATTTATTTAAAGGAGTATCTGAGAGTTGAATACTTCTATTACCCAAAGGTAAAATTCCAACAGTAGAATAGGAATACAACTGTTTTCTGGTATTTTAAATGTATCAGTAAAAGAATTGCTAAGTTAAGCATGGAACACCTGAAGAGGTCCTCCGTTCCTCCTAAGGCAAAGAAGGAAGATACTAGTTTCTAGGAACAACGTAAAAAGTATTGCAGGTTACATCTGTTCAGTCACAAGTAAGAAGAACAGGAAACTTCGTTTAGATCTAAGCAGTTGGGAATCCGAAGGAGAGAGAGAAACAGAATGAATGGGTGTGTCTTTACTTACAAGTCTTTTAAAAGCATCATAGTGATTGACTCATTTTAACCTGCTGAAACAGCACATGCAACATAAAAGGCAAAACTGAGCTTCCCTGCTATGCACAGTGTGCCTGAGTAACAGCTCAGCTGGGATGAAAAGCTTCAAACCATCTTTTATTGGTGTCACAGTCTGGACTGAGGATAAACAGTCTATTTAACACAAGATGTACTAAGTATTTGTTGCAAATATCATTTGACTACCTCAATAATCAGTAACCATAAATGTGCCTGTAACTGTGACTTGAGAAACTCCTTTGAGTAATTTTTAACGTGATATTTCTGTTCCACATTACATGCAAGGGCTGGAGCTTTTGCAACACCCCCCTGAACTGTAAAGCTGATTGACTGCACAGCAGCTGGAATCAAACAGTCTGTCATTCCAGAGACCAAACTGCACTGTAAATCTCCCAAACACAAGACGTATACACAGAAGAAATCCTGGCAAGTCCTTAAATCTAAATGCTCTAAGGTTTTTAACATCTGTTATTAAACCAGTGCGAAAGCCTTCTTAAAATGATTGCAAACCATGTATATGCAAAAAAATGTATGCAGATCCTGATTTAAATAAAAAAGTTCTCTGTAGACTTCAATAAAATAAAATTTCCTCAGCCTAAAATCAGGCACTAATAATCCCAGGTGAATTTAAAACATTTTATTTAAAACCATGCTAATTGGGTCAGCTTGAGGGCCCCTACCCTTTCCTCCAGCTGTGGAGAACTAGCTGTCCATACTGAGCTTCCCAGAAGGTTCCCCATGAAGGTCTGTGACCAAATACAGGTGAGTTCAGTGCTGACAGAATCTCTTGTGATAAGCCATTATATCACCAGTAATTGATAGTACAGAGCAATGCAACAATAGGTAGCATTAAGCTTCTTAGCTTACACTTAATACTCATGAAACAGGAATGGAGCTTTACCAACTCCATCACATGTAGCTACAGAACAGATATGTCAATGCTGCTATGGCCAAGACCAACTCTCACAGGAAAAACAGTTGTGTCTCATTTCCCCACAGCAAGTTCATGGAAGGAGAGAAATAATTAAATAAGCAGCTGATGAAACATTGGTTCAGGAGAACAAGGCAAAATAAAAATATCAGGAATGTATTTCATATGATAACCTGACAAAGGTTTTAGGACAATTGTAGCTTTCCTTAGAATCAAAGAGGTCACAAGGAAAAAATGAAGAGCTTTTCAAATAGTTCATACAACCATTAGGAAGCATCTTGCAAATGTAGTATGTTTGTCTTAAAAATTTGTCCACTTTTATGTGCCTAGAACTCAACTTACAAGTGAAAAGCTTTCAGTCCTGCAATTGTATTGTGCAGAGGAAAACTTCAATATTGTGAAACTTATCCCAAAGAACAGAGCAACACCTGGTTATCAAATCATCCAGAGGCAGACATAGGCAAGTACAGGAAAAGCAGACAGCTGTGTGCACCAGCCTCCTTCCTGCTGTGCCAAAACACCCTCAGGGGCAAAACCAGCTGAGCTGCTGAAAGGCAACCTCTGCTTCCAGCTTGTGTTTTCAGATGGGTCCAGCACCTAGTTTGTGTTTTACTTATCTTTTTCTTTTGTAATGATAGTTGGCTACTACCTTTGTCATCCAGAGGTATTTCCTCCTCTAACAGCCAAGCCAACACAGGTACTATTTGGATACAAGGTTACCAAACTACTTAATTGTACAGTTAGATGACGTAGCCCGTAATCTTCTTGCTATAACACAAGCATTAAGGGGAAAAAANAAAAAAAGAAAAGTGCCTGCAAGTAGCAAGATTAAAGAAAGTCATCTAGGCAAGTCTGCCTGAAAGCCTTAACATCAGAGTTCAGCTGCCAGGAAATATTACAAGCCGTGTACAAAACAAAAACATACCTCAAGGAAAACTGTAAGATGAACAGATCTTACTTGGAA
Source organism: Scytalopus superciliaris (assembly GCA_013400415.1). NCBI lineage: Eukaryota > Metazoa > Chordata > Aves > Passeriformes > Rhinocryptidae > Scytalopus > Scytalopus superciliaris. The sequence goes on from VXBX01007119.1 coordinate 23,670, forward strand.
AGAAAATAGTTCTTTTTACTAACAGAAAGTAACAGAGGAAGTAATCCTTAACCTTAAAACCTGTCAGAATGAGAGAACACGAGTATGTGAACATAAGAAATGGCAGAGGAGCCACAACTCCATAGTAAAGCATTCCAAAAAAACTGTTCACCTTACACAACAAGAGAATTTCCTAAAGGGCAGCTCAGACTAATAATCAAGGTTGTGACTGATACTGAATCTAGACAGCATTTTAAAAAACCAACAACAAAAGCAAAACAACAACAGAACAACTCACTGGCATTATTAACTAAAAATCACAACCAGGAGCCTTAAATTCCCAAGTATTAGGATGACGTTGCAATCCACAAAGGCACTAAGCAGCAAAGTATAAAAATAGTTTCTTGTGTCTAATGCTTTGCCACCTTAAAGTCATAAGATTACCTAGCAATATGATCAAATCAGGGCAAAAAAACGTATTGTGTGAGTCTGCAATCAAGTAAAAAAAAAAGAAAAAAAGGAAGATATGTAATGTATTTTTGCTTTTCATCACAAACTTGCTTGAATTTAAGCACATCACCTGTAAAATATTGTTATGGTGTCTTCCATCTGACTGTGCAAAACCAGTTATGACTTTCCAATGAAATTTCTCAAATTACTATGCAATGGTTGTATACTTGCTCCATTTTCAAGCAACTAAGAAGTTTGAAAAAGTGACAAAAAGGATCTATTTTCAGTTATCTCATGCTGAAATTGTACTTACTTGGACCATTGTTTTGTCAGAGTACATCAATTCAATCGTTCGATGTATTCTAGATATACTTTCTTGTAAATCTGAAAGAAAAAAAGAATCTCTCTTCCATAAGGCTGCATAATTGCACATGGCTACATGTATTTTGTCTCACTAAAAGACAAACATGGATACTTTCACATGTGGTATATACTGATCTACCTATAAGCCAAAGACAAGACCATCCTGGATGAAAAATTCCCCCCACTTGCACAAATGCTTTCCAACCCCAAGTGCATTCCCCAGGTCGTGGCATTACCTCGAGTGTCATTCTCCACTTCCGTCCTCCAGCGATGTAAACAGCCCTCCAGGACAGAGAGCTCCTCCTCGGTGATGTGCCGCGGTGCCGGATGCATCGGCAGGTCAGGAGGAATTCGTGATTGTGTGAATGGTTTGTGTATTACTGATCTTTGTACAGGAGATGTGCTTGGGACATCTGAAGATGAAGGCCCCTGCTGCTCTATTGTGCTGCATTCATTCAAAACATGAAATACAAAAATTGAATCATCATGTGCACAAACTAAAAGTTACGCCATAAAAATACGCTTTTCCTCTGAAAATAGGAAGTTTAAAGGTAATAATTTCCTACAATGCAATCAGGAAAGGCACCTACAATGTCAATTTGGAACTAGTATGTAAATTCTAAAAACTTCGTGGTGCACAACAACTCTGGCTGCCACTACCAAACAATAGAATCTAGACTTGGATTGGGTAAGCCATGGTTTGTTTTATTTGAAATGCTACTAAACACTTTCAAATCACTTCATACACATAATCACTGTGGTTTGAAACATTTAGTGCCAAATGGCAGAAAGAAAAATCAGAGCAGCTTATCTTACGATCCACTGACCATAAAATCTAATAAACACAAGTTCTCTGTTTAATAACTTCTACATGTGTCCTATACCTAGCAGACATTCTTTTTCTGATCACCTGCCTATAACTCATCTTTAACTGAACAGACAACAATGAAGGGATCTCTGATATTTATGGCATACTGAAAATTTAGTACCAACCCTTCTAAATTTGTTGCAAGCAACTCTAACTAAAACTGCTGAGTAGCCATCTCAGGAGAATTCTACAAGTGCAGTAGAATAATAAAAGTTATAACCTGTTACTGATTTGTCTCTTCTCATCAACAAGGCCACCTATATATAATTACACTGAATAACAGGAATCTGAAGATCTTTCTTGCAAGCCATTAACTTTTTACTTTGTGTACAGCACCATGATACAGTCTAAGGAATCTGGATTCTTCAGTAGTTTAGCAAGTCCTGAGAACATTAAGAGCTGAAATTGTGACTCTATATAACATGCTGTGGTGTTTCTACAGATGGACAAAAAAGTCACAGTACTTACGATTTTACAAAACAAACTTCTCATATAGGAGTTTGAAGGGAGTATATTACTTTTGACATTGTAATTCAAGTAAGCACGGTAACTTTTAAAAGTTAGTCTTCTCTCATCATGATTTCTACTGGCAATGTATCAGTTAAGACATCTGAAATATTTTTAAAGTTCGGGGTTTTTTTTAGATTCCTGTATTTCACTTCTTCGAATGACTAAGTTAATCACCTTGACTGGTCCAGAATCCTACTTCCCAATGCAACATAAAAAGCTATGCTATAAACCATTAATGTCTACCTAGCCAAGTCCTTTTCAAAGGTATACTCTATTATCATATAAGCATTTAGGTTGGAAAATACTTCTAAGATCAAGTCCAACCATTAACCCAGCACTGCCAATTCTACCACTAAGCCGTGACCCCGAGTGCCACATCTACATGCCTTTAAATATCTCCAAGGATGGTGACTCCATCACTTCCCTGGGCAGCCTGTTCCCATGCTTGACGACCCTTTCTATGCAGAATTTTTTTCTAATAACCAATCTAAACTCACCTTGGTGCAACTTGTGTCCTACTGCTTCTTACCTGGGAGAAGAGATCAACCCCTACCTGGTTACAACTTCCTTTCAGGTAGTTGTAGAGCGTGATAAGGTCCCCCCCGAGCCCCCTTTTCTCCAGGTTGAACACTCCCTGCTCCCTCAGCTGCTCCCCATAGGACATGTGCTCCAGACCCTTCCCCAGCTTTGTTGCCCTTCTCTGGACTCGCTCCAGCCCCCCAGTGTCTTGTAGTGAGAGGCCCAAAACTGAACACAGGGTTTGAGATGTGGCCTCACTGGTGCCAAGTACAGAGGGGCAGTCACCGCTCCTTCCTGCTGGCCAGGCCAGGATGCCATTGGCCTTCTTTGCCACATGCTGGATCATGTTCAGCTGCTCTCAACCAGCACTCCCAGGGTCTTTTCTGCCCAGCAGCTTTCCAGCCACTCTGCCTGTAGTGCCACAGGGGGGTTCTTGTGACCCAAGTTCAGGATCCAACACTTGGCCTTGTTGAACCTCATACCACTGTCCTCAGCCCATGGGTCCAGCCTGTGCAGATTCCTCTGCAGGGCCTTCCTACTTTCTAGGATATTGATATTCAGTCCTAAATTGGTGTCCTCTGCACCCCGATTGAGGGTGCATTCAATCCCAAACACTGAGTTACTAGCTCAAATAATGTGAAAAACATTACTGGACCCTTGTCTCCCTGATACTTTAGCTACTCTGTATTTAAAAAGTCACACTATTATGCTCCTGACAAAGTTGGTGAGAAATGTAAATTGCAAAGCAGAAAAGGAGCTAACTCCCAGGCAGAACCTAACAGATAAATTGTACATCAGAAACCTTGAAGCAGCACATACGCACTGACCAATTCAGATTCTTGGACAATACTCTTAGGAAGCAGTGACCTTGCCAGATATTGCATCTATTTGGAACTGCAGGTGGAATCGGACTTGGTTTGAAAATGGAAATTCTCCAACTAAAGACATTTTTATAAGAGCATGAGACAAGCCCTCATTATTAACATTTTGGCTAATTTAAGTCTGCCAAGGCTGAAAAATACTTACAGGAAAAGAGCAGAGGTTTTACAATATAAGCCTTATGAGACGCCTGCTTTTATTCGCCTGGTGAACTAAGCACTTAAACTTCCTGCCCCTCTCTCAGAGGCTGGCTTGCACTGGGAGAGCAGGAGACAGCCCTTACCTGGGAGAGGTCTGGGCTGGCATCGTGCCGCTCGCAGGGGCACTTGCACCCAGGTCATCGACGGGAGACGTGCACACTGGCTTGCTGGAGGCAAACTCCAAGGCATACTGCAGGACATCTACCAAGGGGAATCGTTTAGGACCAGAACCATAGCTTAAATATCTGTTAACCATAAAACGTATTAATGCCATGACTCACATATACAAAAAAAGAAAAAAAAGAAAAAAATAAGTTGTTTTTTTTTTTCTGGTTGACTGCAATTAAATAAAGCAAGCCTCTCCTAGCATGATTCATGCATCAGAATTATAATGCTTATACACAGCTTTCAAGGAAAAGGGTAAAATAAAAGAGATACAGAAGAGAAATCTACAGCAAATAACTACACACAAAGAGCTATTTTATGCAGCCATAATACTATTTGCATTTACAGTTATCTATAGTACCGTTCTAATCTCTGCTGTAAAACTGTGAGGTACTCTTTGAGTCTCTTGATTTCATCTCGTTTAATTCTTGTTATTTCTCTGTTTTTGTGCATATACCTGTAAAACATGAAATTCAGAAAGAAATGTCAGCCCACAGTATCCCAACACTGAAACTGAGGTCTGTACCCACCAATCACAATCACTAATGCTTAGTGCTAATAAAAACTCACACTCTTTCGAACCTACAACATATTCAGCACTAAAACAGAACTGAGAAGAAAACAAGCCATTAAACCTTCCCTTCCACAGCTTTCAGAAGGTGCTTCTTCCCCAGTGTCTGTTCAATACCATGGATAACAAACATGTACTAGAAAGCTACTATTAGAAAGATTCTAAACGAAGTGGTTTACATAGCGACCACATAATAATATTCCTGTTTCATTATTTAGGTTCACAAACAACATTCAGCAGATGACTGAAAGCCATCCTGGTATTTCACCTCTACACATCAACAGCACTGCACTGATGTTGAGGATACTCTTCAAGCCATGCAGTCTACATGAAATGCCATGAACTACCTGACTTGTCACCCTCTTTCCCAAATGGACCCATAAACAGTGTGATTTTTCAGAGTATTTTGCCTGTATACACAATTACCTAGCAATTAATGAAAGTGGAAGCAGGTTTTTGAAACAAAGTGGCAGTGTGTCTTAAATTGTTATCTATGTGTACTTTCTGAAACAGACAAAATCCATGAAAACTCTAACTTGTATAGCTAGAACAGAAATTTACTGTGATTTAAACAAGTATAAAATACATCAGCAACTTTAACAAACTCATGAGATTTAATTTATATTCATACTAGGATTTTGTTGATAATATTATACTGTACCTGTCTAGATACAAAATTGGAGGAAATTCTAATTTGTTGTGTATCTTCTCTGGTCTCCCCAAAGCCTGATTAAACTCAAATCTTGATAGCTCAAAAGTTAAGACAGGAGGAAGCTCCGTGAACCAGTGCTGGACAAAAGAAAAACAGAAAACTCCACAATTAATGCCTTTCAATAGCAGTAATTTAAGTTAGTAGTAACAGTACCATACTTGCAGACCAACACAGCTGTGGGAGAAATTTGCTTTAGAAGGTGGGCCAGCATAAGCTTTCCAAAGCCCCCATCTTATCCCTTCACTGTAAACACATGCCCATCCTGGATCAGAGCTTTTCAACCCATCCATTGCTACCTGTGTTAAAGCTCATGCCAAAATCCAACCGTGCTTGAATCTACCTGCCTTGCCAACTGTCCTGTTCTCTTTTGACTCCCTCATGACATTCAAAGGGTTACTTACACTGTATCAAGCATTCTTCCTGATAGTTCTCTCTGGCTCAAGTTGTTGATCCTTTCATTCACCTGATATCACTCAAAGTTTCTCCCCTGAAGTAAGATCAGCAAGTGCTCTGGACTAGGCCAGACAAGCACTCTCAGCACTGTAAAACTGCTATTTTTTCTTGAAATGTCCTCTACACTAACAGCTTAAAGTTTCTGCTCATGTCTCTAATCACTGTTACCATCATCTCATCCCAGTTTTGAGTACTCAGTAGAGGTCTATCCCTAGTGCTCATTTCTTTCTCAACTATATATATTGTTTCTCAACTACAACACAAATCTAGCTCTAATTTCAGCATTGTTTTTCCTCTCCATTATAAAACATAACAACTATGTTTATCCATTTAATAAGTTTTGGATATCTAACCTTCAAGTCCAGCTTCCCCAACTCCTGCAGATGCTACTGCCACATATTTCTGACATCAGTATCATATCCCAGGTGTGGCATTTGACTCAGGGCTCATTTCAAGTTCTCCTACCCAACCAAATTGTCTTTTCATACAATACCTTACAGACATACTTTGCTTCCTGTGCCCATGGCTAAACTTTGGGTCTAGGTTCTCATCATTCCACATCTTAGTGCAATGCTTCCTCTCTTCTCCCGTTGCCTGGCCTTAACACAGGTAACTTTGTCATGATAACAGTTTCCCAGGATGTTGCTGAATTTTTCTAGTTCATTGCTTTCACCCTTACTTCTCTCATCTGTTTGCATACAAAGTGAGCTGCCTTCCATTTTTCTTGCCTGTATCAGCCTCCACCAACCACCTTCTCATTTTTAACAGAGACAAGCATGACTTTTCTCTTGAAACACAGCAGTAAAATATCAATGCTAAAGTCAGCAAAGCCACACTATAACCCTTTGCTCTAAAACCTTTTTATTGCTAAGTCCCCAAACCACTTAATGATGACTAAATTGCTGATGTGCTGAATTTCATGAACCATGATGCTGACAAAACATTCTCTCATTTTCCTCACACTCCTAACTCCAAAGTATATGCATTGACCTCCATCTTATCTTGAAAGTGGATTTAAGTTCCTCAGGAACAGGGAATTATTTTTCAGTTGTTCGTACATTAGCTCGCCTGCTGACACCCCACTCCATGGCTGAATGTGGATGAGGTTTTTAGGCATTGTCATAATAACAGTAAAAATAATAATAATAGTGAATGAGTAGCTGAATACCACAGTAGAGGCAATGGTGGGAATATGGAAAAACATAGAATGCTGCTTTCAGGATCTTTCAAAATGTAATACTCTTTCATAATAATATTCTATTTAGACTTTGATACCTATCAGCTCAGAGGAATGACACTGTAGGTCTTTGTTCAGCTGAGACAGAGTTTGTTAAAACTACAAGAAATTGAGCTTCCTTTAGTACATCCAAACCTTCCAATGCACTGTAACAATGCAGGACCAGGGAAGTGATCCTTCCCTTGCACTTGGCACTGGTGAGACCACATCTCGAGTGCTGTGTCCAGTTCTAGGCCCCTCAGTTTAGGAAGGATGTTGAGGTGCTGGAGTGTGTCCAGAGAAGGGCAGTGAGGCTGGTGGAGACTGGAGAACAAGTCCTGTGAGGAACAGCAGGGGGAGCTGGGGTTTTTCAGCCTGGAGAAAAGGAGGCTCAGGGGACAGCTCATCACCCTCCACAACGACCTGTAAGGAGGTTGTAGCCAGGTGGGGATCTGTCTCTTCTCCCAGGCAAGCACCAATAGGACAAGAGGGCAGTCTTAAGCTGCACCAGGGAAGGTTTAGGTTGGACATTAGAAAGAAGTTCTTCACAGAAAGAGTGACTGGGCATTGGAATGGGCTGTCCAGGGAGGTTGTCAAGTCACTGTTCCTGGAGGTATTTAAGAAGAGACTGGATGTGGCACTCGGTGCCATGGTCTAGTAGGCAGGGTGATGTTAGGTCACAGGTTGGACTTGATCTCAGAGTTCTTTTCCAACCTAGTTGATTCTGTGATCTTTGAGGCATCATACTTAAACATAACTACTAAAAGCAGCAACACCAAAATACATTACTTCAGGGAAACTTAATCAATTTACTTAGTCCTGACAATAATGCAGTAATGTTTCTTGTTTTCCCACCATTGTCAATCTGTCATATGACTTTCACTTCAATTTCCACATGCTAAGAAGCCATGCTACCCCTGTAATTCCATAGAACTCAAAGCTTAGCCATCCAGACCTGTACATGACTGTCCTCCTGTTGCCCACAATTTTCCAACATTACAGATTAAAAAAACCTCAAAAACCCCCCAAAAACCCCACACCAAAAAAATCCTCAAAAAAAACCCAAAAAAACATTCCAAAACCAAAACAAAACAAAAACCCAACCCAAATCTGACATTTATAAAAGAACTGATATTTTATGCATGATTACACACGGGTTTTAACTGCAAGACAACCTTCCATTTGTAAGATGAACAATTGTGCTCTTGTACTAGGTACATATACGATTTCACCTTGCAAACTTTGGATTGTACCAAGGAATTTATGAGATTTTGTTTTCTTCCAGTTATATTACAGGATACATGACATTGTAAAAGGGATGCTCTAAAACATTTGTTGCAAAACACAAAGTTGGAAATAGAACTTCAGACTGGAGGATGATTTCAGTGTGCGTCACTAGGCTTCGTAATTAAACCCTGTGGGTATGCTGATATGATTACACGTAGCAAAATTACATTACTTCCAAAGACTGACATCAAGGAAGAAATTACATGTGAACTTTTTTATTTAAGGAACCTCCTAAGATTTCATATCTTTAAAATAACTGTGATGAAACACAAACAGCTGTGTAAAGAGAAAGTAGCTCAATGTTTAGAGGTAATGGCGATTCCCATTTTTCCACATCAATAACCCACAGGTTATCAGAGAGCTGTGCCAGAGAGAAATGCTGGGCACACATATGAATGCCAGCAATAAGAGGGAATGTTTAGAGAATGCTACACCCACCAGCTACCTCTTTGCCTAACCTGTGATTTCTGCACAACCTCATTCATCACCTCACCCCAAGACCATACACTGCATACCCCACTGCTTAGTGGGGCTCCATCTGAATCCCTTCCCATGCTTCCAGTATCTTCTGGGATTTGGCAGCTTCCTGCTCTAATGAGCTCTTCTGGAACAGGAGGAACAGCAGCCCAGAGAGCAGGTATTGTCTGTCCAAACTGAGAGCAAAGCAGAGAATTGCACACTGTGGGTGGCAAAGAGGAGCATGCATGAAAATGCCAGTAGAAAGGAGAGAGGGGAAGAAGGCTAAGGTGCTGAGGAATTACATGATAGAGGCACAGAAGAACAAGAATGCTGTGAAGCAATGGCAAGGGCACAGCTCACAGCTGCTGTTCACAACATGGCCCAGAGCAGTGGTCAGGTACCACAGGACATCATAGCCATGACCTCTCATGGAGATCAGATATCAGCAACAGGAGGGAATCAGCCTGTGTCAAATCACCACTGTAAGCACTTGATTGTGCCACCTTTTAATAAGCATGAACTTCCTATCTTATGAAAAATCGAAAAAGATGGTATTTTGGATACTCCAAGAGATATAAAGCCCCCAAATTAACATTATGCCAGATATCAGGACCTGCACAGCAGCAGGTCACACAAAAACCAACCATGAATCCCAATGAAAAATAAAGAGCACTATAACAGCATGCTGAGAGAAGCCCACATGAGCACTTAACTCACCTCCTGACCAGACTTGGCAGAGTTTTCTGAATGGAGGGATTCAATTTCCCCTTCGATCATTGCAGCTTCGAGGCACTCATGCAGATCTTTAAAGCCATTAACCTGAAGTGGATACTGGCCAAACATTTCTGTGTTTTCAAATTTTTTACCTTCGCATGAAAATTGAAACAGTTTATGTTTTAGAAACAAGCATTTACCTTTTTAAAAAACTAACAATCCTAGGTCATCTGATCTAGTCTCCAGAAAAATACATTTTCTTATTGAGCAGTTCAATTATATATACAAAGAAAAGTTACAAGTGGCTCAAATATAATACTGAAAATCTCTGTATTTTCTTCTCCAGCCCATTTTTTATACTGTTTTGGCATCTACTGGCAAAACTCAAAATGACTTGGCTCTACAGACATATGACAAATTTTACACACATATAAATCAAAATCCTCCTCCCACAAACAGCAGCTTAGTAATACAACTGTACATTGTACCAGCAAAGTCAGTGGAATTGCTGGTATCAAAGACCCCTTTGTATAAGTACATTTTGCAAGAATAAACCACAGAAGAAAAAAATCATGATTTCTGTCATGAAAACAAGATTATAATTTGGTAACAGTGTACAAAGGTGTAAGCTCGAACATTAGGAGGAATAAGGGGGACAAGTGATTTCAACCTAGAATTTCAGTTTATTTTATCCTAAAGTCAGTAATAAGTCTTCTTATGTCTGCTAGTTTCTTTCCATTGGTTTGATTTTTACATATCTCCTCAGTTAAGATGAGAATGTAGAGGATCAAAGTAGTTAAATATAAAGGAGCAAGAATGCTAGCTAGTGGCAAGAAATCTGCAGAATGGTTTTGAATTCTGACAAATAAGATACACCATTCAAGGTCGAAGAACAACCTGGAAGCCACTTAAAAGACTTTAGCTGATTCTTTCAAATGCCAGTCATTAATTTAGGATGGGGGGGGGCAGAATCACCAACATTAAAATTACTCAAAAATGCTTTCATAGCCTCCATGGAAATAGAGAACACTGCAATCCCACAGTCTAATTAAATACAGATAACATAAAGGGAAGCTTGTTGTAGTCTCTTCCTCCTTAGCACGCCCTCCAACACTGCCTTTGAGCAGATTTCCACTCACTTGTTTTCAGCAAACTGTGCCTTTTGGGAGGGTGAGTTTTCCATACAAGAAATTGTGCAGAAGAAAATGCAGTAACGAATTCTAAATTGCACTAAATGAATAAGAGAGAGTATGAGAGACTAGCTCAATGAAATACAGTAACATGTCTTCTGTATACAATTAGTAAGTGGTAAAAGTGCCCCAGTAATGTCTTCCAAGCATTTTCCCTCAGCATGTCACCCAAACTTCTGCTGCACTGAGAACATACACTCAACTCCTCAAGGTTATCAAAACAGTCTTTCTGGATCCCTGCAGCTCACTGCATTTATCTTCAGTCTCATAGTTCCAGGACAAACCACTTGTCACAGACTGAGCTTGTATTCTCCAAGCATGGTTCTGCATAAGTACCTAAATCCTATAACTGCATCGTTCACCTGTGTTCTTGGACAAGCACTGAACATACACAACCACAGACGTCCAAGGAAATTCAGATGCATACCTTCAAGTACACCTACTGCTAGAAATCGTCCATAAAACAGCTCCACCATCGGGTTCTTTGGTTTCTCTCCTTCCCTATAAAAACAGGAAGGGGGTTTTGGAGGGAGGAAATCAAACACAGAGCTATGAACTTATATAAAACTATGAACAGATAATTTGAATCATTATGGAAATGCTGCCTATTTTACTCAGTTAGTGCTAATTTATATTTGTACTTTTCTCTAACGACAATAACAATGATTCAAATACTTGCAGTGATAAGTATCTTCTGAAAACTAAGTTTCAGAAGTGCCTTATTCTAGAAAAATCTAAACCAGATTCTATTTATGAATAGTTAAATTGTACAAAACCCCTCATAAAAACTATTTCCTGCAATGCTCTAGAAAAAATTACGTATTCAAAAGACAGTTTACAAATGTGCACTCATACAAACAATGAGTTATTTACTTCTGAGATGAGAAACAGGAGCAAAGTTTTAGAAGTATTTCAACTACAGGATTGAAAAGCAAAATTGCATTCAAATGAAAATAACCTAGTTGTTTTGTACATAATCTCTATTCTTTAGATACTTTCAACTTCATTGAGCTGGATTTCTAACACAAAATAAGAGGCTGAAAAAAGACAATTGACAGAAAAATCCAAGGTATTGCCACGTATGGGAAAAAAAAAAACACACACTTGAACTAAAATGAGCTACAGAGTTGAGTCTTTTTCAGCCATACAGAGAAGTGGATTTTTGGTTATTTGATTTGCTTCTTCTCATCTAAATGTTTAACATGCAGAGCTAGGAAAAAAATCTTACCTCTCTTCTTCAGCTTTAATTTGGAAGGCATCTTCTAGCCAGTCTAATAATTTGTGTGTAAATTCACTAACATCTTGCTGTTAAAAAAATATAAAATGATCAGTGTATGTTCACATATCATAGACTCAGGACATATGTAACAGAATGCAATGCAGTGTCACCTTACACGATCAGTACAGCAGTATTCCCCTCCATGAGTGTTCCAAAATCACACTGTGTCTAAGACTATGCCATGATTGGGTTTTGTTTTATGAGTGACTCTGGTGTTCCTCAGCCATGACTCTGTCCTGTGATCCTTATTACTTGGGCTCAGCTTTCATACCATGCTAGTACAAAGGCATCTTATGAATCCCATTGTTCAAACCCTTTGGTATCTAACAAGTGGTGAGTACTTTCATCAAGTACTAAATTCAGTGTGTTGTTGTAATTAAGCACTTCAGCCACATAACCTCATGTGAGAAAATAAAGTATCTGAAGAAAAAGTGTTTCTCAAAAAAGCAGAATTATACTATGATTTAGATAAGAATCCTGAATATGAATATTTGGATCCTCCAAACCAATATCTGCACAATCAGTATAACAGGACTGTACCAGCCCTGGATGTATGGTTAGATCAGATAACATTCTTTCTAAAACCACAGACTTAGAACTAAAACCCTAAAAGCAAGAATGTGGAACTATGAGTTAATTCCTAAAATAAGAGGAAGAAAGTGCACTGAATAAAACAGTCATGATGTCTGGAATATTTTCTAAATTTTCTTAATAAGAGTGATTTCTTAAAAAGAAATCACATAATATTAGAGGAAAAGCCTAAAAACTGTGGTAATTAGAAATTACTTCTCTGTGGACATTTTGAATTTTTTTTTGTCCACTGTAATTATTTCTTACTGTCAGAAGGCCCCAGATGACCATATGAAAACATGCGAAAGCTTGATTGAAAATACAAAGAAATTACCTGTTGGGAATCATTTGATTTAAAAGCATCTTTAAGGATTTCAACTGCTCTTGATGGGTCAACATATTTTCTCTTTGAACCAACTAGAAGTGCAAATAGGTACCTCAATTCACGCATGAAAGGCAGATTCCTATGTTCCTGTATTTGAAGAATCAAAAATATTTAAAGTTATAACAAAAATCTACTTTACAGAAGTGTACTCAATAAACTGTATAACTTGCCAATCGTCACAATAATACATAAGCTTACTTATAGTACTACAAGGCACACCACATGCCTTCTATTTGTCAGCTTTATGAAATAATGTAGTTCTCTGGAAAGACAATTACATTTCAGAAACTAAAAGCTCCCTGAAATTGTATCTAGAGGATGCTGTTTGTCTTGAAATGGAGCTAAATTGACAACTGGACAAACCAAGTTGCATCTAAGACAGAAATGTTTCTCTTAAGACTCAAAAAGCCTTAAGTAATACATTGCATTGGTTTTATTGAAATTAGTATTCCTCTATAACTCTAGCAGAATTTTGTGAGCCTACACACTATTCAGTACCTTCTTAAGCTTACTTTTTACTGAAGACTAAATTTATAAAGTGTACATAAATATAATTTTTCTTGACAGAAGTATGAGAAATAGCCTGTTCTCCTTTGTACCTGTTATTCAAAGTACAGTTTATGGGACTATGGCATTGTTTTTCTGGTTTCCAGAAAAGAAGAAATACCTTCTGCCTGTATAATGAAAAACAAATCCTTCATACCATAAATTAAACCACAAGTTACCAGTGGTGTGGAGATTTGATATCACTCATACTCCTAAGTAGATAGTTGACAAATACTTGTGAAATTAAACCCCATGTAATATCCACTTGTATTTAGAACAAAGTATCATTCAAAGGCAGCAGAGATATCAGGTGCTGGTCAAACTGGAATTACTTGATGACAAACTATTTCACATGCTCATCAAACAGCAGACTTGTTTAGTCACTCCTATGTCAATCCACTATGGACAAAGCTTTTTATGCATAAAGTCTGTTTCATTTCAGCTTTAAAAACTGTGCAGTGAATTGCAATATGCTCTGCCTAATACCTAAAAAATACTTCTAGTCACATAAGTCTAACTTGCTCTTCTAGTCCACCTTGCAAAATACCTGCCAGTTACAAACACCGTCCATGGAAAAGGCTGAAAACTTCATCAAGTGTCACCCTAATAAATTCTGCATTAAATCACTCTAAGAACAAAATAAGCCTCCCATTTAGATATTTAAAGACCTATTTAACAACAAAACAATTAAACAAATTGCAAAAGTGGTATTTTTCTTACTGTTTTATAAAGTGACCTATTATAAATGAACAGAATTTCAAATTTTACATACAGATATATTTTACCATGACGTTTCAATACCATTGATAATTCATATGCATAATATAAATTATTAATCACAGAATACTCTAGATCTTATGCTTTTTTTCTTTTTTTTTTTTAATCTGAAGTATATAGGCAGTATTGTTGCATTACCCAAACTTACACTACTAGTTTGGCTGGGTTTTAAGCATGCTTGTAGCTTTAGGATGAATAGCTACCAATGTCGGTAAGATTGCTCACAACAAGTATCTTTATAAAGGCTATCAAAGTTCTCTAAAACTAGAAAAACCCTTGCTGTTTTGTGAAAAAAAACCCTTGATTTAATGCATTAGGCATGATCCTTGACCAGATAATGTGGAAATTACCACAACAAACAGAAATTCTGACTGAACAAAGCCTAAAATCTTCAGAACAGGGGCCAGTCCACAAGGCAAGGTATACAGTTCCACAGAGGACTTGCACAGTGAAACAAAAGGACTATTAAAGTGATCATAGCACAGTATACAGCTCTCCACTTTAAAGTACACTGTAGGTACATTAACATCAAAAAAAGAAAATATTAAAATGAGTTTTGAACTTAAAACTGTATGGAAAGTTTATAATCTAAAACATTCTCTACTTTGTCAGCTCTCCTGCCTGCATAAGTAATTTCTTAATACATGTTGGAAAAATTTATGATTATAAATGCTGTTAAAGCAGTTTGCATACTTAATATATGGCAAACATTTGTTATTGTCAATCATTTGCCAGGACAATGATATAATGATAATACTGAAAATAATATCAAAACAGGCGGAAGGATGTGCTAACCTGTAGCACAATGACCCATTTCCTCTGATAATAAAATGCTTCCTGAAGATATCATTGAGGCCAAATATTTAGCTGGTCTCACTGTGTACAGCAAAAAGATCTGTTCATGTGACAGCAACAGGTAAGAGAACTGGAAGAGCAAAGAAGCTGCAGTAACTACAGAGAACTGTATCTGTGCTACAGATGGAAATCAAGGAAGGAAAAATTAATATCAAATTAAAAAGAACAAAACCAGACTGGAGATGTTAAATATATGCCCAAATCCAGAAAAACAAAGCCCAATTACCTGAGGCAGATGGGGTGAGGCTGTTGTTTGTTTGGTATTTTTTTAAAAGTTAAAATTTATACCAATGACCTCTCAATTAAAAACTTAACATGCCAAATCATTCATACCATTTGGATCCAATATATTGATGGCAAAGAACAAACACCCTACTATGTAATATTCCCTGAAGTACAACCACATACTTTAGTTCTAAATCAAGAGGTTGTCATGACCCTGGAGTTAAATAAGTCCCAGCAACTGGAAGAACAATCACATGTAAAACAAAACATTCAAAATCTGGGGATTATTAAAACTTGGTCTTTATTAGTACAGAAATTTGATCCTAGGCAATGTCAGTCATGTAGTTATTAATACTAGAATAAATACAAAAAAGCTTGCCTAAAACTAAGTCAGAATAGTTTTAAAACAAGTAAGCAGATGGAAGTAAATTCCAGGGCTTTTTTTTTTCCCCCTTTTGTCAACTGGCAACTTGTATTACAACTTGAAATCAATTTGCCTCTACTTGCCTGCACTTATAAAGAAAAAAACCACCATATTTGGGGGTATGCATGCTTATTTCTTCTATTTGTCAAAGTCCCAACTAGTGAAGTGATCTCTTTTCCTAAACTCTTCCAGTTCTTTTTCATCTGTAGATAAGACAGATGAGTACACCAATTAATATGTTATTTCATCCTGCAATTTAAGTTAACAAGGGAGAGGACACAAACTACTGACAGAGATTCCTACTAGCAAAGGCAAGGTTTCTGCAGAAATTCATATCTTCATCTGGTGTCACACCATTTCACACAGCTTTAATATTGTCTGTCATGGTCAGAATTTCTGAAAAATAGCACTTTGGAGTTGCTAAAGGCATTCAGCTGCAAGTGTCAATGCTTGGGCAAAATGCTTTTCAAGACGACAGCTTGTAATTAGCTATTTCATACCACCTTTTAGATACCAACTGCTTTTTACACCCTGGAAAACGAAGGTAAAGAACAAGCTTTGAGTACTGGAGGACATTACTAAAACAAACTATATGATGAATAATTAAATCCTAGGCAGAAAAATCAATCTATAAACAAAAATATAAAAAAATGCAGTACAACTCTTTGGTAAAGCATGACTTATCTTTATTGGTAGAATACACTGCCCTGTCCCTGCCTTCTGCCACGTTCCCAACACTACCCAGGCTGGTTTTTCACACCATTTCATGACATAATGCAAACACGCTTTCCTACCAAAAAAAAGTGATTACTTGCTATTTGAATGTGGGGGGAGGAGAAAGGGAACGAGGCAGGGGAAAAAATGGCACAATTCCAACTGAAGATTCAGCTTCTCTTCCAGGGTACATACCCAGCGGTTTAGAAAATGGACACTGTCTTCTCTTTGTCTGTTTTCCTTTGCTGCTCTAATTACAGGTCTTGCTTCTGCTAGTGAGCATTCCAGTCAAGCCTGAAGTGACAAACAACTAAGAACAGGCCGACAACACACTCCCTTTTTTAAATCTGAAAGAAAGGGGCAACAGGCAATAGTCTAATTTACTGTGAGGGTGGTGAGACACTGGAACAGGTTGCCCAGGGAAGTCCTGGATGCCCCATCCTTTGAAGTGTTCAAGGCCAGGCTGAATGTAGCTTTGAGTATCCTGGTCTAGTGGAAGGTGTTACTGCTCATGGCAGAGAGGTTGGAAGTGAATTATCTTTAAGGTTCCTTTCAACCTAAACCATTCCATGATACTGATTTCCGGATATGCAAAAATTCACTGCTCTGTAAGCAACTAAAGCTAAAAATAAGGGTACCAAGTGTCTTCACACTTCGTACAGCCACTTCTTTTTCCCCATCTCTACCTTTCCAATTCATAGCATGGAAACCAAGGGGCCCTCATGTATCTCTCCTGAGAGGGTATCCACGAAGGAGGAAAAGTTGTTCTGTTTGTCCCTCAGTCCATGACCATTCCCCCTTGCCAGTCTGAAATTAGAAGAAACCTGAGCCCAAGGCCCTTCCATCCTCAATCCTATGAGAGTACCAGGATACACTTGAGAAAATTTATGCTTACAGTCACCTCATGAAAGGCCAGAAGAGACAAGCTAATAACTAAAAGCCTCATCTCAGATCATAAGTGTGAGTGAACTGGAATAAAATGTTTGCTAGGACAAGCTACATTCACATGAGAAATGCTCTGCCTCTCCCAACACCTTGCCCCACACTCTACCCTGAGGCTGGTGTCAGCTATGTAATATCCACAACAGGCAGCTCAAAGGACTGTTAACAGGCACCTTTAAAATCCATGCTAATTTGAGCTAGAGAACTGCAAAATTCACTACGAGAGAGAAATACCCTTAGCGACAAGGGGAAGTCAGCATCCCATTTTACCTTTTGGTTTCGAGGCAAGTCTTGAGCATTTGCAGGAGGATTGAAATTCAAAACTAGTCTTCGAAATTCCAGTAGGTTAAATAATGACTGAAAAGAAAAAATTAAGAAAACCTTTAAGCACTTCTACAAACAATACAAAGCTCTTCCAAATAAGCAAAAGAAATGGAGTGTTAAACTTATGCAATGCTAATGTTTCATTTCAGAAGGCAGACTATTGCTCTTAAGTTTGCTAGACATATTTTCACCAGAAGACAATTATTTTTGCTAAGAAAACAGCTTAATAAAAAAAAAATTCTTTGCACTTAATCACATAAATGGCACACTAGTTTTGAGTTATAGGGCAAATTACTTTTTATAATAAGAATTTTATTAATTGAAAAACTAAGTTTTCAAATTGAAACAAAAGTTTGTTTAGCTATCTAAAATTCATCTGCTCTCCATCATCTACTTCCTCAGTGCAGAGAGAATACATCTCTGTACGCACAACTTAATTCCACTTGCAATTAGCTGTACTTTTTGCATTCTGTCCACTCCTTCCATTATTATAGGATTTGAGGGATGTATATTTGAATAAGAAATTGGGTTATACACCTCTGCCGTAAAGAACTGACAACATTCCCATTTTACAGACACTGAGACATGAAAACAGGTGTCTACAGGCACACCCACAAAGAACTGCACAGTGTAATGCTGAGCCTGGAGCCAGGAGAGTAAAAGAACAAGACAACTCTGGGTTGCAAAAAATAAAAGTCCAAAGCAGTGGGTGAGAACTGAAGTCCTGAGCACTTTTATAGCTACATCTCTCCTTTTCTGTACATACAGAAAGCATCTTAAGTAAAATTCATATCATTATGACAGAATAGCACTTTGATGCAGACAGGGTGGCAGAAAAGGCCTGAAGTATTTAAAACATGCTCATCACAGAAGCACAGGAAAGATATGCCCTCCTATTCATACATTTTAGGTTTTACAGTCTATAAATAACTCTCCCCCAGCCCATCACATATTAGCTATTTATTCTGGAAAGGCAGAGCTTGCCTACCACAGCAATAGATTTTGATCCCACAGCTTGTCTTAGACAAGTAAAGTCTTAAGTCACAGACCACAACAGGTTTAATAGGATTTCAACTCCACAGTGCCAAGAAAGTGAAACTCAAACTGTGAAGAGGCTCTGCATTTATTCTAACACTTTAGATTATGGTGGAAGGAATAAAAAAGTTTTTGAAAAATTTCCATGTAAAAATTTGTAAAAGAGCCTGTACAGAATTTAACCTTTTTCCATACCCCACAGTATACAGCATCCCCAGCAAAATGGAAAGGCTACAGTTGTCTTTCCTAGCTTTTTTAGATTTAAAAATAAAATAATTTTAAAAAATAAAAACAAAAATATCAACCAAAAAATACTTTCTGAGCTTGCTAAATCAAAGCAGATAATTGAGTAGTCAAACTTTGTTTTCTGTTTTGCTGTTCCAAATACACGTTCCCCTTTTATCCATCATTGCAGAGAAGGGAGAATAAAACAGAGTCCTTTGTTTACTTACTCAGAGCAGAGAAAATGTTAATATTTAATTCAAGTGTCATTCTAGAAGCTGATACTAATTGAAGTTATATCTCATGATGTAACAGCATTCCACTGGTAGGCTCTTCATCAAGCAAAACATAGCAAAATCTTACATACAAAATAAACCAGCTGCTGAAATACAATGTCCAAAGGCTGAATTTTCTCCATGACTAATCCAAGTGCCATCAAAATGCCAAGCAGCTGAGCAGGCCAATTCCATAACACAAATACACAAATTATGCACCGAAAACTGTACTCGAGTTTAACATTTTTGCCCAGCATTCAATCCACAAGTTTTTCATAAAAACTCTCTTTGTTTAATCCAGAGCTCAACTGAACACACAACTCTGCTTTTTCACTAACCTGAACGAACCTATTTATGCAAACTGTTGAGAATAATTAGAAGAGAATTGTCCAATATGCTCTTTTCTTCTTCAGCTTTGTTCTACTCCAAATTTCTTACGCAAGACATTTAGTTATTAAACTTCTCTCCAGAACAGCTTAGTCTGTGCGTGATTTCACTGAGATGCAGCAGAACCCTCCCAGTTAATCTATTGCCAACACCACTAACGCTAAGGATATGTGCCATGTTGTAACTCTTCTATGCTGAGCTAAATCAACTTCAGGAAGCTTTCATTAAGGAAAAGATAATTTCCCAGTGTAACAGGTGCTGAGACCAACCAATTTTTGTGCCCAAAGCACCTCAGTGCTCATGTAAGCCTGGCAGAGACCTGCCATGGCCAACCACACCAGTGCTTCAGAAACGGGCAAGGCAAAACCATTTCCATCTTGCTGAGCCATCTTTTGCCCAGGCTCCCTGCACCCCGGGTAAGAGGCACCTCCTCTGCAGCCACTGGGAGAGACAGAGTTGAGACTGTCCCTGGCCAGAGTGCCACTCACTGGCCCCAGTAGAAAATTCTGGCCTTCCAAACACTTTACATGGAGCAGCATTTCACCTCTTACCCACTTGGCTTCAGCTGCAGAAAAGTGTCAGGAGTCCCAGTGCAAGAAAACAGGCTGGATCTAAGAAGTGAATACTTCATATCTACTGGCCTTGATCTAATATGTTTACAATTTACCAAGCACACAAAACTTATGCATGAGAGGAAAACTCTCTAAAAGGTGGGTTGGTTGTTTTGTAGTTTCCCCCCTGCCCTGCAGTTTATTTAAACCTATTTAAAAGCTGTCATCTGGAAACTTGACCAAGCGAAGGCTGAGCTAAGTTATACCAATTCAAAATGCCATGAAAATCAACAGATTTTTAGAATGCCTGTCTCCTATTATGTCAGTATGGGGGAGGTGAACAAGACAGCAAAAGAAAAATGAGAATAAACAACAACAGAAATCTAGTGTCAGTTTAGGTCATTCACATTAACAATACTGAATGACAATAGACAAATTGTGGCTGTCCCCTGCCATAGGTGGTGATGATGTAGATGTACTTTCTGTCATGCCAGACAGAACTAGGTAGAGTTGTAGCTTCAACACTGTAAGATATTAAGCATTCACTTTTTTGAGTAATGTTTATCTACATAGAGTCCAAATGCAATTGCTGAATATAAGTTGCCTTGGTCTCTCCCAAAACCCCCTACTTATCCCTTTGTCCCCCTTAAAATCTAGGATTATGAAACAAGGACCTTGGCAGAATTTTGATTGCCTGAGTAAAGGATTAATTCTTAACATTGAAGAACTGTGATGCTGCATTAATAGTGCAAGAATATAAATTGGTCAGCATATTAAATCCATAAAACCTTAGCATGCAACACAGGTCATTAAAAACCACTGGCAGAGCCCTAAGTTAGTAAGTTTACTAACACAGATAATACTTAAGAGAGTAGAACAGTACTTTTGAGTCTAGATAAAAGACGACCTACCAAGCTGCTGCAGAAAGCTTTAGACAGGCCCTCTGATGGATTCTTGCATGTTCTGAAAGCACAGGGCACTAAAAACAGTTTCACTAGCAGACTGATGAAAACATCTTGTTTTATTTGAGTAGCAATTCTGTATTTTTTTTTCCAGCATTGCAAACAAAAAATAAATAATAAAAAAAAAAAAGACAAAATATTTTGCACAAGAACTGGGGAACTTTTAATAGGGATCAACTTTAAACAAGGTTATGTGAAAACCTTAAAGTCATAATACCATGAACACAGTTTCCCACTCAATTCACAAAGGTTAAGCTTGGAAGGACAGAGAAAAAAACAAAAACCTAAATGTATATGACTAGGAGAGCTTTGGCAGGGGAAAAAGAAAAGTATGCATTCCTACAGAGCTCCTAAACAAATTCCTTCAGGTACCAGCATTTAGCTAAAATATGATCTTGTGTAAATTTTGAAAGCTTACCTTAACACATCACAACAGCCATTTGCCTTGTTTAGTCATCTGGGACCTTTTAGGCATTTCCAATTTGATATTTATTCAGATTTTAAAGCCACAAAGCAGAGCTCATATCTACCTTCATTTTGTATAGAAAGGAGAGAGCAATCTTAAATAATGAATACATTATTACTGTCCTAAAAATAAAAAGCAAAAATAGAGCTCTATGTCCAAGTATATTATTTGGAATAGTTTGTCTCTGCCAACATGACAAATTAGACTGATGTACTCACCTCACTGTATAAACAATTTTGGGATTTTATGGTACATAGAGCTAGTTTTAGTGGGGTAGATTGACCATTACTGGGGTTGATTTTTTTGTCCTGGTAAT
Source organism: Scytalopus superciliaris (assembly GCA_013400415.1). NCBI lineage: Eukaryota > Metazoa > Chordata > Aves > Passeriformes > Rhinocryptidae > Scytalopus > Scytalopus superciliaris. The sequence continues at coordinate 45,460 of VXBX01007119.1, forward strand.
AATCCAAATCAAAGAAAAACACAGAACTATGGGATATATGGTCCTACCTGCATACATTGCCATATGTATCTTCCAATAGCATTAAGAACTTGAAATTTACTAGTTAATAATATTTGAAGTCCTAAGGGTTCAAAGTAAAAGTATTCCTATTACTGATTTAGCACTCCTGCACACTTGAAATTGAGTATTAGTGTCCAAAGCTTCATACTGCAAAAACATAAGCAACTTCATTGACAATTAAATCCCATTCTCTCCAACTTTCAAGTCTTTTGGACTCTATATCCCTATATCTTGAGAGAACTGGGTTTGTTCAGCCTCAAAAAGAAATAACTTCAGGATGACCTAATTGTGGCCTCCCAATACCTGAAGGGAGCCTATAAGACAGATAGAGAGAGACTATTTACAAGGGCATTTAGTGGCAGTACAAGGGGAAATGGCTTCAAACTGAAAGTGAGTAGGTTTAGATTAGGTATCACAAAAAAGTTTGTTACCATGAGGCACTGACACAGGTTGCCCAGAGAAGTTGTGGTGCCACATCCCTGGAAGTGTTTAAGGCTAGGCTGGATAGGGCTTTGAGCAACCTGGTCTTAGTGAAAGGTATAACCTGCCCATGGCAGGGGGTTTGGAATTAGATCATCTTCAAGGCCCCTTCCCAACCCAGACCATTCTAGCATTCTCATCTGGGAGAATCACTTCTCTCTTAAGGCCTTGCCCACTTTTTCTATTTATTGATCTACTTTTTTCCCCTTTTCATTTACATTCTTGAACTTGCTTTTCTCACAATCAAGTCCATGAAGTGGCTGTTTGTTGCCACTGCTGGCTGCTCTGCTCAGCACTACGCTCCTTTCCACTCTGCTCCTCCTAACTCACACCAGGGCTACCTCCTACTCCGCTTGTGCATGTCTTATTCATGTTAAGTGGTCAATCCTGTTTCCAGAAGAGAGACTAATGACAGGTATTAAGAAAATGAGGAAGTCACCCAAAACACATTCATTATGGTTCTTCTTTACATGCACTGAGGATTTGGCACAGTCCAAATCCTTTCTGGCATTCTTTAGAAAACTGCATGTAAGGAAGACAGAAGTGAGGAAAGCAGCTTCAAAACTGGGACTTGAGCAGGTTCCTGTTCAAACTTCACAGTGAAAACCTAGGAACAGGAGCTTCTTCTCTCTGCCTCTCTGAAACAAAGACTCCTACAGACAGATGTGGCACTGTTTCATGGCTGAATTTCAGCAGAACCACCCCACAAGTACTGTGGTAGCAATCAGTGAAACATTTAGCAATTTCAAAGCCAGAGAGATTCAAACCCGTATCTCAAAAGCTTTGGAAAGTACTTCTAAAATGACATTTTTATTTATAAACAGACAACCAATCAGCATTCCAAACTGCTGATAACCAAGGTATAAAATGCAGTTTTAAGCAGTCATGTTTTGCATTTCCAAAAGGCTGAGGTGCAACATGGAAGAAGATGGAAAGCAGCTTACATATTGTTTGATCTAGAAGGTCAAACTAACTTAAGACCGCTAGCAGACTTGGGTTAAGTCAACATTTTAAACAAACAGCTCACCATGGTATTACCAGCCTGCATTTAGAGAACATTTACTTGTTTATAGCAACAAACTCAGAACATTACTGCAATTCAGAAGACAGCTAAGTATGATATGTGTCCAGAAGAATTCGCTTTATGCTTGTGTCTTGGCACATGCTAAAAAATGCCATTCAACCACTCCACTATTACATGGTCAAAGCAAGAAAAAAAAATTCTGTTAGGACATAAAATAACAGCCAACATTTCCTTACATGGTTACAGTTTTCAACTTCTTAAGTAAATGAAATGTGTGATACAAATTTCAATCATACACCTAAACAACGCAGTGCCCTTCTACACCTAGGAACTGCATAAAGATTGCAACACAATACCTATCCTGAATCCTTTATTTTACTTAAATGAGCAACTCCTCATGAGAAAAAGCTAAAGCCATCATCCACTGAAGTTTTCCAAACCTTCATAACAGAAATTTTTGCAATATTATGTATCACTAAATATAAGGAAAGAGTTTGAAAGTCACACAAGCAACCTGAGGGAACTCGAGACCACAGAAGAATAAAAAGCAGGAAAAGGAATATCCTGTTAGTAAATATTATAGGATGACTGAATTTGGAGGTAACAAGCCAATCTTTACAGGCGAACAGATACAGTGATGGAAGGATGAGAAACCAGAAACTAGATTTTAAGTATTATTCTTCTTCTGCGCATGAAATTCTACAGAACAGTTTACATCATAAATCTATCCCTCCCCAACACCTGCCCCAGGCTGTTCCACAGTGAAAACAGTGGAAAGAAAATATTCCACCAATGATCATTTTAACTCAAACAGGGATTGAGCACTGGATGTTCAGCATGCCATCTTCCACTGTATGCCCAGGGAAGCAAGAGAGTCCTGTACAGTGCATATATATATAATCCTAGGATTTTTGGTATTAATGCACTACTATATCATCCATCCCAATCCTTTCCATTCATCATGACAAATAAGAAACAAAAAATAATGCAAAAAGTTAGATCCTTGTGGTAGGCTGCTTCAAAGGTGGTAACAACAATGGCTGAGCCACCAACTGGAAAGACAACACTTGCTTCATTCTCACCCACCAAGCTGCCTCACTTCTTCCCAGAACTGAAAGCTTAGGATTGAAGCAGAGCCTAACCCCACACATATTGACATCAGGAAAGCAAGAAGGCTGCTCGCAAACACAATGCAACAGACCAAAATGCCACAAGTGGTGGTAGGGACCCTGAAAATAAAAGAGCAACCATGGAGATTTATGCTTTTAAGACAGTAGTTTGTTAATTCTTTGTTCTGCAGGTTACATACTTTTTTTTTTTTTTCTTTTTTTTTGGGGGCGGCGGGGGAAGTCTCATGACTAACCAGACCCTGACACTCCTAGAGAAAAGAGAGCAGAGATGCCAAACTCCATCTATCCTGTTGGGATTCCTCATTTGGTAAGGGGAGTGGCTACAATCCAAACAGGCCCCCAGGAAGTCATGGGACGCAGGAAAACACTGCACTTAGTACTTAGGTGTGGGACTGGGAGGTGGGGTAACAGAACAGCATTTACAGTACAATTTTCAGTGATTGTCCACACACTTTCTTCCTTCCATCAAAAATTTGTCTTAGCACACTGAATGGACAACATTTCACCAAACGACCAATGACACCTTTTTTCAAGGAGCAAGTCCTGTGTTACTTCTCACACGCAACCAAAACCCTGTTTTGGGACTCTAAAAGAGAAAGTTAGGCCTGTGCAATGTCTTAAAGCAAAACATCTGGGAGACAACTCATACAGGCAGCAAGCCTGAGACACAATTCCAACAGCACATCCATATCCTGTGACTTACCCACCTTCTACATCTCATGTCCTGCAAACACTTAACTCGTGCTCAGCATGACACAAAGGAGACACTCCACAGGCTCCATAAATGTATTATTTATAAGCCATTTTCAGCCTATAAACTCTTACAGCCAAGAAAAACTGTGAAGTTACCTTTTCACAAGGGAGCCACTAAAATCTACTGCAAAAAAATAAAAACACAGGGCTATATTCCTGTTTTGTTTCTTTAAAGAACTTGGTATCTTAAGTTCTATTTTGAGAGCAGACATATACAGTTACAATAATGAGAATTTAAAAAAAAAATAAAAACCACAAACAACCTTCTAGAAATATTCTAAAGTCTCAAGATTTAGAGGTCCTTAGAGGTCCTTTCACAAAAGTTAATCTAACTAAAAAGTAGCAAAAGTATGCATGGGTGAACTCTTCTCAAAAACATAGGTTTATTAAAAGTTCAAGAGGAGGAAGGAAACTCACTGAGGAACTTAATTCATTTCTTGGCAGGTAAGGAAGAAACGAGCATGCTTTAATATAGTTTTGTTTTGACGTATTGTCTTGGGGACTCAGTTTTAAATACAAGTTATTATCAAGTAAATAGTCTTCAGCAGCAGGGCAGATTTTTAGAACTTACACTGTGGAAAAAATATTACTGTTCATTCTAATGACTCTGAATAGAACTGTTGAAAGCAAAACTTTGTCTTGGAGCTCTCTGAAGAGAGACTCCCCTCTTCCCCTATAGAAGAGGGTGACTTCCACATGTGCAAATTTCTCTATGGCACAAATAAAAACAAGTTAAAAAACAGTATTTCCAGCAATGTTTGAATCTTGTTAGGGTTTGCTGTCCCTGCTGCAAACATCTATTAAAGAATTTCACACAAATACAACAAACCATTTATGACTGCATTTGACTAAGTCTGTTAATTGGTGCCTATAAAAAACAACATTCACTGCATAAGGAAACTGTCAAAATGTCAATCCTTTTTTTTTCCCCTTAACAAGCACCTCTTAAATAGAGGGAAGATTGTTCCTTCTTTGCCATTTAGTTTTAGCTTATATTACACCATATATCATTGTGACTGACAGTACTTAACATTTAGATATTGTTGACCTATATGATGTGTCAGGTTTCAAAAGACTCCCAAAGAAAGCAAGAAAATATTTCTACATAGTCAGTGCAACCCAAGTAGTCAATCTGCCCTGTGGATAAATATGGTATTAGCTAATGTTCTAAATTAACATGCATTAAATTTCCTGGGATGGTTGTTTGAAACATAAATCTTTCTGGCTGATAGACAATATTAATAGCCTAAATTTTCAACCAACTGAAGTTATAAATCTTTCAATGGTTTACTTGAATTATATCCCATAGACCTAATTCCAGAAATTTCACTATCTTTTAAGATCAAGCCATTATAATTCCAGACACCACAGACTTTCACATAGTATGGCTGAGAACCATAAGCACTAGCTAGGTCTCTTTATAATCTGTTTTCAAGGTATAAAGTTGCAGGCTGGGTATAAATAACATGAGATCACAGATCGAGCATAGGTTTTTACATTCTCTGGCTTCTGTTCTTATCTCTGTGGTTAGCGAATTAAAAATTCAGGTTTCCATGAAAACATTTATTTAAACATTTGCACTTTCCTGTGTGTGAATGTCTTTTACCGAAACGCACATCAAATTAGTCATCTTGAGATTTGGGACTACTACAGAATGTAAAATCTGATTACACAAAAGAGAAAGTAAAACACCAAGTCATATTAACTCCATGAAGATCTTTATGGAAATAAAATGTTTCTTTATATTAGCACTAAGACAATGTTCCTGCTATTGCAAATAAGCTATGCATGTAATGGAATAAAGAAAGGAGAAGAGATGAACAAGGGAAACGCAAAAAGATCTCTAGGAAAACAGAAAATTCAAATACCTCTCAGATTGCTAGATGCTGAACGGAAAGAGGTCTAAGAACAGAAAAACCTTAGTGGGAAGGGAGGTCACAGAACAAATAAAGAAGTCTTTTCATTTCATTATCTACAGCATTACCTACAGGTAACGTGCAAGTAAGTAGATCCTTCCCATTAAAAATCAAAATGAAACAGACAAAAAGCCACCACAAACAAAACCAAAAACCCCCAAGTCAAACAGTACAGTGATAACCTTAATCCAACTTAAGCAGTCTCCAAAAGAAAGAGAGGGCATCTGTTTCAGCCTGAAGTGAGGTTAGTGCAAATTCATGAAGTCTGAGCTGGTATGGAAAACTCAGACATGATCTAGAAAGGAAAGCAAGTTTTAACCATGCTTGCTCAGTACAGAAATACACACTGTTGTAAAAACAAGAGCTGGCAAAGACGAACTGACAGAAGGGTCGTATGAGACTGAGTATCTAATGACAAGAAGGCCAAATTCAACACCAAGTGTACAGTGGAGTACATGGTGAAAAGTAACCCTAAAATTTACAGAAAATTATGTGCTAGCTAGCATTAATCAAAACTAGGATTTTATGGCATATAGTTTCATGAAAGTATCAGTTTCACACATGAAGCAGAATAAGAGTTAAAAGTGGAATAAAGTAATTAAGAAAGAAAGACAGAATGCACCAGAAAACATTACTATATAATCACAGGGTAACTGAGGTCAGAACAGACCAATGGAAGTCTCTTGCCAAGCCTCCTAATTGACCTGAACAGGAGGTCACCTGTGAGATCAGACTGGGCTACTCAGTGCTTTTTTTCAGGCATGTTAAAAGCTTTAAGGTTTGACAGACCCTGCAATGGCCTCTCTGGGCAACCTCCACTGCCTGCCTGTCCTCATGGAAAGAAATGCTTCTTATGTCCAGGCTGAATCTTTCTTATCTCAATTACTCTCATTGCCTCTCATCCTCCCAACATGCACTGCTGCAGAAAGCCTGGCTCCAGTTAATCAGAAACATCTTTCATTCTCCACAACCTTTCAAAGATGAGAGAGAGTTGCCTTGCTAAGACTTTCCCCCACTTTCTCTCAGCACCACTGGATGCAGCTCAATGGGACCTGGACATATTATGGGTGAAGTTTCCTTGAGTAATCTCTGACTCAAATCCTTAACCCCTGATCAGAGTTCTCCCAACTATGCATGATGGCCTTGGAGACCTCATTTGTGAAGACTAAGGCAAAGCAAGGCACTGAGTACCTCACCTGCTGTATTCAGCAGCAGAACCACATTCTTCTTGCTCAGCTCTCTATAACCAGCGTAGCACCAAAAACCTTTTCTTGTTACCCTGGACATCCTTCAAGGCATCAGCTCTAAGATAGCTTTCACTTTCCTAACACAAATCCCTTCATGCCTGGACAATATTTCCAATCTCCTCCTCAGTGGCCTGTATGCTTCCAGATCCTGCACACTGCCTGCTTGCAGTGGAGCTTGGCCACAAGTTCGTGAGCGCAGAATGGACCATTCTGGCAACTAGGGGATGCTCCCAGCCTTCCTGAGCAAATCAGCCCTTCCAAGCTGCCTGCCATGAAATCCCTTATACCAGCTTCCTGAAGAAGACAAAGTTTGCTCTCCTGAACTCTTGAATCTGGGTCCTGCTGCTCCTTCCTTGCTCCCATCAGGATCTTGAACTCTACTATTTCATGGTCACTGCAGTCAAGAGTACCCACATTACTACATCTCCAGTTTTCCTGTTTTAGGGAATAGCAGATTCAGCTACACATCACCCCTCGTTGGCCCATCAGTGTTTATGTCAAGAAGTTGTCTCTGATACTCTCCAGAAATCTGGTTTGCTTGTGCCCTGTTATGTTTGACCCAGTAAGGGTCAGGATGCTGATTAAAGTTCCCCATGGGAACTGCAGACTATATACACTGACTTCTTTGCCTCTAAAGAAGGCTTTATCCTCATCCTGGGGAGGGTAGTCTGTAACAGACTAATCAAGGCAGCAACTTGACCAGCCTTTCTTCTGAACCTGATCCACAAACTCTCATCTTAAACTGTGATCTTGTCCCACACAAGTATCACATACATTTGAACTAGCCCTTCATGAGGAAGAGCTTGTATCCATCCATGAAACCACTTCAAATTCATAGCCCACTCACACCTTAAGAACTCCACTGGTTCTCCAACTAAAATGCTACTAGAGCTGGAAAGATCCAGAAAACAGCAACAAAGTGCATCAGAGGTTATAACAGGTTCTATACAGCTGCCAGCCTGGAAAAAAGGGACCACCGAGGTGTTAAGAGAGTAGAACAGCAGACCACAGAACTGTAACAGCAATTAACTTCTAATTTGTCCACAAGGAGACATGGAGGCCACCAGACAAAATTAGTGGGAACCAGGGTCAAAGAACAAACAAAAGCATGGCAGTCCTTCACGCAACAGGGAGCACAACTACTGAATTCCTACCCAAAGGACCTGATGGATGCAAGAAGTTGGCAAGGTTCGAGGAAGACAAGTAGATACAAGAGAGGCCCACTGGGATTTACCAACAAAACAAACTGCAAAGGATTAAGAAACTCCTCCAAGGTGAAAGTAGTTGGAGGCTCAGGAGTGTTTTACCAGAGCAGTATCATGCAAACTGTTTGTGCTCCTCTGTAAGTATCCATTTGTGGAAATTACTGGGCGAAACATTGATCTAAGTGGACTCAGCTTGAACTACAACAGCCATCAGTATAAAAGCAACAGTATTAGTTTATCTAAAAGTGCTTCAGCCTGACAGCAGTTTTTAAAAATGGGTATTAAATATTTTATTTGCTTCCTCTCAAAATACCAGACTATGAAGTTACATTATGCCAAATTTACTTCTTGTACACTAAAAATAAATTTCCCCCTACTGTATTCCAGTTTCACCCACAGTTTTCTGTGCACTGGAATATTTTTCAGTAGATCTACAGATTATTTACAAACACACACAAATTTAACAATCACTCCTAAAAAAAAACTCCTAAAAGATGGATTATGTACATTAATTATTGATATTAGAACATTAGCTGTCACTAGAACAGTTGCAGTATCTGTTCTCATTCCTCTATTTATCCTATCTTTAAAAAGAAAAAAAGGCTAGCTTTTAATGAAGCTATATATGCACAAAAACAGACTAAGAACACACACATTGGCTGTATTAGGTAAAACAACCCAAACCAGACAATTGCATCTGTAGCAACTTCCCTTTCCTCCTTTTCAGATTTCCTTCTTTATCAGTTATTCCTTCTTTTACCCTACCCAGCTATCCATCCCCTTGCAACTATTCTAGTAAGCACTCCATGATTGAGGGTGTCTCATTTCCTCTACCTACCTCCGTTGTCAGCCACCCCCTTTCAGACATTTGCATGCGCTCCTTTTAATACAAAAAGTCGGTTCCTCATCTGTAATCCAATTTTCACATGTTTTTAGGCATCCACAATTGTCACTGATGTCAGTATGAGCTGCAGACGCCCAGGATCTTCAGAGACTCAACTCCTTGTCTTCTACAACTTCTTAATGAGAAACATTTTGAAGCTTCACTTAGTTATGCTACCAGTACTTTCTACACTTCAATCAGACTTACGGATGAACACGTTAAGAGATGCAATAAATAAGTAATGCTCAAAAACATCTCATGCAGTGGCCTAAACTTCCCAGGAAAACAGATATTTTAAGTTATTCACATGAAATAAGCTAACTCACCTCACAACAGATACAATGAAGGGTACGCACAGCTAGCTGAAGAGGGTGCTTACCTGAATGACAGCACTAAACCAACACGTGTTGCCAACATTCTTTAATCCTACTGGACAGTTGTCTTGCCGCTTTCGATCATAAGGGTTTGGAGAGTCACTCCATACCTCTGGATGCGTCCTCTTTAAACTTGCTTTATTTTCTGCAATACTGGCTTCTAGAACTCTTCGGGAACAGAAGGGAGGGAGAAATGTGAGGAAAAAAAGCAAAAACCACCACAAAACCCCAAAAAATCATATACTAAAATACCTTCAACCACTAATCCAGACATCTTAATTACATCATTCACTTATTCTTCTTGAGGTAGTTTTAAACTTATATACAATAATATGTCTTCAAAAGTAAGATGCTATTTTACCTATATTACAGTAATTCCATTACCTTTTGGAAAATAGTATCAGTGAGTGCATGAATTTCCTGTGAGAGCTCAAGATACAAGTGCCATGTCTGCAAGTCATCAATTATTTAAGAATCAGATTCAAACAGGATGGACAAATTTTAGGCAGCACAAATAGCATAGTGCTTTCATCAACAAATGCTTTTATTGCTATGCAAAGCACAAAGTCACCAATCTTTCTTTTACTGACAGCAAGCCAAAGCTGGCTAGGCAACTTTCAAAAATGAAAGCTGTTGTCTTAGTTTCCATTTTTGTAACTTATGCAACTGTGTTAATCACTTTACATAGCAAGCAATTACTTCATGAGCCATGGAAAAACATCTCCCCCCAGTTTTTCAAACGCCACCCAGCAAGTTAATTGTATGCTTCAATGAATATACTGTTTGCAGGAAATTGTTCCTAGGTGATTTATGCTGAATATCCTTATTTCACATGACACTAAGATCTGATGGGTGTGAAGCTCTCAAACTTAAGCTTCACTCAACACATTATTTCTATATCAGCACACATCCTTAACCTGATAACAAAGAACACTTACGGGTAAGTTGTGGTAGGCATGTTCTAAATAGAAAGATGGACGTGGATAGATTGAGGTCATATAACAGTGGCTCTAACTCATAAGCAAAGCTGCCTGGCATGTGCACCTACTGACACAGTGGTCACTGTCCCCAGCCATCCAGTCCAACTGTCATAAAAAGGCTGAGCTGCTTCCCAACAGCTGCATTTGCCAGGCATGGGATTCCAGGAGCTGCATGACAAGCATCTAAGCAGTCTGAGCAATGTGAAGGATTGTGCCCCTTCAATTCTAGACTCACTAAACACCAAAGAAAGGCAGGCTGCGGCTGCTTTGTAAATGGAGCTCCTAAAGGACAAAGTTTGAACATCAAGTTGGGGGGGGCAGAGAATAAACAACAAACCAGGGACACGCACAATGTATTCCCTCAGTTTCTTAACTATATTTTTGTTTCATGCTACGTTCCTGTCAAAGAAAGAAAAGGTATGTTACAAAGAACTATGAAGCATCATATGAATCTACTGCAGGTAACTGCTTTGGGGGGGGGGGGGCATACTAATTTATTATTGCTACTCATTTTGAAAAAATAAAAGAAACATTCTAAATTTGAGAGACCATTTGGTACAAATACCACTTTTGTATCAATGTATCTCAGGAAAAACCAAAAGTTGGTAATTTCCTAAGGATTTATCAATTTCTGACATTTAATTTTTGACACTTAACCTTGTAAACAGCACTGAAAGGACAGGCTTATAATCCTCTAAGACTTTCTGCTCTGATGTCTCTTCAAACAATGCACAGGGATGGAACTCTTCCATAGCTGACGACTCTAAAAGTCTTTTACAATAATGTCATCTCCTAAGCAAATCCCAAAACGTAAAGAAACAGTCATATTTATTTCCCTTCTTACAAGACAATCCTTCAAAAATGTTAGATGACCAGTGTATCTCTGCTTTGAGATCAAAAATTATTCAACAGGGACATTAAAAATCAATTAAAAAATGTCAGATACAGTTCAAATAATTTCTCGTGCAGGTAGAATTACTAAAAATCTTGTTTATACTAAACTGAAGGGACCTTTAAAGCTGACAGAAGATTGACAGACTGGAATAAATTTAGAATGATGTTGTAACAGGACTACAATACTTACTCCACACCACTTGTGTTTCAGGGAAACAATCAAACTTCCTTCCACCCCAACCCCTCCAAACTCAAGACTATTTCAAGATATTTCAAGATTTTCAGAAAAATAAATACAATCAAACTGAAAAAGTTCCCTGACCCCAAGGGTATTACCATTCATCAGCTTAATTGCCTACTAAAATTTCTTCCTTGTATTTGAGTTTATGTTTCTTTAGCAGGTAAAGGATTTCCTCATCTCTAGTTCCACCTCAAATCTGTTTCCATGTATCAATAAAGTACTTGATTCTCAAAGCTTCATTATATTTTTTCCTTAATTTTATCTGTCCTCGGAGAGCACATGGAATAGCTGCACATTCTATGTGCCAAATTAATTTTCAGATGTTAAAGCTGTGATGCAATAAAATAAAAAGTGAAATAAAGCATAGCAAGCATAGTAAATAGGAATTTAATGATCAACTCAGAAGCTACATAAATAAATTATTTACCAGCACAGCGAGTATCTCTTATGCTCTAATGTTCATCATATTACATTCATAAAGTCCTGACTTAGGAGACTACCTGGATAAAGACTCTTATTCCCACATTGCTCTGAACAAAACAAGCACCCTTCCAGAGACTTAGCACAAGGGTTTAGCAATTCTGATGACAGAGCTGAACCCCCACTTCGGGTCCCTTGGGGATGACAGCAGCAGTCACCAGCCCACGGCCATCAGTGACGTGCAGGGTTTGGCATCTCTCCGGCCTCACGGGACCCGCAGCTCCCCCATCTCCGAGCGCTGGAATCTTGTTTGGAGGCAAATGCTGTAGCGAGGGCTTAGTTTATGCCAGGCTTGGCATGAGACTTGAAAGCAGTGTTTTATTTCTCTCTCTAACAAGCTGGGCATAGCCAAGCAGCTTTGCAGAACTGTACGAGGCTCGCCAGGCAAAGCAATAACCCTAAAGCAAAGAGAGTCCGCAGCACAAAGTTCAGTCAGAACGCTCTGAGGAAGCCCACTCAACATGCTGCAGAAAAGCCAACTCTGTCGGGTTACTCAGCTAAAAGAACAAGGATAGATGTCTTTGTACTGTGGCTTTCTTATAGCTGGGCATCCAGAATATCCCTGACTCTACAGCCCTCCTCAGTCTCACCTTGGACCTACACACACAATGCCTAACTACAGTAACTACAGTGCAGAGTCCTCAGCAGTTTCAATAACCACAATATTAAAAAAAAAAAAAAGCCTATGGCTGTGCACATCCTTATGCACTGCCAGCACTGGCTCTCATTTTTGTGTGGATACTACCTCAGGCACAACACAGGCCAGCTAATATCTCCTTTCAGCCATATCTCACTGGCCTCCCCACTGAAGTCCTATCTGGCCAGCCTCAGACTCCTTCAACCCACAAAAAGTAATATAAACAGGAGAAATGTTTTCATATTAGGAAATACACTGGTTGTGCTCATTTATTTCCCTGGGAGATTTAAAGAGGGAAGAGTAAAAGGCTTTAAATGTGCCATGTACAACATGTTCAGCTTGGACACTTGGACATTTCAACACCTACATAGTAATCAGGTCTGTCCCTATTAAGTAGCACAAAGCAATTACACTCAGGGAGACAAATTCTACATGCATTACAACATTAATTACACAAGTCAAGAAATTCTATTAATTCTCCCTTGGTGAAAACCCTAGCAAAATCTGTGCAAGCTGGCTTCCAAACCACTACAAATACCTTTGAAAAAATATCCTCCACACCAAAGGCTATTTAAATACGCACACAGCCTACATTTTTAAAAATGAAATATTTCCATAGTTTAATTTGCTTATTATTGACTTCTTATTTGATTTCTGCTTGTTTAATCTAGAAAATCAAAAGTAAATGGCTGCAGCTTGACTTGTTTACAACCACAATGTTCTCCTTTTTGTTTTGAGAAGTCCTGTGAAGATACTGTGCTTTCTACTGGAATGCCAACATTCTTCTGTGGGGTGTTAACTACAAAGTAATTTTTTTTAAATTTTATTTATAAAAACAGTCTGAAGTTCTGTCCTTAAGGAAACTGATTGAACAGTTCAGATCAAGAATTCAAGAATTCTGAACTTCCTGCATTTGTTCAACACTGACAGAATTAGTCATCAACTCAGGGTGCCTCTTGCCATGTTACTGACTTATCTAATGTCTCCATGTTGCCAAATGATCAAGATTCTCTGCCTCCCTTCACAAGCAAAGTCCCATGCCCTGTCTTTCTTGCATCATGATATACTATGGGTCTTTGAGTGATTATTTTTCTATGGCTTTGGGAAATGAATCTGTGCAACAAATGGTCCAAAGAATACTACAGCAATCATAGAAAATGTGGTACAGTGTACCAAGGGGTATATGGCCTGCAACAAGCTCTTGATTTGGCAAATGTTAACGTGTGCAATTGTGGCCTCAAATACACATACCTATTTCATCAAAAGACCAATATTTTCTCTCCATGTAACTGAACAGATTGTCTACGTGCCCTTGTACATACAGAAAAAAAAGGCATTTTTGTTATTTTCTGCAGCCGGAAAAATATATGTTGTAATTTAAGTAGAAAATATTTACAATACTAAGTTATGGCCTAAGCAGGTAAGATCAAGAAACACAAAAGACACTTTGTATTTCACTTCTCAAACTAAAAGTCTTCAGGGGAAAAAAACCTAAATTTTCAAGGCTCCCAGGAAGTGAGCACAGCAGAAGCAGTCAAAGCTTGGGGAAGGAAAAAAAGGGAGAAAATTGTCCATATCCAGAAATAGGTCTATTTTTTCTGAGTGCCTGCCTAAAGCACAACTCTGTAATTATGACAATTCTGTCCTTCAGAAAGGGAGATGCAAGAGCTGAACTCTGAGACAGAGCTGGACAGAACATCTACCATCATCTTGTATACATGCACATACTGAGGTCTTAGATAAAAACAACCCCTTAAAAGCTTCTCCCAGTTATTAGTGAAAATATAAATACCTCTCAACCTACCTTTCCCTCCTAAAACATGTTATCTTAAATTCATATAACAAGATGGCTTTTATCACAGATGAGGGGAAGGGTATGTTTACTCTCACAATTAGTATATTTATTTTTCAAAAGGAAAAAGAAAGTTACTGTGGGTAAAGTAATATAAATAAAGTAATAAAATATTTGTATTCTCGGAGTTGGAATTATCCAATAAGCCATTTAGTCTGTCAAATACAGTGAACTGAGAAAAAGAATAATTGTGGTTAATCATCCCATCTAAATTATTTTTTTATAGAACTGGTCTTTTACAAGGAGGCAGTACTTTACCTCCTGACAAGGATCAAATCATTGCCTCCTTCCCCTAGAACAAGGCCAGCCACAAATGAAAAACCCAACGTCCCTCCCAAAGCCAGCCACAAATGGAAAAAAGAAAAACAGAAACAACATCCCTCCCACACAATCCTACACCCAGTCTTAATTCAAGTCCCAAATATTTCATAATTCAATCAAAATTACCAAAAAATATACACTTTACAAAAAGTTATAATAAATCTGATCAAAAGTTAACTTACAGACTCTTATCATACCCAAATTGAGAAAGTTTATAGAACTTTAAATCAAGAAGTTAACTTCACTCAAAGCTTATAAATCTTATTTGTTAAATAGGTTAATAACATACTTCATCAGCTAAAATAGAGCAGCTGCTCTTAGTATATTCAAGTCATAGCAGTAATACCCCCTCCCTCAATCTCAGCCTTAGCACAGAGGTAAGAAAATGTTATTGCAAAATGAACACTGCAAAAAAACAGGACAAAGTATTTATTATCTTCTTATTAAATTTTGTTTTCATTGCTTTTTACCTGATACAGAAGAGAAACTTCTAGATTTAGGTCCTATTTAAATACGACTGTATATTCTCTATCTCCATCCACTTCCTCAATATTTAAAAAAATACATTAATATGAAACATACTATTAAATCCTAGTCCACACATAGTAGACTATTTTCCAGTGTAGAACATACAATACATTAAAGCAACATCCTGAAGCCAGGCATATCAGTATCACAAGTGAAAGTAAACAAGTTATTTGTCGTTAAATTAAAAGTTAAATAAGCAATACAGGCCAATCTCCAACTCTTTAATTTAATTTCTGCTTTATATAAGTTGGTTGTTTACCTGCTAATGGCTTGTTCCTCATCTGTTATTCCAGTCTCCCTGAATGCCCTGTTTGATTCCTCCAAACTCAAGGCAATTGCCCTCTGAAGATCATCTTTATCATCTCCAGTGAGATCAATCACATCTGAAAAGCAAAACTATCTTTCTCAAAATTAAAAGTGAAACAGAAGGAAAGGTAAGTCTTACTGCAGAGGAGAGAGAGCCCACGTGGATTGCTGAACACCGTTCCAGTCCATCCCTCCTGGCCCTACACTCTTCCAACCACTAACCCTGCTAACAGCACCCTTCTGCCTTCAAGCCAGATAAAAGCCTCACCAGCTTGCTCTTGCTAAGATATAATGGGCCATAGTTTCCTTTCCTCCTAATATTCTTAAGTTTCACCAAGCTCTGGGACAAATTTAGGAATCCATGGTTTCTGAAGGACCTCTTACAGCAATGTACTTAAATGCATTACTTCAGGTACTGTAATCAGTTGTTTCAGGGAACACATGATGATAACATTCCTTAAAAAGGATACCTTAACTGAGCATAGTTGTTTTTCCCTCCTCATGAAGGAACCTATACGGAGTTTTGCCAACATAGCCCCAAATTCTACAACTATTTCTGTGCCCTGATGAGCCAAATACTTTCACAGAGTTTCATAACATGTGGCAGAGTCCCTTACTCAACCTAATTATTTTCTATCCTGTCTGTGCATTCCTTTTCTGAACATACTTAAATTCAGTTCCTGTCTCCTGGAAGTATCCCATCACAACATGAGAACTAAGAAAACAAATACTGAAGACAAAATGGGGATCCAGACTTGGATACACAGGGAATGCCGGATGGGCTACTCACTGGGTAATGAAGATGAATACAATCCTACTCCTCTGCCTTCTTCTCCAGCTTCTATTATCTAAGAAATCAAATACTAGTGTCCCACATAAACCTCCTTGTTTCCTGAGGGCAGCCACAGGACCTCCACTCTCGAGTAAGGTGGGATTCCACAACACAAAACACAAATCATCTCCCCATCAGGCACAGCCAGCAGGAACGTCCATCAACTGCACAAGACCTTCAAAAAAGCCAGTCATTGCTTATGACAATTTCAAGGGGCAAAAGTCTCATTTTGCAAGTCAGCCAAACAGAAAGAGAGGGGAAGTGCAAAAGAGATTTTTAAGTGCAATATTAGACAGACACACAGAGCATTGACCGATTTCAGTCTCCCTCCTCCAAGGCCAAAGTTTACCCAGAGAGTTATGAAAGGGACTTGTCTCAAGCCTGGGGATTGGTCTTTAGAAGCTGCAAGAGTCTGGGAGAAAGAGATACAGATTCAAAACTGTCAACTGTTCACAAAGAGGGATGAGAGGCTTGTCTGCATTTCTCCTTCCACAGGCCAACTCAATCATACCCAAAGAGCTTCTCCGTTGAGCTTCTGACTTTTCTCCTGGATGGGCTGACTTACTGTAGAGACTGTAGCTTCTCTTGTTTCCCTAGCCTTTCTTTTTTTTCTAACATTTCTCATTAGATCAAAACAAAAGACTGTATTCTGTATGCAGAAATCATTGCCATAGATGTTGTATATGAACCTAAAATGGGATGACCTGTCCTCACAGAAAGCTGAAACCAAAAAGAAGTTGTAAAAGAAACTTCTCTTTTAACACCAGCGTCTTCAAAACCTAGTTTTAAATTCAGCCCTGTTTCCCCCAAATAAAGGTTTTCAATTTCTAATTTATTTAGTGGGCCTTTAAAGGGAACACTCTTACCTGCAGAGTACACTAGGCAATCTGTCATGATCTTGAAGTATGCAAAACCACTATGACCATAAAAGCAGCACTTCCTAATTTTCTTCTTATGTCTTCTACAGTCAGCTCAGATCTTCCAGCATAACAAAAGGATACTTCTCAGTATGCCTCAGATGCCTGAAATTGTCCTGCAGAAGTACTAAAGCAATTACAACCACCACCAGAAGTCTCAGCCAGAGAAATTTTAATGTATGAGCTGCCATGTTGAGAACAAAGTAGTCTGGGCTAAAACACCACCTCAGCCTGGGACATGTGCAAGCATGGCTCTGTTCTACGGCCTGAGAGCAGGACAAAGGCCAGAAATGTTGACAGCAATTACAGGAGCCCCTCACCACATACACTACCTATTATGCTCTAAAATGTGATGTTTAACAAAACCTCCCACTGTTATACAAAAATCTATCCAGATAAACTCCAACTCACACTTCCATTAAAATACTCAACTTCTTTGCACCTCCTTAGCTTCTTAATCTTTATTAATCTATACCACCATTCTATGTGTTCAGAAGTTTATTACCATTCATAATACCAGTGATTATATCATTTTAATATTATAACATCAAATCCTTGACTTCTGTTTGCTTTCAGAAAGGAGATAAACACAACCATTTGTTTTGGCATACAAGGGTTTTAGAGCAGGCAATACAGGATTCTCTTCAGAAATGTTCTTTTCGATACACTTTGCTCCTGATTTGCATGAAAAAAAAGACAATAGAGTGAAGACCTGCTGCCAGATATTACCACTACATGTAAGCAGTGCAATTGATTTATGTCACAGAGGGTTCATCTAGCAATGGAAAAATATATTTCTAAATATCAGCTAATCCATGGTAAACTACTCCATTTTAGTTCATAGCAAATGTAAAATAAATATGTTTTGGAGATTTAAGCTAATGTATTTTAGCTCACGTTTGCTGTACTTGGAGCAGGTTCAAGGTCTTTTTCAGCATCTCAGCTGACACAGTAACTCATTAAGCTGAAACAGCTCACGTATGACTTGAATCCTAAATCACGGATTATAAAGAAGAGAGCTCAATAGAAGTCATAACAGAAGGGTAACAGTCTGACACTAAACTCCTCTTTCTAAAAAACCAAAAATAAATATATATATATTACCTTATCTGCACAGTGTGCATTCCTGTCAGATGTTTATATATTGTAAAAATGTACGTATACTACGTGAAATTCATGCAGGTGGGTTTTTTCCCTTGTTTTTGTTTTACAATACCTTCATGTTTTGTAAATTCTTACATGGGGATGCTTATTTTAAAGCAATTAGTAGCAAAATTCGTTCATTAAACTGAGCTGCTTAAGTTTCCTATCTGACCAACAGATTTCTTTGTTCTAGGTGGGAGTTTGAAGAAAAAAAAAGATGTCTTTTACCCAAAGTATTTATCAGACACACGGGTTTTCTGTGATACGCTGAAGGTGCACTTCATAAAGGTGTCAGAATAATGCCACTTGTCCAAATTTATAGTTACCTGGGATTAACTGACATTATGCTGATTTTGTAATACTCTCATTTAGGCTGCAGAACACTTTAGTTCTTACTGGCTCATCCTCATAAAGGGACTTCTCACTGTATGTCACAGCTTTACAAAATGCAAACATTCTTAACCAGGCCATGACTATTAAATAAACAAAAAAGTTTGCTTATGAAAAAATTCTCTATGAATGGAGAAACTGCTCATCAAAACAGTCTGGCTTAGTGCATTCATGTTTATTCAACTAAAATTAACATGCATAATTAATCATCTATTTTACTAAGAAATGTATTCTTGGTTTATAGCATTATTTATAATAATGTGTGCTTCTGGTACATAAGATTCAGAGAGTTTGACATTGCTTGTAATTCTACAAAGCAATTTAAGTTGTATATTGAAATTTGTGACAAATATACTAGTGTATATATAATAAATGCACGCACTAATCACCATATATCTTCCTCCTTTTCTAAAATAACTTCTTATTTACCTGTTTACTTCGGAAGTTTCTATCATCATTTAAATAAGTGGTTCTTACTTGGTTATTGTCTAGGTCATTAAAATAATTACTGTGTTATTCACTTGTTATTTATACAAGGAGGAGGCAGAGAGTAGGAACTTCAGACTTAAGTAGGCTGGGAAACAGCATGAGGAACAGATCTGAAGTAGCAATTCAACCCAGAGGCATCTAGTGATGCAACAACTGGAATAGGAAGAGAAACATGAAGGGGCAACCCAATGGATAGGTGCCAAGTATGACAATTCAGCAAGATTCCAATTTCAACATATCAGCAATAAAAAGAGAAAGTTAAGACTACACCCATTTTATTAATGACAAGCAGAGCTAAGCAAGATCCTATATTGCGCTACCTATTCTGTGATGTTAAACTCATTATGGTCTCAGGCTCCTACATGAAGATTTAAAGGAATTTGCATGGCTCTATGTGCCCATTTTGGTTAAAAGTGGATAAGGAGTTAAACTGATGACTCTCACACAGACAGGGATAGGAAGGAGACAGGTAATCATGGCACAAGAGAACAAGTGAATCTCTAAGATTAAAGGAGGACCTCCAGATACAAGACTCCTGACATTTTGAAGCAGGGACCCTGCCATACCTAGCTGGAGACACTCCCAGGGACCTGGATGGAGATGACACAAATAATCGCCAAAAGAGAAGGAAATGTCATGAAGACCCAGAGCGATGGCTGAGTTAGGTAAGGTGACAGAAGAAGGTAGTGTCAAATTCTATTCACAGAAACAATAAATGCACAGCTATAGAATGAGGACTGACTAGGACTTGTGCCAGGAAGGACCTGGGAGCTACAGCTGATTCATGTTCAATCTGCAATTCATATCACAGCACTGAAGAAAATATGAATGTTACACTTTTGTGAGAGTACTACATGGATATTTATAGCGATTCACCCATTTTTCTTAAGAACCAAGTTGATGTCTTGGTTGTTGTTTTCAGTGCCACAATTCAGAAAAAAGGCAGAACTATTAGAGAAGGCCTAGAAGAGAAGAAAAAACATGACAATAGGTATAGGAAATGCATCCAAATACTTGGAAAGAATTTGGGCTGTTTAGTTTAGATCTGAGAAAAGTCTTGTGACACACTCTCTTCAAGCATGCAACACTTCATCTGAGATAAAAGGAATGAGATAAAAGGAATAAAGTGTACTATAATTTCCACAGGGAAGAGCACAAGGAGTAAAGGACTTAACCTGAAGCAAGAAGGATTTAGGCAAAACATTAGGAGCCTAAAAATAAGGAAGTGAAGCACCAAAACAAATTACTCCGTAAACTTTTTAGAGTCTCTAGAATAGAATGGTCTGTAAGAAATGTTACATAAACGTCACTTTGGGAGGTTTTAGGTGCAGTTAACTCTGAAGTATACCTCATGGCAAAGGACTGACCAAATGACTTTTGAAACCTATGCAAAGGCTCAGACTCCAAGAACAGGAAGATATAAAAAGCTAGAGGCAATGAAGTTTACAATCCTCAAAATTGCTGTGTGTGGCATTTAATAGTTCCATTGGACTATGACTTTATAAAAGGGCTTGAGATCTTTTGTTTTGACTATTGAATGTGCAACTGCAAAGACTAAATTCAGTTTTAGTGAAAAATAGTTTGGAGTTTTCAAAACAAGGGAGTGAGAGAATTTGTCTTGACAGCTGTGTCATTTGAAGACAATACAACTTCTAAAATACATGTCTTCTCTTCATTCTGTTGCTTTCTTTAACCCTGGGTTCTGCAAGTTCCTCCAATAAGAGGAAAATGGGCACATACTTAGCAATGCAACAGCTCTGTTGTGCAGACATAATGAAAATACATCAAATTACTTTTAAAAAAAGTTTCTAGAGAAACCAATAAAATTAAAATATTGGAAACTACTACTAAACTTCTTTTCATTTGCATTAAGTGCAATGCCTAGGATTTACTCCACTAAGTGGAACATGCAAGTGATCTTAGATTAAAAGGTGGGCATCTGTACATTGCAAGACTAATGCACCTTCTGGTCACTAACAGATTGCAGGAAGGAAAAAGCACATCCAAAAATACGGAAAAGACCTTTGCAAAGGATCAGATAAAGTATGCATCCCTCTTGATGTGAAAAAATCTGCACTTGCAGGTGCTTGCACATGCCATTTTGAACAGGCAAAAAGGCAAACATCATGTGCAACATTGATTGTGCAAGCCAGTATTTGCTTTAAAGATGGAGCAGATTTTATGCAAACGCATTAATATTTTTGCAGGTGCTGAAATGTCACATTCACTAATAAGGGAAATCAGGTTTCCTTTTACTTCCTACCATACAGGATGCAGCTTTCAAACAGCTTATGACCATTGTCACTTTTGTAAGAGCCAGTGCACAATCCAGGCTAATTGCTGGCTGCTAAGCTATACATAAACATTTTTATTTTACCACTTAACTAAGAAACCATTTCAAAGAAATTTAGTCAGTCAAACTGCAGAACACATCTGATGTACCTTTATGTGAGGAATACCTTTGTATTACAATTCCTTTGTAAATGGCTGGAGGTCTTCTGTGGCATAAAAGACAGCTCTGATACTTATCTGTGACTCTCATTCCCAATTTGGATACTTTACCTTGGCAGGCCAGCAAAGCTCAGTGACTCACAGCATTGTAAGTTCCAAACACACGGAGGTAGTTAAGCAGTAAGGAACAGCAAGGGTGAGTTATAATTAATTCATGTAATTATACCTATCTGGGATAATAAAGGGAGTCAAATTTGAAAGACTGTCAGCAACTCAGAGAGTCACTGAGAACTGCTAATATGTGTTCTTTGCAGAAGGGAACATTGATGGTTGCAGCCATTGCTGCTGAATGTGTTTTCTATCTATGCCCACCTTTCCATTCTCTTCTCACAAGTCACCTGCTCTCTTTCAAGATACTCCCTTACATGATAGTACTGTCTAACACAGGGCCCTGAAACTGGTCCATTTTAAGTGTACTGCATTTTTTTAATCCATAATCCAAATAACTACAGGCAAGTAGATTACAACAGAACTGTAGGTTTCCTCCAGAATCTTTCATTAGGTCTCTACAGGGTCCTGGGGGAGCTCTGTGATCACACTGGTTCAGATTTTTGTTCTGCTGCAGGTGTTTGCTTCTTGCCCTGTAAGTTCTCCAATATGAAGAAAAGTCAGCCAAGATGCCTTTACCTCATAACATGTTTTCAGTCAAAAACAGCAAAGGCTGGCAAAGGGGTCTCATATTTATTGCCAGTGAGGACCTTTTTCAGTAAATATGTTAAAAAAACAATTAAAAAAAATAATCTATTTGTCTACAGCAGTTGGTGCTTCCTGACTACTGACTTGTATTGCTGGCTAACTGTAAGGAATCTGAGTCTGTCTTCAGCTCTCCAGAACAGAGGAGAGAATCCTGAAATGTACAACTCAAGACCTACTCTTCTGAATTTGACCACCAGTCATGGGAAATGTAGGCTCTGCAGGCTTGACTCATATCCCTTGTTACTTCATATCTTCAGTAAGGTTGCACAGCACAGTAAGTGACAGCAAAACTAAACACTTCTATTAATGGGATTGCAATTAAATCTAATTAAACACAGACTCCAAGAGAATCCAGCTTACTATCCCCTGCCATAGTAGATCTTCAGTACCAGAGACTATGAAACAGTGATAAGCTTGTAGAAAACAGTCTCCATTTCCTCAATGGCCATTTTCTGATATTGAAAATGAAATATATATCACGGGCATTGTGTGTGTTTTCCTTCCAAGGAAGTGAAAAGAAGAAGAAAAATCATACAAAAAAAAAAAAACAAACAAAAAAAAACAACCAACCAACCACAAAAAAAAAATACAACAGACCACCCCCCACAACTTAGTGCAGGGATAATACAACTACCTAGAATGTATTCAGGGCATTTTATACAGGGTTGCTAGTAATACCAAGAATTAAAATGCAGTTTTTGTTATCTGAGATGCTGAGAATAAACTTATCTCTAATTTTAAAAAAAAAAGTTAAAAAATGTTTATGTTCTAGAGACAGAAACACAATTATACAATTGATAAGGAGGTCTAACTAAACTTCTTTACAATGATGCCACCATAGCCAGACCGATATTAGTGAAACAGATGTAAAAAAATCCTAGTGTGCTAAAAAGAGATACTCATTTAATAAAACCTACATGGATGTACTAAATATATGGCCAAAGAATCAATATGGAATTAAAATATTCTACTTCTACATTTAGAATTGTATAATGTAACTATAATATTAGGAAACACAGACTTTACAAAAGTCAATTGTACTAAAAAACATCCTTTTACTTTTTCCTTTGTGTTATTTACCATATTTATTTGCAGAACACATTTAACAATTTTTCTCGCCATAAAAATAAATATGCACTTGAGCAAAGAAATAAAACCTCCAAGGCTCAGAAAAATGCAGGTTGTGGGACCTCCTGTATCAACTAAGCAAAATTGTTTAAAAGTAGGTATATGTAATGTTCATTTCACTTATAAAATGCCTACTCCTTTACTACAAAATTCACACATAACCTCTCACTTCTCCCTTTGGGAAAGTCATCCATATCAGGGAGAACCTACTCTTAAGCATATTAAGCTTTAGCATATTAAGATAGACATTTTATTTTATTTGGACAAAAGAGTACCCAGCTTTTGCCCTAAATTATTAACTGCATGACCCCAAAATAAATCCTAAATAGGGGAAAAAAAGGAGGGGGGGAGGGGGGGGGAAAGGAACACCCTCTGATCAGTACCATACATACATGTAAACTTAATGGTTAAGGATAGCTCAAATTAAAAAGAAAAAAAAAAAAAAGCACTAATATAAGGAAAGAAATATACCATAACCTAAAAATTAGTAAGTAAGAATTATCATCAGATTAACAGTCATTTCACAGGCAAGGTTTTAGTTTCCTTGCCTTTAAACTAAACTTATGAAGAGAAAAAAAATACCTA
Organism: Scytalopus superciliaris; assembly: GCA_013400415.1. Classification (NCBI taxonomy): domain Eukaryota; kingdom Metazoa; phylum Chordata; class Aves; order Passeriformes; family Rhinocryptidae; genus Scytalopus; species Scytalopus superciliaris. The sequence continues at coordinate 69,462 of VXBX01007119.1, forward strand.
CTGGTGTCTGCCTGGCTGCCCACGCTGATGTATCTGTCATTTCCAGGAAGGGCTGTTTGGTAGTACGTTGCCTCCTCTAACTGGGGGACCTTGGCATTCTTCGCAGTGAGGAAAGCCACAGCCAACTCCAGATTACCATTGCTGTCCTTCAAGCACCAAAAAAGCAAGAAGTGAGAGTCTCCTCATCATTTTTAATTTTTCTTAAAACAAAAGACATCATAATCAACTTCAAATCCATGACACACTGTACTGTCAAGCAAAATACTGACTAGAAAAGAAAGTTTCCAAACTGCACGTGTTCTTCATACATCACTAATTTTAATCAAAATAAAGATAAAACATCTTATAAAAATTTACTTTGATAGAGCTCTACTTATTTTAGAACAAAAATTCAAGGTCTTGCAGTGCAAGGCAACCTCTCCAAAAAACATAAGCAGCACATTCCCAGACTTCAACAGGAATCAGGTGAGTTCTTCTGAAAATCTACCATTTCCTTTTTAAAGCCAGACATCTTGGCTTTTGAAGAGCGGTTGTGCACACAACTTATGCTCAATCTGAAGCAACTGTCTCCATTTCTTAATATATATGTGATTTAAATTACTAAATCCTCATTTACCATGTATAAATGGCTAAAAAGTTCTGGAGACAAAGTTTTTAAAAAATTTTATATGTACAAGGAAACATAACGCAGAGAGACCTGCCATCAAAAGAACTCTTCTGTGCTGTGATGTGAAAAAAAAATTACAATGGTTGAAAAAAAATAGTGAAATGACATCAAATCCATGAGGGGTGGTAAATTCAAGCAGAATTCTCCATTCTACATACTAAACAGTGCCTGTGAATGACAGAAAACAGCTACACCTTGACAAAAAAGCAACACAATTCTTCAGGAGGTGACCAGCTGTTGTAGCATCAATGTATCTCAAAACACTTTAGACAAAGGTTAAAGAGAAGTCATAACATCCCTATCTTTTTGTCCTTGATCACTTGATTAATTAGTATGTCAGTACCAAAAGACATCAAGGTTCTTTCTAAAGTGAACAAGCCATCATTATTAGCTTTTTTTTTTTCCTCTGAATTAAATTCAAACTGGGAATAGAAAGGAAGAAAAAACAAGAGTAAGAAAGGGTGGGATTTGTCTTTCACAGGCAGTTAAGAAGTATTAAGATATATTCAGCTCTAAGTCAGACACAGTCATCTTACCTTCAGTGCCTGCTGCAGTACCTGGATGTCATTGATACCAGTGATCTCCCTCAGCTGGTTTAAAAAGGTTTGCTGGTGCTGAAACAGAAACAGATCATTAAAATAAGTTAATTGCCAAATAACAGTAAAACTAATTACTTACAAGAGTACACTTCTCTACAAAAATTAATAGTATCTCCATATGAGATGCACCAAAAAGGGGTAGCACCTTCGTTACTCAAGTTTGTATTAGTTTCTGTAACTTGGGCACTTTAATTCCCAAAGGTAATGGTTTTGTTTGCTTGGGTTTGAGTTTCAGTGGGTTTTTGGGTTTTTTAAATAGTAAAATGGATGATGGGTGACCTTATGCAACACAAGTTTAAGAAGCCCATATAAAGCCACAACTGGCCTTTCTAAACAAATAAAACTCCGCAGGCAACAGGGGGAGTAGATGACTGAACTCCAACCAAAAGCAGTTTCTTCAACTCCCAATTATTTTCAACCCCACTATTTCCTTAACATACAGAACTCCCAGCCATTCCAAACTCAAAACCAAGAAATTCATCTTTACTGATCACTGAGGTGTTTTAAGAAAACTACTATAAAAATGTCCACACAAGGTTTCTCAAGACTGAAGCGGAACTTTAACTTAACTGCCTTCCAAGGCCAGTTGAATCCAACTCTCCCAAATCACATCATCAGCCAGCATCCATGAATGAGTTTAAAGTAACACTTGGAATTAGAAAAGAATAAGTAGTTCTGATTCTCTTAAATATTCACTCTGTAAGAATTTTGAGGCTTGGTTTTGTTTTGCTTATTTAAATAAAAATCTGGTCCCACCCCTGTTTAGAGCCAAGAGATGATTCATCACTCTGTTCATGCTCTGATATCACATCACAAAGCAAAAAGCAAGGACTAGGCTGGAACAGTCCTTGAACTGCTGCTAACCATTAAAACCATCTTAACCATTAAAACCATGAAAACACAGAGGACTGACCATAGTTCCCTACTAACAAATTCAATTGTTCCTTTGGCAGATGGGAAAAGGAGAAAGGCTTGGCGGTATTTGCAAGTGGTTTTTCTTTTTTATTCTTTGCCTGCCACATCCTGAACTCAAAACAATAATTTCATCAATTACAGAGAAGATTTTTGTAAAGTACAGTGTTTTGTACAGACAAAAAGCATATTTCCTATCAGGACAAATAAACATTCTCCTGCTATTCTTGAAATTCAATTTAAAATAACTATAATTGTCTTGAGGCTAGTTCTAAAATACTTATCTTTAAAACTAATTATTTGGAATCAAATATTCAAATACCCTTATATTCTCTCCTTATCACAGCTTTGTATAGAGCAGGAAATTAAGAGCTGCATGAATGCTGAATTCCCCAGTGTGAAATTAACCTGGCAGGCACTACTTCATGCCCTAATAAGTTGAAATAGAAGGCGTATAATTCAGGATGTTTATGAATTACATACACAATCTTCCCTTCATTTATGATCCTAAGGGACACTGCTAACAGTTCAATTTCCCTCTTTTTTTTTCTTTTCCTTTTAAAACCCATGCTGTTGTCACAAAAAAAGTGAAGTGATGCAGGAAAACAAACTCCCACTCTCTCCTCACCCCTCACCCCCTCATTTGTTTACTCTGTGCATTTCATAGCACTGCACAAAGCCATAACTTGTTTCCCCTATAAAGTTGCTTTCCTGCCCCTAGGTTTGGCAAGAAGCAAAGAAAAGAAATAGAATACTTGGGGAAAATAGTTATAACATCATTAAAATTGGCAGGAGCAATTCAATAGCATGGCAAGAAAGTGGATTTCTTTTTTTATTCACCATCAATGTGATGGTTAACAAAACAGAAAATAGTTTCACTATAAATTATTATAACAAGTTATAACAGACTTCTGTATCTTCCACAATATATACAACACTTGGACATTCTGACTGGAGGATATTTGTTGTTCAGAGATTGGAAAGAGACAGAAAAGACAGTTTACCAACAAACAATCTCTTAGCAGTTCAAAATATTGGCTGTTAATTTATGAGCACAGCTGTGACTTATAAACCTAGACATCTGCAGTTTATATCCACAGTTCTGTATTTCAGTGTCAAGCTGTGGTCCAAGGCCCCTTTCCCAAGGACATACACATTTAACAGATCAGAAGTGGGCCCAGAGATGCTCCTTTCTCATCAAGAGATGATTTAAACACACAATTACACTTTTTTAAGGTCAACAGTTCAAGGCAGTCTACTCCAAGATTTCTGACTGGTAATTAAGTGAACAACATGGGGAATCCAAAAGCACTTTACTTAAAAGTGACAGAAATTAAGAGAAAAATTAACAGTTATCTTGATTACCTCAAGCTTTGAGGCATTTGTCTGGTTTAGACATTTTTCAGGTAAATGCGGACAAGTTGCCATTTATCTCTAATTGATTTATTTTAAAGCATGCAGAAATTAAAGAATTACAATACGCTTCCCTTTCTAGAAGGGGTACAATTTAAATTATTTCTACCTGACCAACATGTTCCCCTAATACCTGCTAATAGACTAATAGGTCTTCAGAAACAATTGTGAAACTGCTCAGGGCAGCTCAAACCTCATTCACACACCTTCCAACCAGTGGCCTTCTCACCCACAAACTACCCATCTCCGTTTATCCTCTCAAATCCAACATAACTGCACCACCTTTACTGTGTACAGACCTTTCCTGTGACTGGATGGTTAACTTGCCATTATTCTCCTTCCCTGTTATACTGACGATATGTTATCACACATGAAACTCTATTAACACAGTTAACTATCTTTTTCATTACAAATGACAGGGCAGGCAACTTTCAAACCCTTTCCTCATTCACTGTCAGGGGACAAGATTCAATTTTCTTTTTGCTTTTCTTTTCACTTAAGAAGTTTAAGAAATACAGTTGCACCCATATTCAGAGAACTTATATTAATTCTTGATGTGACTTTAATTTAGTGCATCTGCACTCTTCTGAAAAAGTCAAAATGGGTAAAGTTTGTTTTGAGAAATATTCCTTTAGCACAGGTTATTGAGGCAAATAGGAAATTTATTTTACTATTTATTTTACTATTACCCATGACTCACATAGACCCTCAGATATCCAAAACCACTTACATAGATACTCTAAACAATTAGTCTTAATTCACTCAAAGGCTTACCAAAAACATATCCAAAAGAGCCCACTCTACACTAAAACAAAGATAAAACAAAAATTAAGAAGGCAACAGACAAGTATTTACAAGTGCTTGAAGTATCTACACTAATGTATGCTAATTAAATCAGGTCAGTGAGAGAAGATTCAGATCACAACTAGCAGTTCTAACATAAATAAGCTGCCGTATTTATTTAACACAGCTCTTTCCTGACTACTTATTTTTTCCAATCTCGCATCAGTAGAGGTTCAAATTATGAATTATAACTCACTTTAATTCAGTTTTATAAGCAAGTTCTCACTTCAAATGCAGATCCGGGATCATTCCAACGGAACCAGGTACAATTACTGGTGCTAAGAAATCCACATCAATTGTTTCAGATTTTCCTGCACCCACTTGTGTGTACTATCCTTTCCTCAAATTTATGTGACAGATCCCACAGTTTTTCTACAGCAGAAATCCTCCAGTGTAGTGAGTCAAGACTCCATGTATATTTGCAGTGTTATGATTTACATGCACACACACATATACTATGTTGCTTGAATAGCATTTGACTCAGCTCTAAAAAGCCTCCAGGACCTGACCTACAACACCAGACAATGCTGGCACAGCTGCTATAGGATAACCCAAATCCTTGGCCAGACAAAGGAGATGGTTCACTGATGCTATGGCTGCCCTGAGATCCAGCTGCTCACACCCCTCCGTCCCACCACATCACACAGCAGTCTGTTCCCTTGGGATTTCATGTACGAGCTATTCCCAGCCTTTTCCCTTTCTCTGGCTCCCCAAGGTATGCAGGATGTATCTTCAGGCTTTCAGCTCTTGGAAGATTTTAACTAACAGGAAATTCTTCCATTTTCCTGGATGGAAGCCAAATTTGTGTATTAGGAATGCATGTCCTTATTTCCAATTCTCTCCTTTTTCAGCCATCCCTCCCTTGGTCTCAGGAAATGCCCAATTAAGATTATCTGGTTTATAACCTCACACAATAGCATATTCAGTAGCTGTGCCAGCGCTAGTGAAGCAGAAAAGGATCTACACTACTATCTGCTTAGTGAGATACTGTGCCCAAATTAGTTCCACAACAGTACTGTAAACTCTGATAACTTCCCAAAATCAGAGCAAAAAGCTGAATCATACAAATGCTTTTCTGGACAAGGCAAATCTCAAATTGACTAACTCTGAATTACACTGCAGATAAATTTGGGGAAAAAATTAGCCACCTTTTGATCTGTTTATTTTATCATCTCTCTATCTTCTGAAGAAGCACATATAAGCTTTGGCTTTATTTATGGCAACATCCAAATATTTGTGTCTGCCACAGAAGTACTTAAAAACTTGAAAGATAAAACAACCCTCTTCAGTTTTCAAGCACAGAAAAAGTTATGTTTAATACGGAGTGAGATGGTCCAATCATTACCATGAGACAACAGGACCCTGTGAGGGTGGTGAGGCCCTGAAACAGATTGCCCACAGAAGTTGTGGCTGCCCAATCCCTGGAAGTGCTTAAGGCCAGGTTGGATGGGACTTGGGAGCAACCTGATCTAGTGAAAGGTGACCCTGGCTATGGCAGGAGGGTTGGAACGAGATGATCTTTAAGATCCCTTCCCAATCCAGGTCATTCTATAATTCTGTGATTCTCAAGGAATGAATACTTGTATTAGAGACAAAGAGAAATGAGAAAATGCAAATGCTGCAAATGGCATCTTGACTCTGTCCCTCTACATAAATCCTTCTTTACTTTCCAGTGCAACACCAGTTTATAAGAGTTCTTTGTTGAAGAAAAACTCAAATGAAATTGCACAAGATATGTAACATTAAAGACAATTCTAATATGTCCTGAGCTGCAGAGAACCTGCTAATGGTACTGCTTGCAGACAAGTAGCTAATAAGTTGGTTTCCTCATATCATGCTGCTGTAATGAGAAGAACACTGAGAGCTTAGAGGAATGTAATCCTCTATAAAAAGGCTTTACATTTCTGTACAAACAAATAAACAAAAATATTTAACATACAAAGGACAAGCATACTAAAGACCCTCAATTACTACTGTGAATGTCATTTTCTGCCACATTAATCATATCTCCCAGGAATAGTTAAAAGGCCCACAGACACTGCTGAGCATTATGGCTTCCAGTGACACAGATGCATTAACCATCTTCTAAATAAGCTGTTGGTCAAGTTCCAAACAGGCAAATAAAAATTAACTCCTTCCATGAAGATATTAAGTTGAAACACAGGGAAACACTCTGTCACCTCCAGAAGGCTTTGTTGCATGTCTTGCTCTTACCAGGTCAGTCCTCAAGACTTTACTCTGTATGTGAATAATAAAAGTTGGGCATATGTATACATATATTTTTTAAATCAGTGCTTTGCTAGTGCAAAGACCAAGTTAAATCTTTGCACTGGCTATAGGGTGTTCATTTTTCCAGTACCTCCTAAAGCACAGCAGAATTATGTTCCCTTGCTCAGCATCTGATAACTGGGTTTCCTTTTATTCAGGTATGAAAAGAGAAACCTCTAACATGACATTGTATCCTCTAAGAAAGTAGGTAAAGATATATTTTTATACACACACAAATGCAAAATGCACCTCAGCTTTGGCTCAGACAAAAATCACCTGTGGAGAACAAAGGACATGCATAGAGACAGCAGATTTTCAGTCCGGGACTGCTCTGCACAGGCTGCCAAAACCTGCCAATTACAGCAGCAGCTTGTACAAATTGCAACTGGACTGAGAGCAAAAACTTACTTCAAGGAGGCAAAAGGACACACTGCATGGCAGGAACTTTCAGCCAACCACAGCCTAACCCAAATAAAAGTTTAGCAGGGAAAAGGCTTGAGTGCATTACTTAGGTGCACATAGTCCTCCCTTAGAAATTAAATTATGGATTCTACTTAATCATAGCTTTATACAACCTTTATTCATCCTAAGACAACACTCAGAATACTCTCATATCTCTATGCTTTCCATGAATAATAACAAAGCTATACTACTTCAACTGAAAATGCTTGAATGAGTGACTTCTCAATGAATTTCAGTATTTGATATTAAGCATTATACACAACAAAAGATCAAGCATTCATGTAAACACTCACTATTCTGAGCCCTATATGTAGCCAAAAAAACCTCATTTACTCTAAACATACAAGCCTTACATTTATCTTTATTCTAGCTAATATTTAAACTTTTTGAAATGAGATTTTAAAGAGAGGCTTGAGGAGTTTGGTCTGTATTCTCTCACACTAAATGTAAGGGAAACCCACCCCTGTCAGACAGTTACACACATTTACAACATAACACCCAGAAGTTAAATATGAGCCAAATCATTGCCTGCATGGGGAATACTCTTGCCATGAGCAGGAAAACCTGTCAGTTCACAGGGAAATATTAAAATAAGTCTATTAACTGACTTATGAACACTGTTGCTTGAGTGAAGAAGCACATGAAGAATTGCTTAGTTCCACATTTCTAGCTCTTACTGATAGCTACTCCTAAATGAGCTTCAGTGACAGGATGATGATCAAGAAAGGATAGCAGCTTTACTATTTACTGAAAACATAAAAGGTGTCAGAAATACAACATTACTGAGAATTTTGACGTCTGCGTGTTTTAAATCACCATCATGATTTCTCACACCCTGCTCAGCACAACAGTGAGCTTCCCAATAGTAATGACAGCAGGTCTAAAATTAACTAACGACAGCAAAACCAATGAGATTCTGAGTTTCATTTAACTAGATGCAAGTTAAACTTAGGTTGTATTCACTGGAACTGCCATGGGAAAATTTGCTTCACAAAAATTTCTTTTGATTCTTACGTATTTCAGTAACTGTGACAGTAATTAGCAAAAATATCTCATTTCCAATTCAAATCTGCTGGGTGATTAGTTACTGGTGGCAGAAGGAGGGGTCTTTGAAAGCGCCAGCACATGTTATCTATAAACTACATACAAAATTCAGAAGGGTTCCTCCAAGAGCCCTCCCATGGACAGCAGCTGGGCAGCAGTGGCACTCCAGTTCCAGTTCACATCCCAGTCCCACCTCAATGCATTTGGATCCCAGCACCAAGAGACCTGTCAACAGCATGCAGGAGCCATGGCAAATTAAAGGCTATGGGCTCAGTGATCGTCAACACTGTACAGGTAGAAAGGAGAAGGAGGCTGGAGGGTGACAGATACACAGCAAACTCTGTATGTATAAAAATACACACATACGGAATTACAGAATGGTTGGGGCTGAAAAGGACCTCTGGAGACCATCCAAGTCCCTGTTAAAGCAGGATACATATACACACATTTTTCCAATCACCCCTGGCTACCTTCTGTTGTAAAAGTTGCCTTCTTAATGTTTTTTCTTCTGCTCATTGACAATTACCACTGCAACTAATCATTAAATTTTACAGTATCTGCCCAGGTAGCACCACCAAGACAAAAACTTTCTCCTCACTGGAAAGACTATTGACCAGGGTATAATTTTACTGTGGCCACTATTAAAAATGTCCAGTCTTGTCTTTCTGAGGTCTAAAGCAATGCTGCTACAAGATCCATATTTTAACTTCATGCTTTGAGATATTTTCCTTTGCATCCCAATCACAGTTTAACCCATCAGGCCAAACAAAAGCTATTCTGGCTCACTTTGAGGCTCTTCACTGTCCTTTCATCACCCATTTAAAATATCATTATGAGGTTAAGGCCTACCTCTCAATTCAAGAGAACAGCCCCACTAGTCCATCCAAATATTAAGCATATTTAAGGGATCATTTTTCTCCAAAAAGCCATCCTCATAGCCTCACCCTGCTCTGCACAATACAGAAGAGCTCCCAAGGAAACAACACCAAGCTAGCCCCTTCCTTCTCCTCACTCTGCCATTGTGATAACAAGGACAACAACCATAAGAGCAAACAAACCCACTTTGCAAAATTCCAAGTGTCTCAGAACAGTGGGATCCCAGTCTCTGCAATGCTTACAAACAGTAAGAGTTAAAGGGGCTGTCAGATCACAAGCTGCTTCTGACGAGTCAGCTCTTCTTCCCAGGCTGTAGCTCCTGCCAGTGCTGGTGTTGCCAGATGCCACCCGCCCTGGCCACGAGCCACTCCTCCCTTGGAGCCAACACCACAGCCTGAACCTCCAGCAACGCAGCCCAGGCTCTCAATAAACCAGCAGAGTTGCTCTACGCGTTTATTAATTCCCTGCTGCCCTAGTGCGAGCCAGGAGTGGGACAGGGAAGGGGACAAGGCAAAAGCTGCACCTATTTCCACTGGATTAAACTGCTGTGGACCAGCAGCCTCATGAGAATGAGTTGTTTCTCTACCATTATTTTAAATCCTATTTTTATCCAGTGAGAGAAACCGAGGTGGGATGAAATCCTCCTGCAGTCCTCATCCTACTTGGGCACTATTGCAGAAAACTTACTCCAACAGGAGATGAATTTAAAATTCACACAGTGACAGGGATCTGGTGTTCCTGGTGTGCCTCGTGGTTACACTCCACGCAAATGAACACACACACTCAGACCTGCTCCTGCACCGACTAAAATACACTGTTCCCCACTCCCTGGTTTAAGTGTGCACATCCAGAAGGATTTAATTTACTGCAGCTGTTAATGACACAGAGATCAAAGATCCCACTTCACCTCAAACAACGCCGCTACATGCCCCAGGTAAGTGACACCAGGAAGATTTCACAAACAATGTTTCCACACAAAATTCAGAATAGTACAGCCTGAAAATCTTAAACAAAAGTTAAATTGCACTTTTTAGAAACAGGTCTGTATTACAAAGAGTCCACTGTTCAATTGGATGGAAACATTTGGGCAAAGTGCTCAGCTGTCTGTTTTGAATAGGAAGGGGAAAAAAAAAAAAACCAACTTAACAGAAAGCCTTTCAATAAAGGCTCTTCCGTTTGGTCCAATTAAAAAAAAAAAAATTAGTAACATGATTTCCTAAAGAAACAGGCCCTGTGATCACAGACTGTGCACATACCCAGTCACGTCTGCCCTCCTGTCTCTCAAAAGCGACAGCCCAAGGCCACCTCAAGCAGCTTGTCCTTACCCCAGGGATCCCCAAAACCCTCAGCTGCACCCCTGGGCTTCCTGGCAGCTCAGCTAGCCAGTGTGTAGCTCCTGAAGACACTGCCTGCTGTTGCCCACTCCTTGGGACAAAAGAAATTAGATGAAACAACATGGGGGGGCTTGGGAAGAAGAACCAGGGTGAGGGGAGCACCTCCACTCCAATGCAGTGAGATCTTCCAGAGATCAACTGATTCAATTGATCACCCCACTCCAGTTGTTAATCCGAGGTGCATTACAAGATGAAATTCCATCAGAAAAGTCATGCACCGTTATTTGCAGAATTCAGTAAAATTATTTGATAGCTTATCCTGCCTCCCACTAATCATTTAAACAGAAATCCTATGAAAAGACACACGCGTTTATGTTGAGGAGCAGGGGGGAGGTGGGCAGGGAGGGACACAGGACACAACTCTGCAGAAGAATGAGCCTACAGATAACATTAAGTCACCTAAAATCCAGGGCAGTGTTTAACAGGTTGCCTGCAAGGTGACAGGCTTCCGGCAGCAGTTCCAGCTCCTCGGGTGAGACAGCCTTTCCTGGGTCAAGCACCAGGAAGGCGCTGCCATGTGCTGCATCCCTGGGGAAAGGCCACTGTCACACCACGGACTGTGAAGGTCAGCGAGCAGCTTTTGCTTTCATTAGGTAATAACCTCCACGGATGCAGATGTCATTAGAATTGAAATGAACCTCAAGCACAACAGAGACTAGAGTATTTAAAGATGTGGTGAGATCTGTACTGGCGATCAGCATAAAATTTTACTACCTCGCAATTAAAGAAATAGTATATTCAGCATTGCACTCCACAGAGGGTAAATGAAATTTTCTAGGCTGGTTTCTTTCAAGGAGAAAGGAAAAAAAAAAAAAAAAGACAATGTTTAGAATCTTTGGGGGGTTTAAATGGACTTTGAATTACCTTATATTGAAACACACATTTACCTCAGCTCCCAAAAGCTGAATGTGTTATACTCTAATATGTTGGGACATGGTCTCAAGAAACTTATGACAACTTTGGTTTATAACCACTATTTGCCCTCATTTAGACCTGTCAGTCTTCTCTGTCTTGGTGGTGTTGTAGCAGTATCACCAAGAGTGACTTTCTGCTATCACCATATACCTAGCTGAAACTTCAGAGGCTTACTTGAGTAAAGGGTGTATGAAATACTCTTCTAAACAGTTCACATTTTTGGAAAATAATTTGAAACAAAAAATCTAAATTCTGTGTTTCCTTCCTAAAACAAAAAAGTAGTTCTGTGCTGCCTTCCCAGCAGCAGCATTATGCCAACACATTCCCCATCAAGCAACAGAGATAGTAAGTTCTGATAGAAAAATCCTCAGCCCTTTCCTGCTCGGTAAAGTCACAAAGCCCTCAGCACCGTCCCTGGGCTCTGACAACACAGCGCAGCCTGTGCGCTGCACACACCCCCACTCAGCACTAGCAGGAGGTGGCACATTTACCAGTCATCATTAACCCAGCACCAGAAAACCCTTCAGGGCAACACACCAAGTTACCAAGAGCTGGAACTGGTGATGATGGGTAAATCTGTCTTTACCATTAATAAAACCAGAGGATACCCAGTAAACCAGCAGACTGTCCCCAGAAAAGGCAGCCCAGTCAGCTTCAGGCAGGGGGACAGTTGTGGCCCAGCTAGGATTGCCACAAGAGACACACTGTGGCTTTGGCTTTCAGCACCAAGTCCTGTAAAACACGGGCAAGACCAGACTGGACTTTTAAAAGTGGCCAGTAAGCTGTTGGTTACTGTTTAATTTCCAAACAAGTAATGGAATACATACAGAGAAGACTTAATTCTAAGCCCCTCACTAAAAAAAAAGTTATAAGCTTAGATTCCTCAATTAAGAAAACCTTTCCTAATACTACCACCAAATAATTAAAAGCTTCTAATGTAAGAAAAGATACTGAGAAAGTCTCTAAATGAAAATAACATGGTCTTCAAACAGGTGAGAAATTACAAAATAGACAACAGCAGAATTTGAAGAAAGTACGTTGACAAATGGTAAAAATAGGTAATACTGAGAAGGGAAACCACAAGCTGTCTATAAAGCTATTTAACTTAAAAAAAATACATATTTACAAGCTTCAAAACTCTCTTTTACATACTTTCCCATGATTCTATATCAAAAACAAAGCAAAAGTTAAAATCTGAAAAATACAGGAATGCTTTCACAGTCATAACATAAGACTTCTGGGATCCGATAAAATACACAGTCTTCAGTCCTCTAACCAGGTTATTTAGCCCTAAAGTCTTCTTTCTACATATGCACTTTTGAAAATTGTTAGGGGGGAAAAAAAAAAAAAAAACACCAACTTTTCCAACAGCTGTGGTTCCAGGAGAAATTTCTTTTTCAAAGTAACTAACTTTCAGAAGAATAAAATGAAACCAAGCACAAAAGGAAGGTGGATTAGGAATCTTTTCCTGCCATCTCCTCTTCTAAAAAGAATGAGGAATGCCATGTGCTTGTGCATACCAAGCCTTTTCCAGCTTCTTACTTCAAAGAACTCTCAAAGCATACATCTAAATGTATTTTCAATGGTTCTATTTCCATGTGGCACCTTTCTTTCTTGGCTTTATCCTAGTAAAAGCACAGCTAAATTCAACTTCTCAAAACTATTTTTTGTTTTAATTGAAGTTTTATTGAAATTTAGAATAAATAATTTTTTGTTTGAGAATAAGAACAGGCATTTCAGCACAGGCATTTGACTTTCCTTAGAATCATACAGCTATCACACAGACCACATGTGAACTCATGCCTAGCATTTATTATTCACCAAAAATAATAATCAGCATTAAATATAGCTACACAATTCACAATCTGAAAGTTATACATCTCAGACTCTAATGTCAAGTGAACATCCTGTTTTCAAGGGAGCCCTCTGGATTTTGAGGCACAATACCCATTAAATGATGACATGACAATTAGTAGGAAGAAGCCAAAGAGGGATATAATGCCATTATATCACATGAATTCAGTTCCACAAATTCTGCCTAGACCACTATAAGGTACAAGGATCAATTAAATTTAAATAACTACAGATAATGCCTTGAAACCACTAAAGCCTCTCTGACAAGCTTTTATTAAATACATTATTCTGTCTGCATGTGCTTACTGTAAAGCTTAAAAATATGCTTACACCTGATGGCTAAAAAAGCTTCAGTCAAGAATATTTTAAGTACAATCTACATTTGCTTGGCACCTAAAGTTTGATAAGCTTGACTGTTGCCAATTAGGTGGTAAAAGAAACAGTTTAAAAGAAACGCAATGCAGGGTATAATTTTTTTCAGCAAGAATCCACCAGCTAAAATAATTCATAAACCAGCTATAAACAAAAGCGTCATGTCAAAGCTGCGCATCTCAGAAGAAAACCTATTGGAATTTGCATACCAATATTTCTGCTGTTTTACATATACAAATCCGTGTCAGGTGATGTTTTCAAAGTTAACTTGGTTGCTCTCCAGCCTTCAAGCTGTTCCACATCCCATATTCTTTTTTTTCCCCACCTCTCCAATACTCTTTCTTCAGAGAGCTACCTTAAAACTGTGTTCACTCAGTGGTGCTACTGCTCCCAACAGTGCTGTTCCTGTTAAAGTCCCATCACCAGGTAACATCAGATTTCAGGGAAACTCTCATGCTGGTGGCTTTCAACACAGTCCTGAATTCCATCCTTTATGACAAAGAAAAGCTAATGGCATTTACAAAAGAATGAAAACTAAGAAATCTAACTGAAGAAAATTGCAAGAGTCTAAAGAGATTTACTGTTTTCATTGTGATTTTTCACATGCTTGGAATGAATGCTGTTACTAAATACATGAGAAAAAAGTCCATAATTACACAGAAGAGTACTCACAAAGCCTGCCACAGATGACTGAAATCATCACAGTGTCCAGCTCATGACATTTTGTGTCAATCTGTCCTTTACACCACCTTAAGACACAGTTCTTCCTTCACAGCATTTCACGGCAATCCCAACATGGACTCAAAATGTTGCTTAATATTTCATTCATGTTAAAGCCTAAACCCACAGGTTCTGCACAACATTCACCAGGATAATGACTGTGTAGTTCAGGATGTTAAAACCACCCCTCTACCAGAAGATACAGCTTGGCTGTCAGCAGAAGGCAGCACACCCCCACAGCCACTCCAGAGCACAGAACAGGGTACTCGCCTCAAATACTGAGGCAGGCAGCTGTGACCTGCGGCGGCAGAGACAGACTTACATTCCCTTTATTCGCTTCTGAAAAGTGGAGTGGTAACAGAGCACAAAGGTTCACTCCAAGAGGAGTTTCATGAAAATTTTCCATTAATGGTCTGTAGAGCCCTTAGTTGACTGCAAGTTTTGAAGTACTATAGGAACATAGAGATTTAAACCCTGCAGTACAACGACAGAGTGCAAATTTTAATGCTGGAATAAAGGAGCATTTTAGATGGTGACTGCTCAACCATGGCACACACTAAGGCTGCTCTCCATTCTACCTACAAGTCTGGCTGAGGTGTGTTGGCAGAATACAGCTTTTAACATTTATATTCAGCACAGTATTAACGTAAGGTAACATGGAAAAATCTGGCATGTGCTGTTCAGAGCACACTATGTTGACAAATAAACAGTTACAAGTGTTCACAAAAAAAAACGGCAAGAGATGCCATTTGCCAACCTGATGTAGGAAACAGGAAAAAGCATTTCCTTTTACTAGGCAGAAAGCCCGAGTTTGTACCATCATGCAAGATACGCTCTCACTATCCTGTTCTGCAGGAAGGCATCTCACCACCTCATCTTGACTTCAGCCTCACAGCCTGACAGCTTTGTCACAGTATATTCTCCCTTTTTTTAATAATAAAAAAGATGAGTTTATAGAAAACTTTCAACTTGGCATAGGTTTACATGCAACTAACTACTGTGGTCCACAGTTCCGGCTTTTCCCTATTCATTATGCTTGACCATCCATTAACCAGAACTCTGCACATATCAGTCCTGAAGTGAAAGGAGGGAGTTTCCACCCCACCTACCACACACTCAGCTCTCTGGCAGAAGTCATACACAAGTTACATTAGTTTCACTGAGCTACTGAAACTGAATCCACGTTCACTCCAGTCAAATACTTTCTACTCTTGGTGGATATTGACTTCTCTAACAGCACCTCAGCTGATAAAGTGTAATCTCCCGCTAACAGAAGCCATCTCTATTTCCTAACGGGGCAAAAAAAGGCTGAACTCTACCTTGAATGCATAAAATCCTTTTGAAATACATGGCCACAACTGCCTCTCCTTCATTACTCATCTAATACTGTAGCCTGTGATTTGTGTCAGGATGCTAAACTGCTTCCCCCAGGTACGAGTCAACAGGCCCTTGGTGAGAATCTAAATTCTTTCGAACCACAGGTGTCAACTGGTGACTAAAGACCATCACACTGGTAACTTAAGTTGTTGGGGTTTGATGGGGAACTTTAATAAAACCATCTAAAAAATGCCCCAGAAAAACCAAACAAAAAACATCTACACGAAATAAAACAAACACACATCCCTCCATTGTAACTCAGTGCAATCTTCCCACACTTTAAAATAATCATACTGGTTACGACAAGAGAACTAGAAAGTGAAACTACTAAGGATACTTTCATTTCCCAGAAAAGCTGGCCCCACACCTGTGGCTTTCCCACTCAGATGAAGTAGAAAAGACTTTTCTCTCTCAGTCCAGATCCTGGCAACACAAACACACACCCCACCCCACCCCCCTCAGATTATTAAGAACTCTATTCCATAATAAGTACAGGAAGTCAATAATAAAAAAACCCTCTAACAAACAAAACCAAAAAGTCAGGCCTTTAAAGGTATTTATTCCTACATGAAAAGGCATAAGTGAAGGCACAGCTCTTAAGCTTTTTGTTTACTTTTTATGCTTTAAAGGAACATTAGGAATGTCACTGTTTGACTCTTAGCTTTTGCCAGATGACCAGCTGGGAATTGCAAATCAGTATCTTCACTATAGAAAGCAAAGGGCAGCAAAACATCAAGGAAGCCTGGAAGCACCTCTGGGCAATAACCCCCCATCACTGGCACTGCTGTAAGGGGGTGACTGACGCAGCCCCCGAACACCTCCTGGCACAGGTGATGTGTGAGGGTCAGACACCTCCCACTGGCTCTGCAGAGATCTCGGCCCAGCCTGAACAGGCAGCCTCCAAGCCGAG
Organism: Scytalopus superciliaris; assembly: GCA_013400415.1. Lineage (NCBI taxonomy): Eukaryota > Metazoa > Chordata > Aves > Passeriformes > Rhinocryptidae > Scytalopus > Scytalopus superciliaris. The sequence goes on from VXBX01007119.1 coordinate 86,088, forward strand.
TTTAACAACTCGGCCACTGTGCCGGTCCCCAGCAGCCAGCACATCCCTCACAATTCTCATCACTGAAGTTAGAGAGTCAGCTTCTCATGGACTGAATAATCACACTGTTGACACTCAGGCAAGTTCTTCAGCCAGGAAGAAGAGAATATTTAGACAGAAACTTAGTAGTGTTTCTCTTTCATTCTGCTTTTTATTCCTCTTTAGTTACAGAAGGTCACGAACATCAGCTGCATTCACAGAATTAAAGAGAGGCTACTTCCAGGCCAAACATATCTTCTCTCACACTGGCGTGCAAGAAAAGCAACTGTTCAATTATTCTCCCACATATCTTTACAAAGCACTTTAAAAAAGTGAAATATTTTTCTATTTTGAGATATGGTAATTTGCTTTTTTGACCTTTTATAGAAGCTGATGGGTTTTGTCATCTTTTGTAGCTGCTTCTCCTATTAGCTCTCTGTGTAGGGTTATCCTAAGAATATATTGTTGTTGGGTTTTTTTTTTAAGGAATTACTAAAGATATTTTAAAAGAATATTACAAAAGTTTACCAAGAAAACATATAAACCTCACATTTTCATATTCTGAAGCAGTGTTTTTCTTTCAAGGCATGGACCAAAATATATTTAAATACATTATTTCAGGCAAATTCTATATGCTAGTACTGTAGCTGTAAACTCCTGCTACCACAGTTGAAAGCGTTACTGAACTTCTGTGAAAGGTTTTCTGAACACAACAGGTTTTAAACTGCTATTAAAGGTTTCAGAAGGGTGCTGATTCATATCATTATACTGATAAAAACAACCCAAGATTCAGCAGGCTTGCATAGATTTAAAAAAACAAAAACACCAAAAAAAAACACAACCTTACTACACACACCCACTCAACTCACACCAAAACCCATAAGAGTCACAAAACCAGAATGCATTCAGCAGACCAGTCTGACAAGGGCTTTCAAAATCACTTTGAATCACTGACCTTTGCACCTCGTTCTAGCTTTCAGAAAATACCAAGAGCAATCTATGTTGAAGGTATAAGTACAAGCAGTATAAACTTTTTTTTATATGACCTTTTTCTTTTTTAAATGCAGAACAAGATGTATATATTTAAAAGCATAATTCCATAGCAATTTACAAGATTTTTGCAAATGCTTTCAGTAAACCACTCTGGCTATTCTGCTCCCCCTGGCCAAACAGGGTAATAAAGCTTTGGGTACCAGCACTGGCAGGTATAACCCACCATATTCAAGCCCTGCATGCAAGGAGCCCACCTGCCACACAGTCCAAACACAGAGATATGTAACCCATCCTCATTCCATGACCCAGGGTGCATTTCCCAGATGCAGGAGGACACCTGCATGTCAGTCACAGCCAAGAGCAGCTCTGGCCATGTGACGAGAGCAGAAGCCTGAAGCCTCTTGGATCCACCAAGCAAATGGTCCATTAGGCAACCCTGAACTCACCATTAAAATACAGGTTTTAAAGGCTTGGATTCTAAATCCTTGGAAGGTTGCTACCTATAGTGATGCAGAAAAAGAGCACACAGCTCCCAAGATACCTTCCTTGCATACCAAGTGCTTGGTAGATACACTTTACAATCACTTCCTGCCATTCAGGACTGCATCAACATCCCTATTCCAAATGCTGGAGACAGATGACTCTATCATCTTCTGCATGAAGTAGCTACTGCTTTCAGGAAAGAAAAGCAGTCAGTGCCTTATTAGTAGCTAAATCCTTCAATAATAAGTACATCAAAACCATGAGATGAGCAGAGCAGAAGCCCACACATGAGCTAGCACAATTTTCTCCTTCTTGCCTCAAAAAAGTGCATGGAAGAAAATAGTATCAGACCTTACTTAAAGCCAGGCATTATTTCAAGTAGTAAAAACTCTTAAAAGTTAGTTCTTCTTTAGAAAAATAAATAAAATTAAAAAAAAAAAAAAAAAAAAAAAAAAAAAAAAAAACCAACAAAAACTAGCTGAGCTGACACACCTAACTTTATTCTGCTATTCTTGAGATTACTCTGCCAATGCACTGCTGAATCACAGGTCTGAAATAACACTAAGTGTGGGAAACCAAAGGACAGATAAAACAGCCTTTAAACCCATGTATGAACCAACACTCAGGCTCTCTCCAGAAGCAGTAGAACTTGGTAACACACATCGCTGAGAGGCCAGCTAAGTGCCACCCCATAAAACCCAGCTTCTTCAACCTACTGTTCTGAGATGACCATCACAATAATTATCAGAGCTGAGACAATGCTGAAACACATGTGACCTCTCTGCATAATTACTTCCATTACTTGAAAAAAATCACCATTCCCCCCAGACTCCGTTGCTGAACCCCATGTACAAGACACTGGCCGAGTGAAGGGTCTGGCAGCACAAGTGAAGGTTTTCCTCCAGGAAGAAATATCTATGTATGTGTGCACAAACACTGCAGGACTGCCTGGAGTAGAGGGAGTCCCGCAACACACAGGCCTTAGTTTTTCAGCAGCCTGACAAAAAAAAGGACTGTACTGGACAAAAATACAGACAGAACAAAACAAACAAGGTCCTTTTTTTAAACTTCCCAGGCCATTTACCTTTACTCACATGCTTTAGTCTTAATATGAACATTACCTATAACCTCCAGATACCTCATAATGTGAGAGAAGCATACAAGAGCTGTGACTAAGGACAATAACGTGATTAACTATTTGCTTCAGGAGATAAATTACAAGTTTTAATTAGGAGTCAAGATGACCAGTAGAGATGAAAGAAAAAACTTGTCTAGATGCAATGCAGCTGTTTTTACTACACAATAAACTAAAGATAGCTTCAGTGGGAAACAGGCTGTTTGTAGTTAGAGCATTTATTAATACAAACGTACATCTCCAAGTGCTGCTGAAGTTTGACACACACTTCCTGTATGACAGTAAGAAAACATCTGATGAACAATGTTGGGAACCACAGTTCTGAATAAAGTATGCTGATGACTCAGGCATCTCTTGTAAACCCAATATATTTCTGCTTCTATGTGGTTTCTTCACGCTAAGAGAAAATAATCAAAACAAAGTTTGAGGTCTCCAGAACAAACTCTCATTATTTGGGGAACTTGGGATTTTCCTCTTTTGAGGGAAGATGCTGAGTTAGTTGAATGATAGCCTGCCCACTTTTCCTCCATCCATCAGCACCCTAAATCTTTATGATTCTTCTTCTTACATGCAAATAACATGAGCAATGTTAAAAATTGTAACCCAGTTAACTACTCATTAGTCTCAAGAAGCAACGGGATACTCACTTTGGAGCCAAATAATGCTTTTTTGAAAAGTACTCTCAAGATTCACCTTTTTCTCACTCCAGCATGCAATTAGGGATAAAACAGGTAACAAGGAATTTCAGATAATAAAATAATGAGGATTCAACAGAAATAAAAAAAAAATCACTGCCATGAAAAATACTTATTTTACACAGTTTCTCGAGATACGTAGAGAAATGACCACCACCCCTAGATGCTGACTAGGACTTTAGAAGTATTGCTAACTTTATTTTAGCGCAGCATGTGTTAGCTGGTATCTGCCACAACCAATCTTCAACCATCCTTTAAGCTTACCCGTGGTCTGAAGCTAAAGTAGCCCCCAACTACTGACCCACAAGCAGTTTAGCTGAAAACCACATGGTTTCTTCTAGTTTAGCCGAAAACTAACATTTCTCCTTCACGATTATTGACAGAATGTGCAAATAGGCAGCTGTGATCAGCTGGTACTATGTAACAGAGTATCTGATGCTATAATTAAGGATATTTCAGTAAACCACCGGAAACAGGTTTTATAACAGGTCAGCTTGCTCACGAAAGTTATCAGATGCGCAGCAGCAACAAAGTTTTGAAGCGCTTAAGATACATGTAGCAGTAAATCTGCTACAATAACCTGCGAGCACACCCCAACTGAAAGCACTCGAATGAGGAGCAGAATCGGTCCGTCCAGCCCTTGCCTTCCTGCCGGAGCAGCCAAAAATCAGTGCGAACCACTTCCAGCTACGATAGCAGCCTTTGCCAGACACGCCTCCCCCTCCGAAGCAGCTTCTTGAATGCGAGTTGTACCACTTTAACCAACTGCACCTTAATCAGCACATTCCCACTTGTCCACTCTTAGGGCTGCAGCCATTTAACTTCCACACTGACTACACCAAAGCACAAACACCTTTATCCTCTTACAAAAGCAGCACATGGCATTAAAATAAATAAATAAATAAATAAATAGGAATCAGGGGAAGAGGCAGCAACCGTATCACTAGCCAGAAGAGTTCTGCTAACCAGCAAGTCACCTTTAAGGCGTTAATATATATA
>VXBX01007119.1:90832-135735 GCA_013400415.1 Scytalopus superciliaris
CGCCCTCGGCCCGGCAGCGGCGCCGCCCCGCGCACCTGCCCCGGGCCCGGCCCCCGCCCCGCTCCGCCCGCCTCCATCTTGGGAGCGCCCGCCCCGCCCCGCCCCGCAAACCGCAGCACAGCCGGGCACTGAGGGTTTAGGGCTGCGGGGCAGCGCTGTAGGGCACCCAGTGCAGCCCCCGCCCCGAGGCAGGGCCACCTGGAGCCACCTGGCACGGCAGCACGTCCGAGTGGGTTGGGAATGGCTCCGGAGAGGGAGGCTCCACGCCCTCCCCGGGCAGTTCCAGGGCTCCGCCACCCTCGGTGTATAAAAGTCTTGCCTTTTAGTTTACGGCCATTGCTCCTCGTCCTGGCTCTGGGCACCACTGAAAGGAGTCGGGCACCCTCTTGGCACCCACCTCTGAGATATTGATGTGCATCGATGATATCCCCTCTCTGCCCTCTCCAGACTGAACAGGCCCAGCTCCTGCAGTCTCTGCTCGTAGGAGAGATGCTGCAGACCCCTCATCATCCCTCTGGCCTCTGCAGGAGCAACTCCTCTTTCTTTTACCGAGGAGCCCAAAACCGAGCCCAGCAATGCTGCAAATTAAAGCTGCAGGTCTTCCCCCTCCCTGCTGAGGGCTGACGGGGTGGACTGTGAGGGGATGGTATTCAGCATCCAAATTGAACAGGAACGCCCTTAACTATTTTACTGCTGATTAAAGTATGGGGAGGGTAGGGGGTTTCAGCAGCCCACAGTGAATTTTGGCACGGCAGATAAACAGTATTGGGAAAGAGATTGTCCCTCTCCCACCCTGCTCTGGGGAGTCAAGGAAAGGCAGGGAAAAGCCAAGCTCAGCTATGGGCATCAGCACAAGCCCACAAGGTACTGGGCCAGCCAAAATGCATTTGACCAGCAGCAGGTGAAGGGCAGCAGAGCAGCCCACCCCACGTTTGCTGTGCCTACTCAGTGCACGGTACCTGTGTCCCAGATACATTTCTAAGCCTGGTAAAGCTTGGCCTGTCAGAAAAGCAGAGGAGAGCAGCACGGGTCTGAGAGCCCCAAGTACCTAAAAACATGAGCTGGAAGCCTAATGCAACAAAATGAATTGTGGCTACAGCTCCTCTGTCATGCAGAGCCGCAGCGTTTACGAGTCTGTAATTCAATTCCCTTCTCTCCCCACAGTAAAGTATGAATCTTTTTAAAACTGAGATTATCGGGTAATAACATCACTGCAGGATCTTGGACTTTCAGTAAAACACGAGCACAGCTCATGACAATCTACAACCGCTGCCTTATTTCACTGTAGCTTCTGTGCAGGAGATGTTGCAATTTGATCAATATTTGCTCTTCTCAGGTTTGTTGCTCACAGATTGTATCAGTTTTAATGGTTTTGCCTTTTATGCTGCAATATACAAGGTGATTTTTAAAATTAATGTTCCCTAAGAATTTATTGTGTAAAAGAAAGAAACTATGCAGATAATATAATGGAATCAGAAATAGCTTACAAATTACTTTTTTGGAGATAAGAGCAGAAATTCTGTCTGCTCAGACTGATGGCTACGTGTAAGAAAGACAACAGTAGTTGTTTGGGGTTCTTCTTAAAAAAAGTTTTCTGTAGCACTGTTGTACAGGAATGCTGGTCCAATTTCCCTGTCCTCTTCCATTATATAATCTTATTTTTTCGCATACAGTTTTACTCTTTCTACACTGTGTTTTTGACATGTGCTGTGTGCAGATAATTTTCATCAAAGCTATTCATTATTTAAATCATTTGAAAATAATATAAACAATGCAGCTGTTAAATACATTTGTCTTGCAATATTATTTCAAGTGTTTTTACTATTTCATTTAATAGCTTCTCTGACAGATAAAATGTGTCTAAAATGAAAGTGTTGTAAAGAAATTGTACATTTTGTTCAATTTTCTTCAAATCAGGACAGGATGACAAAGTATCATCTTCTATTAAATTCCCCTCCCCCAACAAAATTATCACTTTTAAGGACTCCCCACTTCCTCACTTTCTTTAAAATAAAAATATTAAAAAAAAAGGTTGAGCAGTCCACTCCCGAGACAGGGATTTGTCATTGAAATACATAATCTGAACCACAGCCATGCAAATTAGGATTCTGTCGTACATATGGTGTTGCTGGAAACCAGACGGAGCAGAGTTTCATGTTCTGTTTGCAGCACAAGCTCTGTATCAAGTACATTGAGCACAAGACTGGAATTTGTACCTCATAGAAAACGCTAATGATTTTGTCAGGGCCACAATCTTGAAAGAGCTCTTGACTTGATGATATTAGTATTCCTTAATGCCTATAATAAATTAAGGAACTGTTGTTTCACAAGAAATTTAAAAAGCAGATTGCTTGGTTTCACCCTCCCTTCCTTTTCTGCATTCAGATCCTGTTGAGTGGAGCGCAGGTGAATGGTGTGCAAACCCAGCAGAGAACTCAGCACTATAACTCAAGGTCCAAAAGCTGTCCCTCCTGCACTGGCACAGCACAAAAAGCACCATGCAAGCAACTTGGGTTTTTTCACTTACCTAAGGTTGCCTAAGCTCCTAGGCAATATACTCCTAGAGCAGTATCTATGAAGTATTGTTTCTGAGACACGCTACCTTAACAAAAGCCCACAGTCTGACATTTCTGAGGTCCTGTTGCTAGTCTGCAGTGATCATTTCGCTGTCACGCTTCCAGAGCTACAACTATTTCCCTGCTAGTCTTACTGATGGTACTAGTGAGCAGAAAGCAAAGTGAGCAGAGGCTGCATCATGACATTTGCTTATGGGTTTCAAGAGCTGAAAATTATTTCTCTTTTTTTTATCACTTCCTGTTGCTTATATTGTTGCTTGGGCAATCTACCTTAATGTGCCTTTAATATCTTTAATAGTATAAGATGTATGTTCGTGTGTGTGTGTGTGTGTATATATATATACATATATTTTTTTTTTTTTTTTCCTGAAAGTTTATCCTATTTCCACTTAGTTGCTCCTCACCTTTTAACAATATTACAGAGTTTGGTTGTGAAACCTCTGCCTCCACCTGCAAGGGTCCCCCTGTTTGCACGTTTTCCTCACCAGCAGCACTGGAGAAGTGATTCACCTGAAATACAAGCACAGCCTCCCCTCCCCCCTAAACTGGTTGTTTTGTTCTGCTAGATCAGTTCCCCAAAATGGTTCGCTGACTGGCTGCAGGAACAGCTGTGCTGGCCCAAATGAGAGCGTGACACAGGCTCAGCAGTGGTACCAGTCAAGTTTCATTTCACCCATTTCATATATCAGTAAGTGATCGTGCCTTCCTGATCTGCAGTCTGCCTGTTGGAGGCAAATCCTGTGCCTGCTAACAGGGCTCCCTGTCTTCCCATTTTTGGAAAGAGCAACCAAAACATCAGCCAACCACAAAACACTTTAGCACATGTTTTATTGTATACAAAGATCATGTACAACAAGATACAGCTCATTATTTCTCTCCATTTTCAATAGGCATGGTTTTGTCTTTAATTAAGTGCAACATTTATTTAGGGCTTTAATTAGACTCTGGCTGCATTTGCTACAGCTGGGGAAGTATAAGTCAGGACTTCTTGGTTTTCTTTTCCCAACCATGTAACCTGCTATGTTGAGGATGAGAAAGCACTGCTTTAAAAGAGGCCACAAATGCTACAAACACACAATTTCTGCAGTTAACCCTAGAGAAGAGATGCCCTGGATTCACATTTATAAAACCCATCTTGGAGCACTTTTACTTAGGCCTTTTGGCTCTGTAGGAAATAGTTCCGCTGCCTGACACAAAACCACGGCCACTCGAGAAGCTTTTATATCATGACACCTTTTAAATCCACATTTGGCATACTCTCTATGTCACTGGTAACCATTCAAACATTGCTTTGGCACCTGCAAAATCTGCTGGTTATTCCCCACAGGAACCATAGCAAAAACTGACTGAAGCTGTAACTCAGGAAAGAGAGGTATCGTCGTCTGAAAGCCTTTTGAAAGTCTAAAAATAAAACTAATATGATGCAAATGCAGTTTTTGTTGCTTCATATTGCCTTGTTTATGGATCTTAAACTGAAGGTCCCTGACCTTTCAGTTGCTTCCTGAGAGCAGATGTCTATTCAAACGCCTTCTAAAAGTCAGGTGCTACATTCAAAATAAAAATTCAGAGTTTTAGACTACTGAGTTCATGTAACTGCAGCTGAATTCTGCAGAAGTTATGGATTTTATGAGAACCTCGTTAAAGGGCCCTTTTTACCTTAGCCACTTTCACATTTTATTTACTTTCTTGATCACATTTGCACATTGATCATTTTATTTCACATGGCTTTCCTGAGAGGCCATAAGGTTTTCTCCTATGTGGCTGAAAGTAATTTAGAGCTCAGCAACTACTACTAGTCCTTCCAACAGGCATTACCCACCATTTTTCAAGTAGTACAAAGCTACATTTTTCCCAAAATACTTCTTTTTATCATTGAAAAGGTAGCTCACTTTAATGAGGATGTTTCACAACAAATCACTCTCAACACTGAATTTCCTCTTAAGTAAAATAATAATTAACATTCCCTGTGGTTTAGACTTCACCTAATGATTACTTCTAATGTTTATTTTTAAACAATTTCAGCTCAAACATTTATAACCTTTAGCATCGTAAGTGTGCACCGCTCATATTCAAGGTCTAAACAACTTTTTTTGGATTACAAAGTAATTAATCCAGTTCTACAGAAAATTCCATTCCTGCCCCCCTCCCCCCCATTTTTACTTTGCATATATTTTTTTTCAAATGGTAGAACTTTCTATTCTTGTCTTCCCTTCAACTTCTCAGTCATTTCCTGCTTTTTGTTCAAGCAAATTGCCCATGATAATAGTGCCTATCACAACTCCTGAACAAGTTTCCCATAGGCACACAGTCATGTGCATGTATCCTGCCCTCCTCTTTAAATAAATAATGACAGACAATTGCTTTGTAGCCAGTCCCTTTCATCAGATGGTCTATGTTGCAAGGTTGCTCTCCATCAGGATCCTGTAATCCACAGATAAAACTCAAGTCAAAGCTGAGGGGACTGGTACAAAATTCACATTTTTTCGCTTCAGTCATTTTTTATGCCTTTCTTTCTGGTCATCCATGGTTTGCAGTTCAAGGACAGGAAATGAAAGGGCCCACACTGTAGTTCTTAATTTCATGTAGATTTCAGGTATTGAGTTCTTAAGGTAGTATCGAACCCCCTCAGCTATTTAATTAAGCTCCCTGGCCTAGGTACAGAAATGACGTGGATGCTGTGAGCTGGGATCTACAAAATCCTGCAATGTACTAAACTGCTGAGAGAGGCATGTGCCTAATATCCTTGCCCTGCTATGGACAGGGATCATACTTTTGAATGGCTGGGAAGGTGCCTTAGATAAGGCTTGAGATGTTTCACAACTAAAGTTCAATGATTCTTGCTCAGGTCTAACCACCTCATGTCCTTATCACAGCCTGGTCTGCAGCCTCCTTCTCTGGCCACTCCTGTGGAATGAGGGGAATGTTGACACCGAGCCCCTGACAGTGTAGGAGGGAATGACACCCAAATCTTCCATCTACTGGGAGAGTACTCTAAATACAAGGAGCTTAAATAGGGAACAAACATCATTACTGCCTCCCTCCCTGGCTGTATTTTTAAATGTAGGCACCCAAGGCTGCTGCATGCCATGTTGATTCATCCCCATCAGCATGCTCAGAGCATAGCTATCAAGTGGTCTCAGGGAAGACGAACTGGGGAATACCACCATTTCCCTTTTAGGAAACATTCCTAAGTATTCAACCCTGGCCGGGCTTAAGCACACAGATACACAGAAGGAGCTTCATCAGCACTTAGGAAACTTTACTGATGGCAATTTGTTTGTCTAAAAATTTAGGCAGGAGTTTGTTGGGGGTTTTTTTCCCTCTTTTTTTGTTTCTTCTTTTAGATCTGTATTTTCACTCAACCCAGCTGAAGACAGGGAGAACATGGTGGGCTTTAGCACGAGTTTCATTGTATTAAAAAACATTAAGGGAAGATCAGGCAGTCCCTCTCAAATGACTTTGGCCTTCATGGCAGGACTTGTTAACAGCTTTTTGGTTTTTTTCCAATGAAGTATTTTAATAAGGTCTTACAGGATTTTTATAGAATAAAGTTTTCATGACCTCAGACTATTTAAATATGTTTATAAACTTAAGAGTTCTCAGTCTGGATCACACAAAGCCATTGATTAGAAGGTGTAGAAATTTCCTCAAAAGCAACAGCATGCTTACTTTTTTAAATATTCCCCGAGTGGTCTTCTCTCTTTTATATCCAGTTATGGGACAGCATGTCCTTTATTTTCTTGAATACGTGTCAGTTTGATTTGTATGTTATTACTGACTGTAAGATATTATATGTAAAAAATCATGTCAATGCAAAGTATTACTGATATATGTGCATGGTCATGTTTGTGCCATCTTGCATTTTTTACCTGTATGTAGAAAATAAATGCTTTCTCAGATACATTTTTTTAGCAGAAAATAATGTATTCTCCATGTTATTTCAATGACCCATGGTGTAAGACCACATTTACTGACTGTGACAATAGCCACTTTGTAAGTCAAAAGGCATCTGAGAAAACAAAAAAGTATTTGTTTTGTTTTCTTGTCATGGTTTTAAACAAGCCTGCTTCACCTAAATGATAGAGGGGTGCTGACAGTTGCAGACCATTTCACCTGCCCTATTTGACTTATTTTCTCTGAGCACAGTGTTCATTTGTGAGATGAACAACTTAACATTTTATTAATTAGTACTGGGGAGTTTACCTATGAGAAAGAAATAAAAATTGTTTTTAATCAATATATAATGGCACTTAAGGAACCCCTTATTGCTATTAACCCATCTAGAGAAGTTTTGAGGTGGTTCTGGCTGTTGTCAGTGGCTGCTCTAGACACAGCTGTAGGGCAACCTCCAAATAAATTTGTGACTGTCTCTGTGTATTCACATAAGGGACAATACTGGGCTCCAAGAGTAGAGCTGGCACTGCAAAATCTGTCACTTTATGTATTCTAATGAGATTTCCTGCTCAGCTTGTGCAGAGAAAAGCAACTGAAAGTGAAATCATTTAATATGTTCAGCATTTAAAGCTGATCTTATCAACAGATTTCATTGTGACTCTTCCTCATCACGTTTGGTATATAAAAATGAAACCCATGTAATAGTAAAGTCAGCTTAGTGACCTTTACTACTACAGTATCAGGCACAGCACATGCAAAGCCTTTAAATGCAAACACATGGACAGCTGGGGTGTAACATAAGATTTAAAGGGTGACACACTAGCTAAACAGGAGCCTGAGGAGATGAGACAGGGTCATAAATCGCATTAGTCACACTGTTTGAGAAATGATCTCCAGTAGCACTTGCTTCTTGGTGGGGATTTTCATTGATGATCTTTAGTGTTCACTGGTAAAACTCTATTCAGCTTCTCACATTATTGCACATTTCCTTTTCAAGGAAAACCATCTTCAGGGTTGGCATGGAACTTGACAAGCATGAAGGGGAAAGTGCTACACTAGCTGGGACTCCAACCTACACAGTTAAAGCAAGGGTTAACTTTGGGTGGGGGAGAGTCCGTGACTTAAAAGGAGACAGGACTGAGGTGGTGACATTAGGCAATGCTTTTGGGGAACTTTGGTGAAGCAGCCTCCTCAGAAACTGATTTACGAGAGCTGCTCCGAACAGCAGATCATGTGTGTTTCACTGAGGTAGGATAGACATGTATATCCTTTCAATTTAGAACAAGACCAACATAATATTCCAGAGAATCAACGAAACAAGAAAAACTCCAAAGGCAAAAGACTAAAGGAAGTATTTGCTATAAAAATGGACAAAATTGAGACAATAAAATAATCCATCAGATGAACAGGATGGAGACTGATTATCTAAGCATGAAGGCAGAGACAGATGGAGTTTATAAACAGCAGCCGGTCAGCATTACAGGTAGGTGAAGTTTAGTTGCCCATGCAGGAAACAAAGCTGTTAATTCTGAGGGGGTCTCTCTATTTTTGTTAACCAAGGCTGGGAGATGGCATAGCTAAACAGGGCTAAGGGATGCCAAAAGGTTAATTGTAGAAGGACATCCTCAATCACGAGGAGGGACTGTGGGGGAAAAAACCCCACAGTATAAGGCAAGAAGCCCTCTGCACCAGGTTAGGTGATGGACATGGAAGCTCTTCATCATGAAGCCTGGGAGGTGGCCGTGTCACAGTGTCCTCACTGCACTTGGAGCCTTTGCAAACACACACACCCTCATGGCCTGTCAAAAAGAAGTAAAAATGCTGTACTGGAAATACAAGTTCCATGCACATGATGACAGAGTAAGAGAAACAGGACAAGAGAAAAAGAATTCCCCATCCCACCAACTGTGTTTCTGCATTAAGGTGAGAAGTTCAGATAAGCATATCTTATAGAGCGTACGAGTTTTTTTGTTGATGTTTTCTTTCGCATATATGATAAAAGAATTCAAACTGCTTTCTATTCCTGTGAAGTCTGGTCATCACAGAAAAGACACATGGATCAAAGTAATACACAAATAAAATATATTTCATTGATTCATAGAGTCATTAAGGTTGGAAAAGACCTCCAAGATCATTAAGTCCAACTTTTGACCAATCACCACCTTGACAACTAGACCAGAGAACCGAGTGCCCTATCCAGTAATTTCCTGAACACTTCCAGGGATGGTGACTCCACCACCTCTCTGGACAGCCCATTTCAATGCTTGACAACCCTTTCTGTGAAGAAATTCTTCCTGATGTCCAACCTGAACCTCCCCTGACATAGCTTGAGACTCTATCCTCTTGTCCTGTCACTAGTCTGAGAGAAGAGGCTGATCCCCACCCAACTACAATGTCCTTTCAAGTAGTTGTAGAGAGCAGTAAGGTCTTCTGTGAATCTCCTTTTCTCCAGGCTAAACAACCCCAGCTCCCTCAGCTGCCCCTCATATGGTTTTGTGTAAGGTTCTATGATTCAAAAGGTGTACGTAATAATTCACTGGCATGAGTTTGGATCTTCACTAGGGGAATTCAGTAGAAGGAAGACTTTGGCTCTGGGGTTCATACTTACAGACCAGGTTGTATGGGCTGTAGGGTCAATTTTGGCACTTGCAGTGATGGATTTGATGATTCATCCAGAAAGGCCCTAGATGAAGGCATCTATTTTCTCAGAATCAATTTTGCTTCTTCCAATTCACTCATATTTTCTTCTTCAGGCCTGCTGTGCTTTTTAAAATGATCTAAACTTAGGTTCATGAATGGTATGGCTCTACTGACATGCATATCCCTAAGACTTTCACAGATGACCAGGAGAACTACTAAAGGCCAACTGAAACTCACCTTTCAAACTGCTCCCCCTTCTCAGTAGTGGAACTTGGACCCCCAGCTTGTCATTCAGACTGCAGGGTAGTAGTCTGCCCCTGTCAAGAGCTAGTACTCTTTTCCTTCTCAGCTGCTTAAAATTGCAAGTCTTTCAAAACTGAAGTGTCTTCCGTTTTCTAGCCCTGCCAGGCAGACACCCTTATGACAAAGCAGGAAAAGACAAACTAAGGAAGTAGATGGTATCGAGCCATCTATTAATACTGCTTAGGAAGTTGCAACACCTTCTGGTTCTGACACAGCTATCACTGCAGCAGCACCAACACATCTGAAACCCCTTTCATGAAGTTTTCTGGAACCTTTCAAAATGCAAGAAGTACAAAGCCAGCTCATTGCACTGACTAGGTAATGGACCTTTGGATTTTCTCCTCTTCTTCAAGGCAGCTTCACTCTCAACCACAGCGCTGTAACTTCAGCTCTCCAGGAGGCTGCATGAAGACCATGCATCATGGCACAAAAGCAGGCAGTGATAGAAATTTCCACAGCTGAAACAACTGTTTCCTCTGGGTGTGCAGCAAAGCACTGCAGCCCAATGCCACAAGACCCGTTCTCCTTATCAGGAAACACAGAAAAGAGAGTAATTTGGATAAAACCACAAGTACAGGACTGTTGCTAGTACAAAAGTTACTGTTTGTGTTTGCATTTAAGGTGAGAAATTAACAAATTCTAGCTACAAACCTGCTTGAGTAACACCTGAGCCATCTAACACTGGATTTCTTACCTTGCCACATGGAAAGCTGCAGCAGAACTACTGTCATGTTGCCACACATGGAAGTAGCTCTACCTTCTCCTTTAATGTCATTTTACTGTTTCAGCATGGGAGAGTAGAAACTCTTGCTAGTGAAGAACAAGGAAATCAATCCTGACATTAAAGAATTAATTTTACTATGACAGATTAACTTGTAATTGAAGAGTCAAGCTATTCCATGATTGCAGCAATAGTTTGAAAAGACTGTCTTTTTTGAACATGTGCATATGTTATGTTGCCATTTAGGTGGCGCCACTTTTTGCATAAAATTTACTTTGCATAGTTACAGGCACTTTTGCAAAATATATATTTGTAATCTTTGGTGCTTGCATATCACATATTTTTTCATTGGGTTGAGAATGTTTGTAACAGCCCTCTGTTGTAGTTACTTATATGGAGCTACGGATTGATTTCCTCAACACCATAGAAAAAAGTCTGGAAGTCTTTGCATACTCGTGAATTATTTCCTTCTTCTGTTTTCTAGGCCTTCCACAATTTGCTACCACTTGTTTGTCAGTGAAAAACATCCCTGCAGAAAAGCAGCCGACCAGGGCCCTGAGTATATGACTCAGATGCAAAGTCCAGCAATTTTCTTTAAAGTGCTGACAAAAGCTGGTTAGTGCTAAGACAGCAGACTTAGCACTGAGACACGTGCAGGTGCTTCACCCCTCCAGGCAGCTGTGCCAGGGACAGGACAGACTGGACAGGTGAAAAGGCTCTGCCTCAAACAACCTCAGCACGATTTGCAAGGCTGTCTCTGTCCTCGCCCCTGAGCTGAAAGAGTGGGTAAACTGCTTTGCTCAAGGGATAAACACGAGTGTTAAGAATAGCAGGGTGCCTGTGTGATGAAGTAAACTGGGGACTTCTCCCATTTCCAAGAAAAATAATTCAGTGGGAATATTCTAGTTCATTCAGTTTAGAGCATTTTATTCACAACAGCTCCAGGTTTGGTGGCCCTCTGTTGAATCCAAGGTAGAAATGAAACCTGTACCATGTGGCTGTACCCTGCTGCTGTAGCTAGAGTGATGGAAACTCTCTACAAACTGCTCATGGCATGAAACATGGGTATCTCAGCTTTGTGGGCTTCAAGGGGAGTCATGGTAAGTTTGATAGCTCATATGGGGCATGAGAAAGGAAGGTAAGTGCAAAGAACACATCAAATGTGGCATATGTAGGGGAATTAATAGGGTAAGAGACATAAGAGAGAAGGAAAATTATGATCTTAAGATACTTACTGCAAATCATTCTTAGGATTCAGCAAGGCTTTTGTGTTCAGATTCATATTTCATAGGCATGTTTCTCTCTTCCATTTCTTTAGAACCCATAAGTTTTCATCATTCTGTATGTGTTTTGTTCTCCTTTCCCCTGTGCATTGTTTCTTCCCATTTTTCTGAGTAGTCATAAAATTCAATTTTACAAAAGCTCGTTTTTCATAAGTACCATGTTGTAAAATACAGAAGCCAATTTTTGCTCATTCTCACAGATGTAAAGACAGATCTAAAATTGAAGTAAAGATGTTGAATGGCTGAGTTTTTTTCAAGTACAGACAAATCTCATCATAAAACTATAAAAAAGAATTACTTTGCTGTCCTTTCTAGATGCACAGTTTAATTAATACTGGATATATTTAGTCTTCAGAGTGCCTCTCCCATGCACAAAAGCTAAGGTAAAACAGGAATATTCAGGTGCTGTATAATGGGAGGATATTTATAAAAACAAAGCTGCATTCAGCAAAGCATTGTTCATTCAGATGGATGGGTTGAGAGATGTAATTAATTCTAACTTTAATGTGAACCTGTACACATTACAGGTATGATTAAGAATCCATACAAATAGCTAACTTAGATTTTTAACTTGGCTATGCAGAGTTTGCACCCTGATTGTTTTGGTAGACATCCCAGGCCTGGTTTTACTAGTCTGTTAGCTACACAACTCCTTGGCTTACAACAGCTTTGCATGGTGTAGAAGGGAGGTGTTATATGCATGCCTTTATATGACTAAGTTACTCTGAATCTAAGTGTATACAAATTAAGATGCAGGACAAGATTCTTATTTCCACCCACAACAAGGAGTAACTCATTTGAACGGAGAAATATTTCAGACATAGCTTGAAGGGCATTTTGAACTAGCACAGACACGTTCATTTGGTGACAAATACTCCTCTAAGGTCTACACACTCCTACGTGGTCTCCTACATAGGAGAGTTCTAGCTAATTAATTTGTCAGACTATATTTCTTCTTCAGCTTACAAAATGATGGGAAATGCATGGATGCACAAAAAACCCCCTCCACCAACCTGCTTCTACAGGAAATAGGTCAAAATCACCCGAGAAAAAATAATCTGGCCACTAGAAAAGTGGTTGTTACATTTGGTAGCTATAGTCAAAACATGGTGCAATACTCACTGCACAGCAATTAGTTGCACAGTACAAATAGTCCTTTTTTTTTTACATTTTAATTTCCCACATAGCTAGAAGAGCTAATGAATGGGCTCTGCTTCTTCACAGTAAAAGCTTCTGCCTCTGCCAACACTTTTTCCACTTATGAAGATGTTCTCTGTAATAAAAACTTCACGGATTTCTTTTGCCATCACTGGCCAGCTCCCAGTGAAACCCATCTCATGGCACTCTGTGGTGACAATATGAGATGTGGTAACAGCTCATCTAACATCACCTTTCAGTCTCAAATGTAATACCAAATTTAAAATATACAGAGGTGTCGTGGTTTAACCCCATTAAAAAACTAAGTCCTGCACAGCCGCTCACTCCCCCTCAGTGGGATGGGGGAGAGAATCAGAAGGGTAAAAGTGAGAAAAAGCGTGGGTTGCGATAAAGACAGTTTAATGGAGAAAGCAAAAGCAGCACACACAAGCAAAGCAAAACAAGGTATTCATTCACCACTTCCTATGGGCATGCAGGTGTTTAGCCATCCCCAGGCAAGCCAGGCTCCATCACACATAAGGGTGACTTGGGAATAAAACCACTATCACTCCAAAAATCCCCTCCTTCCTCCGACACAATAGCAAGGTACACTTCAGGTAATTGAGAGCCTTATCCTTTGCAAGAGCATAATTATTCTGAGACCATTAATATCTAGAGCTTGGGAAAATATCTTCAGCCAGCTTTCAGATGCTGTATTAGATTCAGTACTGAGGCACTTTCCTGAGAAACATGTGGAATGGGGTTTCCACACAATGTTCAAACCATCCCCACTAAAGCAAGCAGGTGGCTTGTAAGATTTTAATCCACTTATATTTGTGAGTTGACATTCAAATTTTTTTTTCTCTTTTTAAAAGCATCAATCAAAAGTATTTGCAGAATCATGACTCATGATTCTATGAATCAAGAGTATTTACAGATTTAAGAAATTATCCCCAAACAGACCTGGACAAGAACTGGATTTTCTGTTTCACAGAAATTTTTTTCCCCATTTCAACCCAATATATTCTATTGTTCTGTTGCCGCAATACATTTCATACAGAGTTCAACTTCTTTGGACTATTATAAATAAATAAACAAATCACATTTAAAAAAATTATTAAAATGGCCAAAACATTCTTTCCTGGACTTTTTTTTTTTCTTTTTCTTTTTTCCATACTGTATCAGTTCTCCTTGGAATAGATTTTCATCAACTTAGCATATTTTCAAAGCATTTCAATTTTGACAGAAATAATGCTGCATTAGCAAAAAGAATCTCTGAAAAAGCTACACTGAATATCACATGCAGTCTATTCATGATACACCTTTCTATTTCTTTCCTTAAATTTACAGTTCCTCGACAGCCTCATGTGAACTCAGAACAGAAGCATAAAAGTGATAGCGGTCATTATGGAAAGCCTGAGTTCAAGACTTTTTTATGGCTTCAGCAGTTATTTCTTTAAAGATATTCTTGGTAATATTGCTCTAGTAGCTACTTATATCTGAATGAAAAATGCCAGGGGAAAAAGAAGCTCCAGCTGTATTTGAGAAAATGTTAAAATGCATAGCAGCTTAGAGAGCCACTGCTCTTTGCGACCCACTGAAAGGAATCACTAAGTAAGAAGTTTCTTCTCCTCCCTTCAAGTCTTTTCCTTATGACAGGAGGTTTTTAAAGCCCTCATTAGAAAATATAAATATTGAAGGTTTTTGCATGTGCTAAGCCAAATGTACTGTAAGAACTGTTCTTGGATACAGTCACACCTCTGATTAGCTCTGCAAACTTTAAATTCTTTTTATGTCAGCCTGTACTTTAGCACATCAGGTTCTCTCTCTGCGAGGAGGGTGGCACTGAAGTTCTTGATGCAGCAAATTTCTTAATTGATGAGCTTAAATTCATGAGATGACTTGAACCAAGGTGCTCTAAACTGATCACAATCTACATATATTCACTGTTCCTTAAAAGGACTGCTTTCTTGACTTGTGACTTTTTGACTTGTATTTACCTCGAGGAGTAGCAAATGATTTTTTGAGTTGGTTCAGAGATTAAACATTCGGAATACACTGGAAATCTTTTAATTTACCAGGCTCAGTTAAAAAAGATGCATGTACAGCATTTATGTAGTGTTTTGACAGACTTTATTTTCTGCTTAAGTGATTCAGTTTCCCCTGGATACATATGGCCCTTTCTTTGTTATGCAGAACTGGAATTGCACAGAAAGAGGATGAGGTTATTATCTAAGTTGCAATGCATTCATTAAAGTAATTTCAAATAGCTGTCAATAAATGAAATGTTCCATAAGTAAAATCTGATTCCCAGTTACTTTAAACATTAGGTTACCAGGCTAAATGAGAAAAAAAAAACAAAAACAAAACAAAACAAAAAAACCATAGTATCTATTAATAAAAACACCTCACTGATTAACAACAAACACAACAGCACAGCCATCATAGTCAGAAGTGCCAGTAACCTTCAGACTTCTGCATCCACCAAAGTTTCATATTCAGGGAAGGTTTTGATGTCTTAATTGCTGTAGAGGAGCTGAGCAATTTTATTGAATGAGAAGGATGAAATACTAAAGAATCTGGCAATTAATTTCAAGACTCAGATATATAAAGCGCTCTGTTTGAGTCAAAGTTCAATAATAGGTAAGAGGATACAGTGGTTCAGTGCAAACGAGGACAGCAAGTTACAGGGCTTAACATAGACTGTCCAACACAAAGATGCAGGAGGTCAGTGCCCACCTAGAGAACTATCTAAATAACTCAGTGCATATGTTATCTTTAAGTCTGTTGTAGACCCCTCTCAAGTCCAGTTTTAGATAGATCCAAAGGTGTGGAGTTTTGAATATCTGAATCCCAGATACGGGTGAAGATACACCCATGACTTCAAACACCTGAGCAGCTCCAGCCTCACAGATACAACTGGGTGGGCTAAGACAGCTGTGGGGACAGTGTGTGGCAGCTCAGAGGGTCACAGGTACGGGTACATGTTCCTGAGACCACCCTACATGTGCAAAGGCACAGTCAGTGCTTCCTGAATACAGACATTTTTACCCACAGCTGACAACTACATCTGGAACAAAGCATTAGTCAGAATATAATGTCATATAATTTGCCTGACATAAGCACGAGCAAGAAGACCTTGCCCCAAAATGTCAGATACATCATCTACAATATTCTTGAAAACAAAAGCCAGGTACAACAGAGAAATGTAAGGGAATAGAGAAGATGGACAGATATTCTTAAGAAAAGATGGCTGAACTGGTGGCCCACAATTCAGGTACTGGGCATGAAAAATGTTCTAACTCACCATCTTTTCTGTAGTAGTTCTGGAGGAGACGGCACAACAGCAGGTGAAATCTGACACCTCCCTGTGCATCTGTGCATGGCAGCCTGTCAGGAGAGCCCCAGACCTGGCACCCAGCCTCCAACACTGAAAAACCACCAATGCACCTCTGCCCCTCACATACTGCAAAGGGTACCTGAGGCAGTTTTCCCTCTCACAAGCCTCCCCTGAAGGGTAGCACAGAATAACTGAGTTAGACTTCGGGTCAGGAATTCCCTGCAAGATCCTCTTCCTCTCTGTTGATTACAGAGGGAGTCCTTGGAAATTAAATTCTTAGTTTTGTTGACCAAAATTAGTGAGCTACAGCTAGAGAAAGTGAAGTCCTTATCCTTTCCTCAAGGCATTTCCCTTCAGCAAAGTAGACACATTTTTAACTTTTTAAAACAAGGTTTCTGATAAATCAGTGTTTGAAATTCAAACAAATACCTTGGCTTAACTTCCAAAAACATTGAGCAACAAAATCTATCAATAGGAACGTAAGACACAAGCAAGCCAGAATCCCCAAGCTAAACTACAACTTCTGGTCACTTCTGGAATCTTTGTGGTGACACTATCTCTTGCAGTGAACATTTATCTCTGCTGATGTTAATAGAACATTTTAAAAAATAATTCATGCTATTCTTTAATATTTGTATTGTAAATGCCCCATTCTATGTGGATGCAAGAAAATGGAATCATCTCTATTTAGGAGAGGTTATAAGTCAAATAAAGTTTACTAAGAAATCAAAACTATCACGGCAAGCCAGTTTTTAAACACTATCATGGCTCTAGTGTATTACACTCCATGGAGGACAGAGGCTGTAGTGAGACAGCTGTTGAAAGCAGCTTTGTTTATTGTTAGCCAATGAACTTAGCAGGGGGAGGGATTCTTGTCACAAGGCAGGATATAAGGAAGGAAAAAAAACAGTGTATTTCTATTGTTATCTTTATTCTCTAATATTCCGTATAATCCAAGTAGCTGATGATGCTATTTTCTTGGCAGCAGAACAAGGAGCTATTGTAATTAGAAGAAACTGGGCCATTTTCATATCAAACAGCTTTCTGAAATACTATGGTGAGATTCAAGGTTATCACAGAAGACGGTGGAGAAAGCCAACAGAAATGAAACAAGGAAGAATGGAACCAGACACGGTGATATCTTCAGGTTCCTCAAAGTCATCCAGTGGCACTCACTGGTCCTGCACATTGTCCTCTGAAGCTGGTGGTGATGTTACAACTCAGAGCCACAACAGGACAATCAGACATGTCTAATCCTGCCCTCTGCATAAACTTCCTGGGAGTGAGTGGCAATGGCAAGGCTGGGCCTTCACTGCCTGTATCATAACTTTTTAATTAACATACAGCAAGAAAGGTGGTCACCTTGCTGAAACATGGCATATAGAGGAATCAGTGGGATATATTTATTTCCCAACAGTCAGACAGTGCAGACACATCTTCTCTCTTTCCCCATTATTGCCTCTGTCCCCTCCCTCTCACAAAACTAATGCATCTGCAAAATTAGAGAGAGGGCAGAAAACATCAGATGATAGGTTTCTCTGTAACCATGGTGTTAAAATTGAGACAGATAGTTTACATTTGTAATTTTTTTTTGTTTGCTTAAAAATACAGTTTAGCATAGAATAATGTATCAAATGCACTACTTCTGGCATTTTTTAATAAATGCATTCACCTTGGATTTTTTAAATTGTGAAGTTATTTCAAGGTCTCTTAAGAAAGGTGTACATCACTCATGCTCCAGAAAAGGTATCTTCTAGATATTGCTACGGAGTGGCAAAAGCGAGACTTCAACAGGAGCACTAGTCTTTTCAGTCCAGAAGATTGATCTTTTTTAGTAGGAAATGTGAGAGATTAGCTGTCTAGTTTTCAGCACTGAAACTGGGTGCCTAGAACTGTCTGCAGCAAGTACTTGTCTTCAGGATGAAAACTTACATTGCAGGTTCTGGTTTCCCACACTTCAGTCTGGGAAGTTCTGCAGATGGAATGATAGAATTATTAAGGTTGGCAAAGACCTTTAAGATATCCTGGTCCAACCATTAACTGCTCCAAATTACATTACATTAACAACTCCAGCCATAACCACTGCCAAGTCCACCATCAAACCATGTCCCTGAGTGCCACATGTGCATCCATTTTAAATACTTCCAGGGATGGTGACTCTGCCACTTCTCTGGGCAGCTTGAAAACCTGTTCAGTGAAGAAGTATTTCCTAATGTCCAAACTAAACTTCTGGTGCAACTTGAGACTATTTCCTTTTGTCCTGTCACTTCTAATTTAAGAAAAGAGCCCGACCCCCACCTTGTTACAACCTCCTTTCAGGCAGTTGTACAGTGATAAGATTTCCCCCGAGTCTCTTTTTCTCCTGGCTGAACATCTCCAGCTCCCTCATAAGGCTTGTGCTCCAGACCGTTCCCCACCTTCATCATCCTTCTCTGAATATGCTGCAGGCCTTCAACATCTTTCTTGTAGTGAGGGGCCCAGAACTGGACACAGGATTTGAGGTGTGGCCTCACTATTGCCCACCCAGCTGTTCGGGGAACGTCCCTGTGTGTTCACCCAGGACCCCCTCTGGCAGCCCCACAGGCCCCACCAGAGCTGGGACCAGTGCCCCTTGGCAGCCCCACAGCCACGGTCAGGCCAGGCCACCCCCCAGCTCCACCCCAGGGTTCCCACAGCACAGCCTCAGACCTCTGTAGCTTTCAGATACTTTATCCAGGCAACAACAAAATAAAGGCTTGAGGGCTCTGAGGGTATGAGATCTATGGGGGCTCTAAATGCTATGAGGACTATGGGGGTTATGGGGGCTCTGAGTGCTATGGGATCTATGTGGGTTATGGGGACTATGGGGCATACAGGGGCAGGGAGTGCTATGGGGGTTATTTGGGCTATGAGTGCTGTGAGGGCTGTGCCAGGTCTTGGGATGCAGAAGAGTGACTGGGCTGAGGCATCTTGTCTTCAGGTGGTGACATTCCCTCGCTCTTCCTGGCTTAATATTGGCCATTTCACAACAGAGTCGAGCTGGTTTTTCTCCCAGCCTGTGGTTGTCTTTTCCTGCATTGCCATCATGTTTTGCACCTTCTGCCTGGCCTGCAGTGGCTGGGTTTTTCACAGCCAGGGTGCTTTGACCATCACTGCTTGTTCTTGAGCTCAACTGCCAGTTGTGCTAGAAAATAGTTTCCTTCTGTCCATGTCTCTGGTCCAGCTCCTGTTCCAAATGCTGTTCAGCATCACCAGCAGCTCATCGGTCATTTCACTTTCCTGCCTGGAGAGGTGCTGAGAGGAATATGAATTTGCTGTGAAATCTTTCTGGGTGCTGAGATCACCCTCAGTGTTGGTCTGATTCCGGACAACTGCAAACATTATTGTTCCATGGTCTCCCAGCAAAGTCTCCTTGGATTTGATGTCCAACTCCTAGCTGGTTTTGAGTTGCCTGGACTGTGCGGCTTCCACTATTTCTCCCTGTGTGTGTGCCAGAGGACCCATGGGAGCTGTAAAACTCCAAGAGAGCACATCAGAGACTCGGCATCACAAGAAACTTTCTGCCAAAACACAGGGTCTCAGGTTCACCCCAGGAAGCATGCACACACATGTCTCTAAGGGGGAGTACAGTCTGAGGCCTCCCAGGTATTGCCTGAGCTGCCTGCACTGGCCTTTGGGCTGATTTAAAATCCTCCCAGGGATGAAGTTCCTCTGGATGGACTGTCCAGGTTTGGAGTCTCTGGGACTGGCCAGGAGCTGCCAGGCTGGACTGATGCCATTGAGGTGACCAACGCTGCCTGGGAACGTCCCCAGAATGGGATCATGCTGCAGCATCTCCTCCATCTGGAGGAAGAGGGGCACAACTGAGGTGCAATCCCCGCGGTCAGGACACCTACCATTGCACTGGGCAGTGCTGGTACTGCACAGGTTCTCACAGAGGAGCTGGATGGTCCTGCACGGGGTCTCGATGGGGCCACATTCCTTGCAGAGGCAGCAGGACACATCACTGGCACTTTGCTAAAACAAGAGGTTACTGTTGGAAAACCTGGTATCCCAATCTGTGTCTTTGAGTCCAAGTTGGGAAACACACATAGAACACATCATGCTTGTGCTTCAATGTCTGCCACAGCTCTTTAAAGCTTTTCTCAGCCCCAATTTAAGAGGTAAATTATGTTCTCCTAATTTTGGAGAGGTTTTCAATTAGAAGATTAGCTTCTCCATTGGCAGCAACTTAGCGATTCTACCTTTGAAAATGGAACCAGACCCCAAATACAATTTGAAAGAGAAACACCCCCACCTTGATCGAAAAGTCCCCTTTAAAAACCTGAAGCATGTCACCTAAGGGGGACCTTCTGCTTCCAAGCTGGTGAGTGTATAGAGTTCTCAAGGGTAAACAGCAACCTTTAGGCTTTCTGGGGTTGTTCTGATTAAGCGGAAGCGGGATTTGTTTCCCAAGCAGATCCCTTGTCCCAGCATCTGCCGCAGTCTGCTGGTGGCTGGGTCTCAGTCCCATATACAGTGTTTCCAGGTGGAATGTTTTTTTGGAGGAACATGAGCAGCGTCTGTGGAGACACTTGTGTTGCACTGAGGTCCCTGCAAGGGTTTGAAAGACCATGTTAAATTCTCAGGTGACATTGCCAGAACTCTGCTCTGACAACCAGCCCAGGTCCCTGATGATGCTGGTGGTTTTGGCAGAGGATCAGACAGCTTTTCAGTGACTCTGCCCCAAGCCTGTAGTTCAGGTTCCTCTTTAAAGCAGTGAATAGATATTAATTTATGGCCCAAATACTCTGAACTTTTTCAGCAACATAGTTCTATAGCCTTTAAGAATTTATAGGAAAAAATAAAAAAAATCAACCTCCCCTGAAAACTATGATTCTAATTGTTAAGTATCTTCTTTGTATAATTAGCATAATGATTAACAACCTAGAAATCCAAATTCCCAGCTCTGAGTTCAAAAGACCCACAGGCAGCAAGATTATTATCCAGGTTGTTAAACAATATGAGGTAGCCCCTCTGGGAGAATCTTCTCCATACCACCCTTGGTTAAACAGCAGTGATCCCGTACACACCTACACCTCCAGTACTTGGAGGGACACCAAGCGTGGCTCCTCACAGAGCCCACCTGGCACACAGCCCTAGGAAGAGACTTAGCAGCATATTTCCACGGAGTTGTGTTGATGGATGCTGCTCCTCACAACTGGGTTTATAGATCACAGGTTTATAGCTAGTGCAGGCAGCACCTGCCAGATTAAAGACTGGGTTGCAGGTCAGAGACCTAAACTAACATCTTCAACAAACTGAATACAGACCTATGTACTTCAATAAACATGCTGAAGGAATACGATATGATTTTCCCAGTAAATCTTATTTTTTAAAAGAAACTTCTCCACTACTACACCTATAGAAAAAAACATTGCAGAGACTATGGTAAACATTTCAAATTTCCACAGAAATTTCTAAAAGAGTAATTTAATTTTGTTATTTATTTTGAGAAATTAAATTAATAGGTATAATTAAGGCTTACACAACCCTTATTTCCACCTTGCTGAAACTAAAAGTAATTATGGTATATACAAAACTGTTTGAGATCTACCTGTCCCTTCTCAAAGACATACAACATCATTTCAGGTCTTTATAAATAACTGCAATTCTGTATATGTAAACTTTTTCCTGAATTCAGAGAAAGCTACAAATGTATTATGGCATCCTTCTTACAGGAAGGATCATGACAGGAGAAAACTTTTTCAAAAACTGGATTTGTCCTTTGAAAGCCTTTTCTAGAAAAGTGGATGACTATAAATCTCATACAATACAAAAGACAGTAGAAATTTCTCATTAAAATCTCAGTTCTTTGATTGAAGTTTCTACTATGCTGTTCTAGACATGTATATACTTTTTTTTTTTTGCTCACTCCTGCAGAAAAGAAAAGGAAAAGGATGTTTGAAGAATTTAAAAACAGCAGGGACAAGTGCTGAGGGAATATTGTAGGTACCACACTACCTGAATAGCACAATAAAGACTAGCCCACTCACTTCTTAGCTACATCTGTAACCTGCCCTTTCATATATACCATTGCTCATAATGTTACCTTTCTTGAGTCAAATATTTAAATACATATTATCTGACAAATCTACAGATTCCAGCTATTGCAGGAATAATTTTGAATAAACTGTTTTTATTTCCGCCTTCTTTGTCATCAGTGTTGATGATGCTGTTAATGTAAACCAGAAACTACAGAATTATTCAGCACAGACAGCACAGCAATAAAAATCTGGACATTTTTCATGTGAATGTCTGTCTTTGGACCTGTTTTCCAATCAAATGGAATAGAAACCACCAGACACTGCAGTATGGCAAACACTTGGGATGACAGTAATTGAGGAATGACTGTTACTTAAGTGCCATGTTAAGGGTCATTTGACATAAAAGAAATGTCTTAAAACACGTTATCTACCTTGACCTACCATACCTAACTCGTTCTGCTTCATCTGGTACAGTTAGAAATCCATCTGCTGCTTTTAGGGATCTCCAATGTTGAGGCTCAAGGTGGTGATCTCAAGGATGAAACATCTGAATATCACTTCCAGTGAGCTGAAAGGAAGGCAAGGTTTTAACTTATGGGAACTGAACTTTTACACATGACAGGCTTGGACTACAGAAATTAAATTCCACTCTCCTGAAAGAAAAATTTGTATTGTTCTATGAATAAGCATGTATTACTATTACTTTGCAATGAGGGAGAAAGGAAAAAAGAGGATTCAGAAACCATTTTAGGCCAGCAGCTCACAGCAGTTATCACACAAAGGCAACATAGCTAGTGCAGCCCTGCAGAGATAGCCAAGCTCATTTTAAGCTGGCTGGCCAAGTATGAGAATTTTATGTTAGAAGGCTCTCATGTCAGCAAGGAACAGAGTGCTAGCCAGCCTACCTGCTGAGAGCCAATTACTCCTATCAAACTCTTGTATTACCACTTCTGATACTTCAATGGCTAAATTAAAGCTGGTTCAAGTATTGATAACTCCAGTTTATTATTCCTAAATAATTTTTTTAACAGTAGCTTTTGAGATGGTAATGCATCTTCACAGCGACAACTCCTACACATTCTTTCGCATTTTAAAAAGGAAATGGGATTAGTCTACACTTGAAAAGGTCCCTCAAATTAGGAGGTATCAGTTGCTCCAAATCAAGAAGCATTTGAAATACACTTCTAAGGAAATCAGATTATTCAGTCTTTCAAGTTGCAAATTACATTTTTTGAAAGGATTGTTATGAAATATCTTGTATGGTATTTGCATATATACAGTCTCCTTATATTTTAAAATTATTTCTGATTGATTCCTGGTGGTATAATAATTTAGTTTATTGTGCAGCTATCAGATGAAAAACAAAAACAAACCACAAAACTCTAAGAGAACTCCGAACCATTTGCAAATCAAGGAGTATCTAAAATTTTTTCCAGCTGTCCAGCCTGAATAAATCTGAACTTTCTCTGAAAGAGTAATTCTCACACAGCTGTGCTTCTATAGCATTAAGCACAACTATGCTTTAAAAATCTCTGGCAGTTAGAGAACTGAAGCAGTGCTACTGAACACAAATTATGTTACAAAAAATTACAACCTTCCAAAGCAGACCTCATCAATAACTGGAATAGAATATTTTAATAAACACAAAACTTTCTAAGAACAGTCTCTTCGTTGATTCCTTCTGTGTACCAGTATGATTGTGATTTATCTTGTACAGCTTAAACTGAGCACACAACTACTGCTATGTGTTTTTCTGATCTAATACAGGTCATTTAACATAAGTCACGTAAGGTCTATTTGAAGATGATTTTTGCAAGTGCCGTTCCCCTGAAACATAAATGTCTGATGTGTGAGATTTCTAAGGAGTGAGCCTGCGATATATGATACAAATCTTGCTACAGGCTACATATGCAGTAATGGTGTAAACGAAGTAGAACGTTTTTACTAAAACACTAAACCCTAAAAAAAGGCAAGAGTAGGAGATATACTGGTGAATTTGGAGGCCTGGAAATGCTCTGAGAGTAATACAGATCAGACTTGAATACTTGCAGCATCCAACAGGACTCATGTGCTCCTTGAAATATAAGCTGGCCAGTCTCAGCCCTTCCAGGCAGCCAGCTTCTACCACAAGGTGCTCGCTGTCAAATTAGTTGCCTCTTGAGGAATAAAGTTATATGCTTCATAATCTACGTTTAAACCCTTGCTGCTACATAATCAGGTTATTAACACCAGCCGCTCACATGCTCTTTGAGATTTGGGACAATTCCACAATTACTACGTGCTGGCCACTGTTAAATTTTGGAGTCATTTACTCTGTATTAATTATATCATGTGAGAGAAGGGTACACGAGTAGCCTCTTACTAACATTACCTGCAATACATTACACATGCATAGGGCCTCAGTGACAGATTGTGGGGTTCATGCCACAGTCTGACTGTCAACTAATAGTGCTACAGTTTAGCGATTTCTAAGTTAGGGAAGGAAATACTAGCTACTTTAGAGTTACTGTTAACTTCAGACTTAAGAAGTACTCAGGGTAAAGAGCATTATATAAAATCTCATTATTACTCTGCCTCTTCCTACATTTGAATTTCATCCCTTTTGCTATTCCCCTCTGCCTGTGCTGTATGTGTCTCCTCTTCTGCAGGTGACAACAAGAACATAAAAAAGGGCTAGGAATGACATGTAATAGTATCTAAAGAGGTGAACTTGAAAGCATCAGGCTTACAATTGCTCTTCACTGGTGTCTTAAACATCTTTACTTCTTGCTATATTTCAAGCAGCAAATACAAGTACTTAATAATGTTCCTCAGTTCCTGACCAGTAAATTTAATAAGAATGCTGGAGTCCTTTAATTTGATTGGCAGAGATGATACAAACTGGAAACACTAAGAAACAGAAATTACTTTTTCTTCTCTGTACCACTGTCATATCAACATGTTCTTACCTGTAAAAGGTTTCAATATTTATGTCATTTTAATAACCCAAAGAACTCTACACCATCAATGATTTCTTATTAAGGTGCAAATCAAGAATAATCTCTGATCTTCTAGAGGAACTTGAAAACACTTTCTTCATTAGGCAGGCTCCATCTAACATCTGACAAGACTTTCCTCATCTTTGTTATTTGTAAACTGACTTTAAAATTATCTTACAGAGTCACATTTGTGATCAGTAAGAAAGGGCTTGAATCACATATAAGCCATCAAAATCATATGATAGTTTTAACAATCACTACAAATCAGCATATATTCTACGTAGCAACAGAAAGTTTAGTTGTTTAATCTGGTTTTCTAATCTGGTTCTGACACCTGAATTCCTTTAAATGCTGAAATGAAATTTCCCATGCTACACAAGCAGAATGGTTTTTACTGACTCAAGAGTCACTTCTAACTGCTCGCTAGGTGAGTTTTTCTTCATACTTTCTCTCACCACTTTATAGCTTTTGCAGTATCTCCCTTCATGTTTTAAATATAGAGCTTAGAAAATGTAAGTCTGTAAAGCATCTATGGTGATGACATGATTACCTCATCTCACCTGTGGCTGCCATCATATGGTCCATAATTAACCTTCAAAGTGCTTTGTTGCTATCTCAGCTTGAGTAATAAAATCCTTGAGACAAACACCATGCTTGCTTTCATTTTTAGAGAGCTTGCTTCTCTTGCAATCAATAACAGATTTATAATAAATTATTAATATCTCTGCCCCTTTCAGCCCTTCATTTGTATTGAGCAGAACATTGCTAAAGCAAACAGATGTCTAAGGTCACACCGAAGGAGAACTGCATCTTGTTGCAGCAGCCTTCCTGTTTTCTTCATGCATTTTGGCAGGCTGACCAGTCGTGCCGTGGTTACAGGCATATTGGGAAAACCCAAAGAAGGTAAAAACAGGTAGATGTGTTTTCCACCCACATTCCAAAGAATAAATGCTCCAAAGAGTGTGAATATATAGGCTAGTCATGATTCAATAAGTTTCCATACCAAATTTTCAATTTCCCCAACTTCAGGGGAACTGCTCAGTATCTTAATTTAAAACTTAAGCCTGAGGAGATTTGTTTAAAGGAACTAATCCAGCTAAATAGACTAACATGAGAAATTTACACAAGCTAGCTCTTCACATTTGTATCTCCCTGAGGCAGTGTTCTAATGGCACCGTAGTGTAAGAGTATTATTGCCTCACAAATCTGACATCTTTAATCCTCTGAATGGTTTAAGAAAAAAAATTATAGGTCAGTAACCATCTGACTAAAGCTTAACTTGGAATAACAGTCATCATCTGCATTTTTGTGGCTTTTATTTCTATAGCTTAGATACCTACAAAAAAAATAGATAATGATCTGTCCAGAGCAGCATTCCATCATCTGTGTTGACTATGCAGAAGGTCCATTTTCCTTGTCATTTCTTAGTCAAATTTCCATCCAAATTCCTTCACCAGCAGGTCACAAGTCTGCTTTTCTTTCTGCAGAGTATGAAAGCATCCCTGACCCCAATCTTTCCCCAGTGATACAAATGGTTTTATGGTTTTGTGGGCATTGGTGATATTTAGTTGGAGGTTGGATTTGATGAACTCGGAGCTCTTTTCCAACCTGAATGTTTGTGTGAACAAGCTAACCCTCGTAACTCTGCATGTCCCAGCCAGAGGGACACCTCACTCTCAGTAGTGTCACAGAATCACAGGGTATCCTGAGCTGGAAGGGACCTGCAAGGATTATCAAAGTCCAACTTCTGGCCCTGCACGGGACAATCACAAGAATCCCACCATGTGCTTGAGAGCACTGTCCAAATGCTTCTTAAACTCTGTCAGGTTTAGTGTTGTGATCACTGCCCTGGGGAGCCTGTTCCAGTGCCCGAACACCTTCTGGGTAAAGAACCTTTTTCTCATATCCAACCTAAATCTCCCCTGACACAACTTCAGGCCGTTCCCTCAGGCCCTGTCATTGGTCACCACAGAGCAGAGATCAGTGCCTGCCCCTCCTCTGCCCCTCACAAGGAAGTTGTAACTGCAGTGGGGTCTCCCCTCAGTCTCCTCTTCTCCAAGCTCAACACACCCAGTGCCCTCAGCCACTCCTTGCTTCCCCACAAGGTCCTTCAGCAACTTTGTAGGCCTTCTTTGGACATTCTCTAATAGCTTAACATCCTTCTAACATTGCGGTACCCAAAACTGCACACAGAATTCAAGGTGAGGCCACACCAGTGCAGAGTAGAGTGGGACAACATCCATTGAAGCAGAGACCAGGCATGGATCAAACACCAGCTGCCCCTGCAAAGAAAGCGAACAGTGCCTCTCTCATGCCCTGCTCCAGGTCCTGCTGCTCTCAGCAGACATTCAATTTGCTTCCTGAGACTGTGGGCACTGCCCCGGCCACATGCTGTCCAGGCTCACCTCCATTCTCTGGCCAAACCCCAGCCTTCACAGTGATCACAAACCAGCTAAATCTGAGGTTTGGGGGAGGTTGCATATTTCTTATGCCATTGTTGGTTTGGGATTTTGTTTTATTCTGTTCCTGGTTGGTTGGCTGTTATTGCTGGGGCTGGGAGGAGTTCTGAGGGGACTGCTTGCCACTTCTGGTCTGCCAGCTCTTGTTGAGACTGCTGCAGCCATCAACACCCCTCATGGTCTCCCGCAGGGTCCCACTGAGGGCTCTAAAACAGCTGCTCTTAATTATACTTGACTTCAATTTGGTTAAATTACCAATGGGGCTGACCTACTAGAGAGCAGTTCTTCTGAGGAGGACATGGGAGTCTTGGTGGATGACAAGTGAACAATGAGCCAAGGGTGTGCCCTTACAGCCAGGAGGGCCAGCGGGATCCTGGGGTGCATTGGGAAGAGTGTGGCCAGCAGGCTGAGCAAGGTGATCCCCCCATCTAGTCAGCCCTGGTGATGCCACGTCTGGAGTGCTGTGTTCACTTCTGGGCTCCTCAGTACAAGAAAGACATGGAGCTACTAGACAGGGTCCAGCAGAGACCATGAAAATGATGAGGGGTCTGGAGCATCTTCTGAGAAGAGACTGTGGGAGCTGACCCTGTTTAGTCTGGAGAAGACAGAGAAGGGATCTCGTAATGCATATAAATATCTCAAAGGTGGGTGCCAAGAAGATGGTGCCAGACTCCTTTCAGTGGTGCCCAGTGACAGGACAAGGAGGAATGGCCATAAACTGAAAGACAGGAAGTTCCTCCTCATCATAAGAACTTTACACTGAGGGTGGATGAGCACTGGAACTGCTCAGCCCAGGGGGGTCGTAGATTCTCCTTCTCTAGAGACAATTCCAGCCCCACCTGGACGATTCCTGCTCCCACCTGTCACCTACTCCTGGTGACCCTTCTTTGGCAGAGGAGGACGGGCTGGATGATCTCCAGCGGTCCCTTCCAACCCGAACTATTCTGTGACTCTGTGGTCAACGCGCCGGGACCCGCTCCCACGCGTGGTTCCAGTGACAGGGACACGCATCCATCCCCGTAGGGGCTGACACGGACACGGACACGGACCCGCATCCATCCCCGTAGGGGCGGACACGGACACGGACACGGACCCGCATCCATC
Source organism: Scytalopus superciliaris (assembly GCA_013400415.1). NCBI lineage: Eukaryota > Metazoa > Chordata > Aves > Passeriformes > Rhinocryptidae > Scytalopus > Scytalopus superciliaris. The sequence continues at coordinate 119,273 of VXBX01007119.1, forward strand.
CCCGTAGGGGCGGACACGGACACGGATCCAGATCCAGCCCTTGCCGCCACCTCGTGGTGGAGCCTCCGCCGGCCGAGGGACGTGCACGGCGGCGGCAAGGGACTGCTCCTGGGAAAGCACACTGAGAGAAAAGCCAGTGTCACCCTTTTTTGTGGAGCGGGCAGACAGCTGCCTGCGCTGGCTGGCTGCACTGACACCTTTGCGCTCCCAGACCAGCATAATTTGGGATTCGCACGCGCAGAGGGGGAGTCGCTGCTGATTCCACCGAGGGCGTGGTTGGGGATTTTTGGGAAGCATTCACCTGCCCGTCACCCACTGTGGTGTGTTCCAGCAAATCACTGAGACCCTCGAGAGTCAGATATGTTTGTAGTTAATTCCATGAAGTCACTCCACCTGTTCCAGAGGTGAAGGAAATACTTCCCTTCTGCGGGTTTAAGGCTTTTATATAAATCATATCAGATTCACAGATTTACAGCCAGCCCTGCAGATCCTAAGAGTCAACACGACCATCGATCAGCTTGTTTTGGGTGACAGCACCCTGAATGAGAGGGGAAGAAGAGAGCCGTGGTCCAGCCCGTGCCCCGCTGCCCCACCATGGGGCTGCCACGACAAACAGCTTTCCATGGTGCCACCGCTTCTTCCTGGCTCAGCAGCTGGACACAAGCCCTGGCAGGAGCTGGGCAAGAAAGGGCGAGGAACAAGGCAACAAAGACAGAGCCGAACCCTTTCCTTGAGCCTGGAGCAGTCTCCCACTACACTAGTGCCCAGGTGTGGCCTTGCACCACGTGTGGGAACAGTTGTCTCATGTTTGGGATTGCTGGAGCACACAGACCTGGGTGTCCTGCCATACCCAGTCAGTGACCTGCATGGGCTGCCCTGAGCCTCTCGTTTACACTGCAGTGTAGCCCTGGCCTTTGATCTTCTGGGTCTCACCCCAGTTATTTCTTCACATTTTCCATCTGAGGTAACATCAGGGACTGAAAAAGATTCGATTTTTGCTTGGTATGGGAAATCCTGAGTAAGTCGCTTTTCTTCCTGTAAAGACAAGCAAAACAAACCTTTGGTTTCATTTATCTGTATGCAAGATTCAGCAAAGTTTTCTCTGTGCAAGCTCAGCGTATACTTACTGAAACATACAGTTTTTCCTTCTTTCTTGGGCATTTCTAGATCCACCATCATTCTCAGGGCTCTTCTCTGAGGCCATTCCAGATTTTTCAGCACACTGAGGCACTAGTGTCAGAATTGGACACAGCATTTGACAGTGATCTCACTGTTGGTGCAAAGAAAACTAAACAAACCAATCAAATGAAAACCCTGCATGCCTTCTGAGTAATCTCTCTTTTTTGGGACAGTGGAATAAGGATGTCTGCCTGATCACAGGTCAGTTATTCTCTCTGTCAATTTAGAAATTTCTGACCCGGAGAAAAAAAAGAGATTGACTCATAACCTGTCTCGCTCCAGAAGAGGGCCCTTTCTTCTAAAGCCTTACCCACAGTCTTGGCATATAAAGTTTCTGTGCTTTTCTGACATTGACCTACATTAATTCAGGTTTTTATCCCTGACTTACAGTATTGCAGACAGCTTGCAGGCTTGCCCAGTCTTCTTCTCCACCTGAATTCAGGTTTTAATCCCTGATTTACAGTATTACAGACAGCTCGTAGGCATCCCCATCCTTCTTCAATAGCTTCTTAATCCTTTTCTCCCCTGAGGTGGTGGCAACTACCAGAGGCTACCCTAATTCTTACAGTGCTATTTTTTTGAAAGTTAAACCAAAGTGTAGATCTTAGGTGAACACCTTGCAGGAGACCATTTTATGAGCATTTCCTTTTCCAAACAAGCCGGTGATTTTCTCAAGTTACATATTGTTTTGCTGACCAGATTAAATTTTTACAACTAATCTAAGACAACAGTGAGCTTGATGGGTATATGAAAATTGTAATTCAGATCCTCTTTCCTTGGTGTACAGTGCCTGGAATGAAATTTGCCAGACAGTGTAACTCTTGCTGTCCTAGCACAGGTCAGCTGCTCATTTTCAGACACAGGATCAGTCCCAAGAAAGGATCTAATTCCATATAATCATAGGGAAGGAAAGAAGCAACACAACTCAGCACCTAGAGTGTATTCAAAGGCCAACCTAGAAATATTTATACATTGTTCTGAAAAAAACCCTCATACCCAAGCTAGTGGGCAATATCAGGGTATTCACCTGATGCAATGGAAAGTGAGTCTACGGATTTGTGCATACCAGACCAGTGGGAAGAAAGTGTCCACTTGGAAAAACAATCAGGCCCATTTTTATGTAGCCCAAAGTCATAACTTATGGAATGGGTTTTCTGCTTTGACAATAAAATAGGCTAGGATATCAACTCTTTCTTCCTTTCAGTTTAACGACCAAAAAAATTAACAGTAAGCCTTTTCACACAGAATCACAGAATCATTTAGGTTGGAAAAGACTTCCAAGATCACTGAATCCAACCTTTGACCGATCTCCACCCTGTCTACCAGACCATGGCACTGAGTGCCATGTCCAGTCATTTCTTGAACACCTCCAGGGATGGTGACTCCACCACTGGGCAGTCCATTCCAATGCTTAATAACCTTTTTCAAGAAGAAATTCTTCCTGAGAAGAATTTACTTTATATTTTTACAAATGCAAAAATCCAAAATATGTTGGAGGATCCAAGTGTTGCCTTGCTTATAAGCAGGAATGATCAAGCCTGAGTACTCTTTGAAAACAACCCCAAAAAACTACAGAAAGGAAGACAGACAAAAGAAGAGGGTAATAATAATGAAAAATCTATCCTAGTGAGCATGCATCTTCAGGAATTGGAATTTTTTATTTCTCCTCTGGATAAGAAACTATACTATGCTATTTTATCTTTGCCATTCTCTTAAGGTCTTTGATAGATGTCGTACTTTAAAAAAAATCATCAACAATTTCAATTATTTATGAATGCTACAGAAAACCCCATCAAAAAAGACACGGAAGGCAGGCAGTGGGATGAAGAGCACAGAACTCTAATAATTACAGATGGGTTAGTTCTTTAGAGAATTTTTTTTTTAAATGAGAAGGATTTTTCTTGACAAGTATAAAAGCATTTCACTACACAGTGGAGGGGCTAAACTGGGAGACATCAAATAATAAACATAAACTAAAGCAACTTCATAAAAATCTTGATTTATCAACAGTCAGATTCAACTTCTTGCTTGCAGAAAAACCCCACAGTGATAGAGCTGACCCAGTAGTAGAGATGACTTATTTTTACAGTGCCCTAAAACTGATCTAATCAATCCTTTCAGTCATTTGAGAATAAGACACCTGATGAGGGTGCCATAAATGTAATCACCTTCTCATTTCTGCATTTTAGCTAATGCTTTTTACCATATGGAATGGTGACACAGACTGTGCTGCAGGCATCAGATTCATGGCAATGTTTTATCTCCACCCACACCACAAGGCCAATAGAATTTCATCTCTCAGTACTATTCATTTAAGTGTTTGCCTGGTTGACCTCTAACCTATAGATTGAGCCAGCTTGAAACAATCATTTTCTTATAAAAAGGGTTTTTCAGTTGGGTCATTTCTCAGAACTGATTTAGAGTCTACATACCTCAACCTATTCAAAATGAAACAAACAAATTAAACCCAAACCCAGGGCAAGGATCTCTGGCCAAAGCAGCAGTTGAAGGTGAGAACAGGCAGCTCTGGGGAGGTGAGGGAGTGTGTGTGGGAGGGTGTGTCAATAAAATATCAATTCAGCTTGGCTGTAACCTCAATAGTTCCTCTCACCATACCCATCACGCTTATCTCCTACTCCATCATATTGCCTGTACATGACTTCTTTAATTGAAGTAATCTATCTTTTGGGTCACTTTCCTTGTGTTAATACATGATGAAAGAATTAACAGTCAAGTGAAAGAGGAGAGAAAAAGAGTCTGCTGTTACACTTTGCATTCGCCTTCTTGATACATGACTGGAAGAATCTGGAGGCACGTCTCAGGCAGACATCAAAACAGCTATTATACAAATCTGTGAGAACATCAAAGTGAAAGCTCTCGTGTACCCTGGTTGATTTCCATTGCAAATACAAAGCTAACTCATTTATTTGCCAGTTTGTGCTCATGATTATTTTAATTTAACAGGTTTGTCCGGAGGCAGCCATCATGTTGATGCCATGGTGCTGTGTCACACAAGCCATGGCCTGAGACACCCCAGCTGGGCATCTCAGTATCAGGAGAATTTATTCATGCCTCATACAAAATGTATAGTACAGGCAAGCTTGCAGTGGTATTTTGAAAAATAGCAAAATCTGTTACTCTGGAATGTTACAGATATTTTAAGAATCCCATATGGGCTTATCTAGTACTTCTTTTTCTGATGATGGTCAGCACATACCTTAGTGGCAGATAGAAAAGTCTCAAGATGCACTTACTGGCATCAAAAGCAGATTGTCTGCAGATCCACTTGTCCTTCTGTATGAGGAAAGCTAAAGGGATGCTGCTGGGTTAGTGGAACCGCCACGGGAGCCAATGTTGACAGCTAACTGATATTTTATTATAAGATCAGTTACAGGTATGGCACAGAGCAGCAATTCCACAGAGTTTTGAAAAGGAGGTGTCAGCTGTAATTGTGAAGAACCATGAAAATATACCCTGGAGTCACTCAGGAGGAAAAACAAAAAAAACCCTTAGCTTTATACCCAGTATATTTAATTTCAGTTGTTGGCTGTTGCATCTCACAGGTTCATGGAGATTAGGACTGGAAGGGGCCTTAAAAACAGGTCATGGTTGGGAAATTTTCTCTGTGGTTATCCAGAACTTATCTTGCTGCAAGTTCAATAAACTTTTGTCCTGCTTGTCAGGGAACAGTGACAGTGGGGCTGCTCCCATGGGAGGATGAGCAGAGGCCAAGGGTAACTCCAGAACAGGCAATGCCCTCACCAACCAGGGTCAGCAGAGCCAGGGGCTTGTAACAACATGTGTCAGCAGCCCCAGACACAGGAGAGGGCATGAGCTAGGGCCATCCAGGGGCAGCAGAAATGGGACAGGAGCCAAGGCTGAGGACGTGGTTGGAGACAAGGTGACATGAACCTGAGGTGCACCTGGGGAGCCCTGCCAGAGAATGGCCTCAGGAGAGGTCTATGTGGGGGTCCCAATGAGGCTGGTCAGGACAACTAAGAGCTGTTAGTGTCCTGGAAGTATTCACAGTGGATGTGGTAATCAGTTATGTTCTTCTGTGGAAGCTGCATCTGCTGGTTTTATCCTTCCCTTACAAGTTGCACTCTTATACTTGTTGAAAGGGAAAAGAATTATGAAAATGTACTTTAAAAAGGTATATAAAATCATCCACACAATTCTTGTGTTAGGGGGTGGTATATCTCAATACAAGCCTGTGGAAGTACCTTTATCCTTTGTGGTGGTGGTTGTTCTGGGTGGGATTTTTTCTCTTGTCGAGAATGAGAAATAAACTCTCCCTTTTTTTTTTTTTTTCCTTTTTGCTTGAACCACTCTACTCAAAATTCAGATATATGAACAAGTTCAAAAAGCAGTCCATGAGAACTGTGAATAGTTTGCAGTGTTGTTTCTCTTATCAAAACAAATAGGTTTGTTCCAGAAGGCATTACCAAACAGTTTGAATCCTTAGTATGGGAAAATCGGGAAAAGTGCAACAACATGCATTACAATTGGATGCAGTTTCAGGTAAGATGGTTAAAAACCCAAACCTCTGTCCTCTCCATCACTTTATGCATCCAACTGTTGTAGCACAAGAATTGTCAGTACTGTCTCTAAGCAGTAGGTCATCATCCGTGTTTTCCCTATATTCCAGGGCTGACTGTTTTATATTTGCTCAACAGTAGTAAATGCTCATGCTAAAATCATAGGCTGAACTCTGATAATTGGCTGCCATCATCTCCCCAAGCTACAAATAGTTTAGCTTTTCTTCGAGACATTATCTGTGAGTGATTTAAGAGAGAATAGAAAGACTCTCCAAAAGATGAAAATGTGAGTACATTTATAGCATGTTGAACTGAATAACAAAATGAATAATATATAGGTTTTATATGTTATAAAATATTTTAAATAAAAGACCTCAGAGTTTCTAGTTTGCAGTATATTTTCTTGAAATTTCTGTTCCTCATTGAAAGTGTACACAAAGCTGTACCTTTGCCCACTATGGCTTATTTCACACACATTCTGTGAGTAGTGCAAACACTGAGTTATTTAGGAACAAAGTATTTTGACAAGGAATAGCTGTGTACAGAGAAAATGCATATACTTGGGAAACGGATCCATTTGCAGTGCTAACGCTTCACATACTTGACTATTTCCCACATTTTCTGCCGTATGTTTTATTAAACCAGGAACTTTTGAACCTTTGTCCCTGTAGGGAATTTAATTTAATCAAGGCTCATTCACAGGAGCGACAGATACTATATCTTGTCTCAAAGTGCAGTCTAATTCTGCCTTGATGCGGCTGCATAATGGATGCATACTTTACTCTCACATTCCAGAGTGTATTTTTCAGCTAATATACTGTTCCAGCACTGTAGAAAAATCACCTGAAAATTGAAATATGTGTCAGTCAAATGGTAGAGATTAATAAAAATTGCCGCCTGCATGAAAAACCTAAACTAAGTTTCTAGCAAGAAGATATTTTATTAGCAGAAATAAGAGTTCTTTTCTGAATTCATTCTTGTATGATAAATTAACTTCTCTTACAGTACAGACATTAAATCATTTGAAGTTACCTTACCACAGTTCTCAATATATGTGCCCTTGCTGAGCTTCCTTCAGTGCCCAGTAGCAAGAGCACTCAGCCAGGTGGAAATGAAAACAAGTTGTCTATATAAAAATACTGAGCCACCTTTGAACCCTCTAAAAGTCCCCCTGGTATCCTGTCTGCATAAGGGATCATCTGAGATTATTTCTTTTGTAAACTCACCTCCTGTAGTTTCTATTTCCTAACCTTTAAGAGTGATGACATATTGCAGTGACACTTTTCCAGCCCAATGTTTCTGCAAGTGTTGTTTTTAAATATAAAGCATTTATATTTTGCCCAAAGCACTCACACCATAGAAGTTTTCCACATCTCAGTAACTAAAGGAAAAAGAAGACAGAAAAGAAGGTGACTAAATTCATCTTCCCTGCTGCAGGAGTTTGATTTTCATCAGCTGGGGAGGACAAGGAGGGGAATGGATGGATGGTTGGATAGGACAGGACACATTTCCTTGTTTGTTGCCAGACACTGAACTTTGGGTTTGCTTCATTTGTCAGCAAATGATCATAGAACCTTGTGATTCTGGTTTCTTCGTAAAATATTTGAGTAGTCAAACTATTGATGATGACTCTTCAGAAAGCCATTCATAAGGCACTCATTTTCTTTACATATTGCAAGCAGTTAATGTACATTATGAGCTGATAATCTGTCAGAATTGTCTGATGCCTGATTTTTTTTCTCATTGTATGTACTTCATCTTGGCCAAACTGCATTATATGTTAATAATACTATTGTACTGTGTCAGGAGCCTGTTGTGTATGAAGACTGGAATGAATTTAATTTAAAAAAAAAAAAGAAAGAAAAACAAAAAACCAAAACCAACTGAAAAAAGAGAATTTTCTTATCTGGTCTCAGTATAAAAAATGGAAAAAAAAAAAAAAAAAGGATGAATGTTTATGGACTGTGGACTGTCAGACTATTAGGAACAAAGAGTGAACATGAAGCTGGTCAGCATGATTGCCAGGGATCTGGTGATTCAGCCCAAACAGATTTGGCTGTCTTCATTGTGCAAAACTCACACTTCTTCCTCTGAAAAACCAGAGGAAGGCTTCCTGTAAGCATAACCTTTAGAGGTCCTCTTGCTTCAAATCAAGAGCATAAGACCTGGCATGGGCAAATCTTCCATATTTCTCCCAGTTCTATCTATAATAGCTTGGAATAATCCAGCTCTGCCTTAGAAGCACATGAAATGCTGGATGGGACACCCCAGGAAGCGAGTCCTCCCAGCACAAAGTATGGAAGGACAAGTTCAAACCACTCAGGACTTTCTGCACTTACTCTGAGCAACTGACCTAGAACTGTCTTATGAAGAAAGATTAAAAGCAACTAAATAATACATGACTGACCAAAAATGATTGTACACAGATGTAATTAAAGGCTGCAAGTGTCAAGGAAAGACAATATTTAGAGTGGTCAAAGAGGCAATCTGAATAAAAAGCTGATACATGTTACTTAGGCATTCTATGTTGCTAATAAACTAACCTGTATCACTGTATAATTTTTGCAAATGTGGTGATATAAAACACCACATAATTTTAAGAAATACACTAGTATGTGTGACGTTTTGGGTACTTTATGTATTTTCTTCTGAATTTATGGGTCTATGGGCATAAAAAAGGTGTTTTTTCACTCTTACATACTAGATCAGATACCTAAAGGATCTGCAAAAATTGAAGTGAAGAAGATCATGGCAACACCAGCCTGTCCTGCATTTTGAGGAGAAAGTGCACAGCGATAGGAATGATGAGAGGCACACAGGTGTCACCATCAACCAGTCTACCACAGCAGTTTAGTCCTGCAACTGCTCCTCCCTCATACTGAAAATTGATTTTTCTCTTTCTAGGCCTCAGTCTAAGAGTGCTTGCAAAAAATGTCATTTCAGGAGATGATGGTGAGAGCAATTCAGTGGATGAAAGCAGAGTGCCAGGGAGTGGTTTCTGGCTTGGTTATCTCTGTGCTTCTCGGGTACCAGAAGTCAAAGCTGTGATAGTAGTTATCTTTTACCTGGGAAAAACCTTATTAAGAAGCTGAAAAAGAGGCCTGAAATAAGCTTTGCTGTCTCTGAATCAATCTGTCTGCTGTGCTCCTATTACTTTCTGTGATGATGCTGAATTCATGGCTTGCTCACTTCTTGTTGAAACCTCTGGCACTCTGTAACCAGCAGTCCCAAAGCACCAGCTGTAGGGTTCACTTTATACTGCAATCTAATTTACCTTCTTTTTAGTGATCAGGTCTTTAGATGATCTGTGGGAAAAGGCCTCAAAGTCTCTTAGAAGCACAGTACAATTATTCTTCACTAGGCTTCAAAAAATTTGAGGTACATTTTCTACAATTTATTCAAAGCATTTGAGGTTCTGTTTTCATTTCTCTGCCCACACAGGTTAGGTGTGTTTTCCATTCTTAATGAAGTATTAAGCTGGGCATAAGCTTAGTATACTAAGCTAATGATGGGGCAATGAAGAATTGCTGTTATTCCTACTTTGAATGGGGACATGAGGCCTGCTAAAGTAAAGATAGTATTTCTGGAAATGTTGAGACACAGAAAATTCATGAGTTGAAAATAAGAAACCAGAGGGGTGGCAGTGTACTTTGTTGCCAAATAAAATTTATTTGAGAAGTCTCATGTAATTTAAGGTAGGTTTCAGTTTTCTTATTGGATGAATTGAACCTTAATGAGATTTTCACGACGAAAAATGAGACTGAACACAGGTTATTGGCAGAGCCCTGTTGCTCTGCACATCCACCCAGAGATGCCATCTGCTAGAATATAATAAAAAAAAAAAAAAAAGGATGCAAAATATTAGGAATACAGTTGAAGGAAAATCATGAGAACACTGTATTTATAATGTTTTAATTTTTGACGTTATTTAATGGTCTTCATCTTTAGAATAAAAATACTGTTTTACACTTATTTTGTCTTTGCGTTTTCAGTTTTTCTAATATTTCTGCACAGATGAGCAATTACAAATAGCTACCTTGGAAGGAAATGGAAGGGGAGATAGCACAGTTACAATGCTAGAAAGCAAATGTGTGGGAATACTGTGGAAGATTATGTTTCCTAAGACTTCAGCATTTCAGAGAGGGAGGAAAAGAGTGCTGTGAAGATTATGTGTTCCTACTCCAGTTTTCTGTGCCCTCCAACCACTAGAACATCCTCCACACTGCAATTCACTCTTAGTTTACTCACAAAGTATTTGAATGTAATGAATAAGGAGAGACATTTTAGTAAGTGTGATTGACGCACACAGACAGATCTTGCTGTCTGCCAAATTCACTTTGTGCCCTGTAACTCAGAAGTGGCCAGAGCTGTGTAGTGGAGAATAAAGTCTCCACATGAGAAATTATCACTGGCACAGAACTGCCAGCTCCAGACATTCAGAAATCACAGCTCAAGCCTCAAAGCAGTGTCATAGGGCTTTAAAAAGTATGAAACATACTTATACTAATGCATTCTGTATTTTTGCATTTATGCTCTAGATTTGGAGACTACTTGTTCTTCCTTTCTTATTTTTTTTTCTTTCTTATTTTTCCTTAAATAAAAGCTGGCATTCTTTTGAAATTTTAACAGCTGGTCTCTGTGAATACTTCCAGAAATTGCAGGGCTTGGAATAAAATTGTAAGAGTTGTCAAAGGCAGTAAAGGCTACATCCCACCCAGGAAATTCCCTATCAGGTGTAAGATAGATAGAAGACTGGTAACAGGAATATCAGATCAAGATGAAATATGTCAGAGAAAAATAAGAGAGCAGATAAACTGAACTGCTTCAGCTCCTTTTATTGACATGAGCACAAGTTCTGTCTCCTGAACCCTGTAACTCAGAGAGGGCTTTCACAGAGGGCGAGCCTTCCTACACCAGATCAGGCTTTTGCCATCTGTCTTGGTCTCTCTTTCCCCCATCTCTGTGCAATCCAAACAGGAAGGGACAATGTAAAAGCCACTGACACGTTATTAAATGAAAAATGTTCAGGAGAGGTCAGGAAAGAAATCTCAGGGCTGTTTATAGTTGCTTGATTGCTGCCTGTGTAGCAAATAAGGCAACCATGCAAAGGTCACCGTGTCTCATCCTATTACATCAGTGCCCTTTCAAAGTACACTGTGTCCCTTCAAGTTGTGTCACATCAAGAGCTGGTCGAGTGCTTCATTGTGATTGATATTCATTGCTAATTTAACTTTCTGCTACTGGTACATTACTTGTGAACCAATTCTTGTTCCTGGAAGCATATTTGTTATTTGCAAGAGTGTTTGAGCAATTTGCCGACGCTCCATTTGATCGTTCATGTTGTTGGGAGAGTCACATAAAACAAGTGATTCCTTCCTTCCTTCCCCTTCTTGATCAGATGGCACTTTTTTTTAATAGTAGAAAACAGGATTAGCAAAGCATGTGTATATTTGTTGATTCCTAAATAGCTGTAATCTGCTTAAAACTAAACCAAACAAAAAACAAAAACAANCCACAGCATAAAGTAAAAGAGAGTAAAAAGAAACAGAAACTTTGTCAGAGAAGCTGACAATGAGAGTGAACTTAGAGGATTTAAAATGTTCACTGTACTTTCAGTATGGGTTTGTAAACTGGGGTATTTTTTGCATAATAAATTCTATCAAAAGTCAAATCCCTCAAATGCTACATGAAGAGTGAAACTCAGGATTCTCCGCTAGAGGACTCTCTCCTCTTTTAAATGACAGCCTCAGCTCTCCCATAAGGACTACGGGACCATGTCCTTCGGTCGCCGCTGTCGGAGGGATTAGTTTATAAAATGTGTGAATGAGGTCAACGCTGAGGGACTCTTGTGAAGTCTCAAATGTTCCGTCTTCAGCTTAAAATGGAAAAAAGATTTTTTAAACCAACATCCAAATCAATTAACCAAGCTGTGAGATTGAACCGAAGAGCATGGAAAATATCACTCTGTTTTGACACATGCGTAATATTTTCTATATACTGTTGCACTCTTGAAAATATCTTCACCTTTCTCTATCATTTTGTCCTGGTTTTGACACATTCACACTCAAAAATTTATCAAACATGATTCTCACCCGTTGATCACATTGTTTTACTTTAGTGAGTGTGAGAATTTGTTAGTGCTTTATATAAACTATTGAAACACCAGGGAAATGGAGTGTTGCTTTTCCTTAGCATCCATTTTCATGTTAAACCTGCCCCATTTAATGGGGAAATGCTAATGAAAGGGCTAATGTCCCCCATCAATCTGCCTGTACCTGGCTGTGTGTTCCCTCTGCCTTTCCTCTGGCAGCCCTAATGACTGTGCGGCTGCAAGGTGAGCTGGATTAATCACCTGGCTCGCCGGAGCCAAACCCACGCGAACAGCCAGGTAGGCAGAGGGAGGCACAGCGCTGGGTTCTCTGCTGGGCAGCCGGGGGTACCACGGCCCTGGCAGGGAGGGAAGGGCAGGGGCAGGACGTGCTGTCAGCAGCAGTTTGCAGTTGCGCCAGATTAGGTGCAACATGATACGGCAGATTTTCTGGCCACTAAAAATGCCATGCAAACACCACTTTGGTTTTTATCTGTTTTGTTTCTGAAACTAAAGTCAGGTCACATCCAGGCTCCTGGTCTGTAGTGCTGGATTCATGCACTTTCCTGGAGTTCACTGGGTTCACAGCTGTTTGGTTTTATGCAGCTACAAACAGGTGGCCTGAGAGAATTAGACCAATAAAAGATGTGTCAGTAAACTTGTGTTTGCTGCTTTTTATTTTTTTATTCCTCCTCATGAGCATTAGAGTCACATGGCTCTTTCCTAGGACACTATGAACTATGGTACACAAGGGATGCAATCACTGAAAATTATGAAGACAATATATTGTGAATCCATAGGTTTGTGAACATAGTCTCTAAGCATTTACTGAATAGAACAGAGCCTTGCTTGAACAATATCTACTGTATGTATTCAAGATATAAAACATTCTTACATAAACCTCTGGTACATTTATGTTAAAAGCCTGATCTTCTCTCACTAAGAAAATGGGTTAAAGTCAAAAGCACAGTGTGATGATTTTATGTTTTTCCTATGTCTAACATATTTGTCATCATGCCCTATCTGGAATGAATAAGAAATTAATGATGATTATTAAAATAAAAAATATGAAATAACAACAACAAAAAATATGGTTTAATGTTCTGTATACTTTTTTCTTTCAAGGATGGTATCTTAGTATATAACAATTTTACAGATGTTTATGCCTTCAGTAGCATAATAAAATGTGTAAAATATTTACTGCTAAACATGATTTTCTGGCCTTTTTTTTTTCTTTTTTGTAATTGCTTCTGAAAAATACTGATAAAAAGCAAACTTTCAAAAGGCAGACCTAAGCCTAGAGAAAGCAAACTAATATATAGACTTTAAATACTAATTAAGTATCTTGCCTTTTTTCCAGATGAAGTTATGAAGAGGATATCTTTCATTGTAAAAAGGCAGGCTCATCACCTTAGTGCTAATTACTTGATGCTGGATGATGTGGATGGTTTGTACAGTAGGGATGTGCTTATGGATAAATTCAATGAAGTCACAGAGTAAAAGTTCACACTTCCAGAGAACAGTGCAGCTGCAAGACTCTTTGAGCTAGGTTCAAACCTAAGAACTACAATTCTGTTGTCTATTTACTTACATATAAACAAATGGTTATGTTATTTAAATGTAACTTTCTCCATTTCTTTTCCAGACCTACATCTACAGGACCTAGGCCATGACAGGGACCACGTTCTCATGCAAGGGAGTGGAAACCCTTTCATTTGTACTTGAAATGGCTCTCATGAATTTTCATCTGGTCTGTTTGCCTGTTTGCTGCACAAGGTTTGGTGCTGGATGAGGGAGAAAAGGTAAAGGGGAAATCTGTGCTGTGAAATTCCATTTGCTGATGGGCACAGCTAATACAAGGAGAGAAGGCACCATGGGATACTGATAATACAGGCCCTCTGCAGGGGTAAGTCTGAATCAATCCTTGCTCTGTCACTCAAAGCATAGTTTAATAATTCTTTACCTAGTGCCCTTTACCTAGCTTTGAAGCTTCATACCTTTCCATGGTAAGCACAGGTAATGTCTATTCTATCTATGATGAAAACTTCAGAAAAAATTACCAGACCAATCAAAACAATTCTGGTCTTAATTTTAGCTGTACTACTGGTGGATATAGCCAAAATTCCCGAGTGTTAATTTAAAGCAACAACAATAAGAACAAATTAGTATAAAGCAAACTATAAAAACATAACAAGCCATTCAGTATTGTTGAAATACAGTTTAAAACTAGCTAGTGAGCATATACTCAGCATTGCAGAGTCTTCTCAGGCAATGTCTGCCAAGTATGAGTGATAATTTTATTATGGAATAGAAACAAAATGGTTCAGCAGGTATAAAGAAATTACTGAAGTTAGAAAAGCAGGAGGAAATATCAGTGGTTTAACAGAAACCTCAAAACTATATAATACAAAAAAAATTAAGTAGAGCTTAATCGCAGTATTTTGGAGGAAAGTAGATATTTTCTTAGACAAACTGATAAAGTTCAATAAAATGGAGATGGTTTTGGACTTGTCATCCTTTATTGCCAAATCCAAACACATAATGTTTTCCCCAGTACATTAGCTGCCTTAATAAGTGTTACAACCTCTTCCATTACTCACTTGTATCCTTAGATCGTGGTTGTAAACAACACTAGTCCTATTTTGGCAAAATATTACAAAGTAGAAGAAAGATGTCTTCTGTAGTGATAGGTATCAGAGTGAAAATTAGAATATGCAGTCCTGCAGAAAATAGTTTAGTCATGGAGATTTTAATTCATTATCTGTGTCTAATTTCCTCTTTCTGCAACAGAGGCACCCTTCTTTCTGCCAGCTCCATGCATAGGTGTCAAATGAAGTCCTTTCCTGGTCATGGTAAGTGGAAAGGTCCCATCTTTTAGGTGAAAGTATAAAATCTTCATTTTCCTTTGGAAGCAAAGGTCAGTTCTACTCTCACTTGCCTAAAGGTCTACAAAAGTTAAACGAAAAGCACAGTTATGTCATCCAGCAGTAGTTACTCACACGGGGTCAGCTTGTTGCCATTGGTGCTGACGACTGGTAGAATTTTGGGTGTCAAATTAAAAATCTTGGTCTTTCTCATTGGCAGCCATCCCAAGCCTGGGTTTATGATATCTAAGCAATAATCCAATATACCAGGACTGTGGTTGGCACCTTCAAGTCTCTGGCACAGTGGTGATCAGAGCAAAGCTTTCCAGAAGAGCACATCAACTCTGTTGAGTCAAATTCCCCAGGGCCTGTGAACCATCATATTCCTTCATCTCCTTCTGCTCCAAGTACCTTTTTTGACCAGCCCCCTTGCCCCGTATAAACATAAAACTATATATACAGTAATAAACACTGAAACAGCAATCTTCCTTCTCTGTCTCGGTGAGCATTTTAAGTCTGTGTGAAAGAGCAGAGAAGAGGTGCATCCCTGGGCAACATCAGAAGCACAGCCCGTGTGACAACTGGGTACAGCTGGTTCGCTGCACCTTGCTGAAGCCGCTTGTCCCCTCGCCAAGCCGCACCATTTGTCCTGGCCGGCTGTTGGCAGTGGGACGCAGAAACATGCAGGGTGAGAGCTCTTTCACAGAATGTGTACTCCGTCTTGCGTGTCATAGAGCACTCAAGGGATTAAACAATAGGAATCACAGGCAGAATTAGCATTTTAATGTGGAACAATGAGTTTGAAAATTCCCATAATTTGGCCTTTGAGCACCATGTAAAAAAACTGCAGGCGCATGGGGACGGAGACAGAGAGACGGGGAATGTGCTCTGCCCAGACTTATGAGAAATCCAGCCTGTGTGTTAATGAGGGATGGGCTAAAGTAAGTCAATGCAGCTGACCTTGCTGGAGACACATTTTCCTCACGCTAAATCCTGACATTTCAGACCTGCTTTCACACGTTCCATGAATAGATGTCATTACTCATTATCACATTTATCATTACAAGTCTAAAACAATGAGGTGTCAACTAGGGGAAGGATTAAAATAGGCTTTAAAACTTTCCCCCCCTCCACGTTCCCAGAAAGTACCTGGCACAGGTCATCATGTGGCAATGTGTTCTAAGAGGGGGAAAAGAAGGCAAGCTTCGGACAAGAAAAACTGTTCCTCAGAGATGTTATTTTGCTAAACACAAAACTTTCCATTATCCTGTTCCCTTCCAGACTAACAGAAGACATTGAGCAGAACTTGGAGAGATAATAGTCAGTTTCCCCCTGTACTAGGAGTGTTTATTCTCTACTTCACTGCAGGTAGCATCTATCTAGCACAAGGTACAGATCTTTCCTCCTGTTTTGGAGCAAAGTCAACACAGTCTTCATCTGTGGCAATGAAGTACATTACAAAGAATAGCTTGACTGTCAGTCTGTTTCTGAACTTGGGGCAAACTGTCATGGGATAGTGAGGGTGAATGGAAAATGGCACAGCTACTGAGGTGTGGAGGAAGTGAATACCTGTCATGCAAAACTACAGAGGCTGGAATTATCTGCTTACATATATCACTCTCTGTTTCCAGGCAGAGGTGACGCTCAGAGCAGATTGCAGGAGTCCTGCCCACTGTCCCATGTGTCACCTTCCTCTGCTCTGCCAGAATGGCTCCATGCATTGACCCATGAGCACCCTGATCCATCATGGGAAATAAGTTTTAAAGAGAACTCTTTTTTTTTTTTTTTTTTTTT